>JBAMMX010000002.1:12993488-13338488 GCA_037126225.1 Dillenia turbinata | reverse complement strand
TCCCTATTGACATAGTTCGGAGTGAGCTCAACCCCCCTACACCTACCTCTGGCAAGGATATCAAACTATTGCAGCAATCAATCTCCAAGTACACTAAAGCAGTGAGGCTTTGCAAACCTGGTGGCAAACTTGATAGCTCTTTGCATGACCTTATGGTCAGCGATTTTAAAGCAGTGAGGTGCTCCAACTCTGAAGGTAAGGAAGAAAGTTTGCTACAAGAGCTTATATTTAGAGATGTGAGGCAATAATTTTTTCTCAGCAATTCTCCTGGTAGAGACAACAATTCTGGGAAGTTGTTGAGTTCAAGTGTGGAAAGTGAGGTTAAAGAAATAAGGGACCCGAATAGTGCTGGGTTGCAATGATGGAGCTGCAAATATTGGAGAGATGACAATGCTGGCATTGATACCAGCTGGGGACAACTCTTGACAACCAAATTTTTTAGCCCTGAGAATGCTTCTCGGCCAGCTATGCTCAACCATAGATGTAACTGAGGAAAATCTATGAGGACTAGTTCTATGAGAGATGGGAGGTTTCTCTCGGGGTTGTCACCGTAAAACTCCGGACCAATTAAACTGATAGCATGCATTCCTTGAAGATGGAGAGTCTTCAGTAGAGGAAGATGCCCCAGAGTCGGAAGTCGTTCACAATTTCTACAGTTCATCAGGACAACCTCAGTCAAATTAGGGAGCAACCAATCTGGAAAACTGATTCCAGGGTACTGTCCTATACACAGCTTGTTCAGGTTTTGGTGTGGTTTTAAACCCCAAAGAACTTTCCTTCCCAAATCAGCATCAAATTCCACCAGATGAGGTGGCTCATCAATTCTGTTGTCCTTTGATGTCACTGCCAGTTGAGGACATGCAGTCCGGCTCTTGAGTTCTGAAAAAGGATCCACATTACCCCAACAGAGTCCCAATGATTCAAGATGCTCTTTCTCCATTAGATTGGCCAGATTTGCCTCTTCTTCACTCCTAATATTCTCCAGCTGTTTGATTGTTAAGGCCCCTCTAAGATTTAGATTTCTCAGTTCTGTGACACTTCGTCCAAAGCTTCTTTCCACAATATATATTGGCAATGTCTGAAGGTGAACAAAGGTTCCAAGCTGTTCTGGAATGCTTCTTAAATTTTCACAACCAAAAGTGTTCAGATGCCTTAGACTGACTGTGCATCTCAACTTGGGCAGCTCTCTTAAGTTAAGGCAACAAGAAAGGTTTAGTGTTTGTAAAAGGGGAAGCTTGCCAATGGCAGCTGGTAACGTGTGAGAAGAAGTGTAAGACAGATCAAGATACCTCAGGCACACTAATCTGTCCATGGACTCGGGCAACTGAATTGAGGTTCCGCTCAAATCTAAGACACGTAGGTAAGGAAATTTTGAAAGTTGAGGAAGACGGGTGAGGAAAAATGGAGTCAGAAAAAGGAGAGTTCTCAGATGAATTGCCTCACGCAGCTCTGTCAGCCTTCCACGAGCACCAAATTCATAGGTCCAAGATGCATGGCGAGTTTTTTCAAGATCAGTTGGAAGATGAGCACCCCCAATTACCAGACTTTCATTTCTAGAAATTGATCGTGCAAGATCATAGATTAGATCATGCATCTTGTACTCAATTATGCCACCATCAACATCATTTTTACCAACTTCAAAGAATGACATCCATAATAGCTCGTTAAAATATTCATCACCAATGTCCTCAAGCAATCTGTCTCCATGCTGAAGAACTAAGCCTTGTGCCATCCACAGATGGATTAACTTCTCTTTCCTTATCACGTAATTTTTGGGAAACACTGAGCAAAATGCAAAGCAATGTTTAAGATGAGATGGTAGATGCATATAACTCAACTTTAAAGCTGGTAAAATTCCAGTCTCACCGACATCCAATTCCCAAAGTTCGCTGTTTTGCACAAACAACCATTCCCTTTTTCCTCTTTTGAAGCGCATCAAACTTCCCAAAGTCTTTGCAGCTAAAGGGATGCCTTTGCAATGCTTGATGATTTGCTTTCCAATTGGCCAAAGTTTTTTATGCTTTTCTTCCTCTCCTAGGCCGAAAGCCCTCTTCTTGAACAACGCCCAACAGCTATCGTCATCCAGACCAGTTAAAAAGTATGGAGAAGTCGTACCCATAATTGAAGCAGTCTTTTTACTGCGGGTGGTAATAATGATCTGACTACCATCCTTCCCTCTTCCAAGGATGGATCTTAGCTTATCCCACTCATCAGGGTCCTCATTCCATACATCGTCCAACACAAGAAGATAGCGATTCTTTTGTATAGTAAGCCACAGCCTTGACTGCAGGGTTCCCAGCTGAGATAAATGACATTTTTTATTGATTGCAGACTCAATAATTGACTTCATAATTGTTACTGCTCTGAATTCACGAGACACATATACCCAAACTTTTATATCAAAGTGATCCATTACCCTCTCATCATTATATGCTAATTGAGCAAGAGTCGTTTTCCCAACACCTGCAATACCAATTATTGGTAGAACTTGAACACCAACCAACTGGCTCCCTTGCAATAACAATTCAACTATCTTCTCTTTATCTTTCTCTCTTCCCAAAATCTCTGATTCAATGACAAATGAACTACTCTCCCTTCTGTCAAATCCACCATGAACAACATCATCCCTCGACCGAAGATATAATCCTTCTAATGCCGTCGTCTCTAAAAGATCAAGTGTTTTGATCATCTCCGATGCATCAATAGCAAATTTAGGATCGCTCAACCCAGAGTCCATTAAAGCCGCTTTTGCTTCAAATTGATCAAGAAGATCTTCTGCACCAAAAGCAGCATCTCTAAGCTTCAACAACCACAACCTGACAGCCCTGTCAGTCACTTGCCAGGTTTCGGCATCTTCAAGAGTAGCATGAACCATCAATAATGAGTCTCGGAGCTTTTTGAAATTCTCTTTCAAACCCCAGATAGCACCAAGCTTTTCAAGAACAGGGTTAGCAAGTTTGTCAAACAAAACCTGCAAAAGGGGTGACAAAACAACATCCCCCATCGCCAATTCTTTGCAATAAAACAAGAGTAGCTCTGCAGCAAAGACAATGCTGATTTCAAGCCTATGAGAGAACTGTCCGATCATGCAGTCAATGCATTAAGCCTTTGATTAGTCAATGCAATAAAACTTCTTGGTGGGTCAATGGATATGCTATGGAAGGATAAGAAAATTTTGAAAAAAGCAAGGGGAAATTAAGTGGACAAAACAAAACCACCTCACCCCCACCTCGATTTCTTTGCTTCTAACCAAAATAGTGTAAATTTAATTTAATATATATATTTTTTTCCTTCTTTACCGAGAGGAAGACACTCCCATGTCTCCAAAAACACCACTTCTACACCAGAGCCAAAAAAAAAAAAAAGAAAAAAAGAACACAGTAGTAAAGAAAACTAAAATTTTAAAATGCAAACGTTGGAGGTGGGTTTCGATTATAGATATAGCTATTTGTGATTTGAATAGGTGCTCGATGAGGAGGCTTAAAACCTATAAAAGACCGCTGAAAGATACCTCGACCTCCTCCGACGGGGGAGGTTTCGATACTTAAATTAAAAAAAAAAACAGTTTTTAAAAGAAATAAAAATAGACTAAGTGGAAGGGAGGATGAATTTTCTTATGATTTATGTGTTTTGAGCATCTTTCGACGGAGGAGATTTCAATACTTAAATAAAAAATAGCAGTTCTCGAAAGAAATAAAAACAGATTAAGAGGAAGGGAGGACGAATCTTCTTGTGATTTATGTGTTTGGTGTGAAGTCCTGAGAAACTTACCTGGTGGCGATGTACCAAAGTTTTTATAGAAAGTATTGTAAGAGCCATATACATTTGGGACGTTATAAATTTAGTTTTCTTACGAGAAAATTCGAAAATTTCAAAATTCAAACATTAGAAATTTGAAATTTTCATCATTTAGAAAGTTTGATTATACGGAATGATTCTTTCCCTTATTGAATAGGTTTCCAAGGATTTCCTTCTTTATCCAGGAGATACGTTTTGTGCTGAGATTGAAAACCTCATCAAGGTGAAATTCGGTTGAATATAACCATTCAGGAGTCGAAAATAGTCAGTTCTTTAGGTGTTTGATAGTCATCGGCTGGACTATTGTTCGGTCTTTCCGAATGTGTTTGTGGATCGATTGCATAGACCTCATCGAGGGTTATGTGAACGATGATAGGATACCACGAAGGGAGATAGATCCCTTCGATAGGTCGGGGCAACCGAGATCCGTTCGGGGAGTTAGATCCCATCGGTAGAGCGGGACAACATAGATCCATTTTTGCTTAAGCACATTGAACATATTGAATTACAGGTTTTATGCTGACTATTGGACGCTTTTAGTATTATTTGTTGAGTCTTTTGAATAGAGTCCCATCAACAAATTTATACAATTATGAAATATTCAAGGTGTTAGGAATTCCAAAAGGAATTCAAATTAAATGCACTCAAATTATTCAAATCAAAGTTAATGGAAAAAACATATCTGAAATGGATTAAATATGATGAAGAATGGAAATGATTTGAATTGGTGATGTATTTGGCCGAATTTTGGTGTCCCATTCAAATCTCTACACAATTAATCATGTTTTTCCGTTTTGAATAATTAATTGGATTTTCATTACCTCCAACAATTATTTAGGGTGATAATTGTAGGGTTTTAATACTCTTTGATGGTTGAGAGCCTATATAAACCCTTACTAATGCATTAGATTCCTAAGTCCGAATTTCTAAATTCTAAACCATTTATTGAGTGAAATTGAGGGTTTAGAAGGCTTGTACATATTCCAAGGATCGTGTTGGTGCTTTTAAATTTGCTAGAAGTGAAGAACAAAAGTATAACCGGAGGTAACCCTAAATCCTCAATTTTTGCTTCTGCTAATTTTAGCTCTAATTTATGAATTGAAACATGCATCAGGTTTAGTATATATCTTCACATTTGGTATCAGAACCAATTTTACATTTTCTTGCATGTTTTCCGGTGAATTTTAAAATTTTTAAAAATTAGGTTTTTTAGATTTTTGAATATTTTGGTCAAAAATCTTAATGTTTTCAAGAAATTGATTCTAAAATTGAAATCTTTGTATCATTATGGTTAAAATCATATTTTCAAAAATAATTTTGGAGCATCTTTGAATTTTTCGGTAGTTTTCTGACATCTGGATCTGCCAGAACCAACAAAGCCGGGTCAGGTGAAGAAAAAGGTGAATTTCTAAAAAACAATAAATAAAACAAATTTGTTGTAAATGTCACCGCCGGGGCATGGGCCTGGTGGTTAGGTTGCCCAGCATCCGGTTGTGCCTAGGTTAGAATCTGGCCATATATGATTTTTTTTTTACCATTTTTTTTTCTTCCCTAAAAGTAACATTTTTGTCATATTTTTGGAAATTGCATTATGGCCTAAGAATTTCATAAAAGTTACAGTAAAGTCCTCTCATTTTTCAAGAAACTTTGAAATGTAACAGTTTGGTCCCTGAAATTTAAAAAAAAAAATAGAATTTCATAAAAGTTACAGTAAAGTCCTCTCATTTTTCAAGAAACTTTGAAATGTAACAGTTTGGTCCCTAAAATTTAAAAAAAAATTAATTTTTTTAAATAGTGTATAAAATTAATTTGAGTTTAATTTTGTACATTAAGAGGTAGTACAAAATCAATAAAATGCAGTAAACAGTTTTTATTACATTTTTTTATTAAAATTTTATGCACTTTAATATGAAAAAATCAAATTTTATTATTATCCTAGTGATGAATATAATTTCTTAAAATTAATTAGGGTTTAACCACAACAATAATAATTAAATAGAAAATTATATATGAAGGCATGATCACATTAAAGGAAGATAAATTTTCCATAAAATTATTTTTATGTAATGAATCTTATCCCACAGGAATTTTTGTTGCATGAAAATAATAAAATTGGAGATAAGATATCAAAATAACTATTTTTTAATAGTAGTCTACTTGATTAAATTCCCTTTTCTATGTAATACTATAAGTGCGGTTGATCTAGCATATGTCTAGGCTGGTTCTGTCAAAAAGGCGGGGATAAGTCTAAGGTTGGTTAGTTCTTAAGCGGTTCCATGTGACCCACCATCTACTTGGGAACCTATCTAGTGCACTAGAGAGGTCGTCTTATAGGGCTAAGGAGAAAAGGATAAGGTGATCAAGGAAAGACTAACTATTGACAATTTCCTAATTAGCCCACAGACATTAGGGAATGAGTTATTTTCAGTAAATCTTATCATAATGTCAAATAAATCTAATAGAATTAGAAATTTAGCCCACAGACAATTTCTATGTCATAGATTTATTTTTATATGTTTGCATTGGTGAACATATATTAAATGCCTCACATATAATTAGTAAGCATGTTTATTTATTTTGCAGTATTCCAAATCATAGATTTGAAATCCGATTTTCTCGATTTAAACAGAGAGAATTATAAAGAATGGAGAGAAATTGTGTTTCTCCATTTAGGCTACTTGGACATTGACTATGCTATCCGGAGAGATGAGCCACCTCCGGTGATCGATACTAGTTCCGATGTTGATAAAGTTCTTTATGAACGTTGGGAGCGATCCAATAGCTTAAGTACCATATTCATAAAGAGTAAAATCTCGGCTAGTATCCGTGGCTCGGTCAATCAGTATACCAATGTCCGTGCTCTTCTTAAGGCTATAGACGAGCAATTTGCGGCATCGGAGAAGTTTTTGGCCAGTACCCTTATTATGCAATTCTCTTTTATGAGGCTCACTACTGTCCATGGTGTGTGCGAGCACATCATACAGATGCGGGACATTGCGGCTCAACTAAAGAACCTGGAGGTTGAGATGTTCGAGTCCTTCCTCGTGCACTTTATTTTGAACTCTCCCTTAACCCTACGGTGCTTTTAAGATCTCCTACAATACACATAAGGAGAAATGGTCCATCAATGAGTTGATGACCATGTGTGTGCAGAAGGAAGGAAGGCTATTGATGGTGATAAAGCAGGGTTCTGAAAGTGTACATATAGTTATACAAGGAAAGAAGAATGACAAATTCAAACCAAATCAAAAGGGCACAAAACTGAAAACGAACATTAAGAAGGAGTCCAAGTGTTTCTTCTGTAAAAGAAGGGACACATGAAGCAGGATTGTCCTAAGTACAAACGGTGGCTTAAAAGTAAAGGTACAAAAATCTCATTAGTTTGTTATGAATCCTGCATGACTGAGATTTCTCATGACACATGGTGGATTGATTTTGGTTGTACCATCCATATTACATATGTATTGCAGGGCTTGCAAAATCTAAGGAAGCTGGTGGATCGTGAACAACTCATCTATTCAGGCAACAAGATGAGCTCACGAGTAAATGGTATTGACGATTGCAAGCTCATTCTGGCAAGCGGACATGTTTTGAAATCGGAGAAAATATTCTATGTACCTAAGTTTTCTAGGAAGTTAATTTCCGTTTCAAAACTTGTACAATTCAGTTACTCTTTCAAATTTAATAATAAAATGACATTATTTTATTGTTTAAATATCGTTGGTTATGGTCCATTATTGGATGGATTATATGGTATTACTTTCAAAAATCGTACGTCCCTCGAACGGATCTCGTGGTCGGGATGATGATTACGATATTAATCGAACCACCACAGCAATACCACGATACCGTAACCCTCAGTCCGGCGACGTTGTGACATGAAAAATTCCCTACTCAGAATTTTTCCCAAACCCCAATTTTATTCTCTCTCTAGAGAATAATTTTCTCTCACATAATTGCACTCTCAGAAGTCATCAATGGTGGAAGAACATTTTGATAACCATGGAGAGAGGGAGAGGTTAGTCTCCTATTCAAACTAAAAAAAAACGTAGAGAGAATATAGGAAAATAGTTAATGTGTAGTTAGTGGGAGTTACCCCACTAACCCTATTACAAAATGTCTAAAATGCCTCTCGTGGGCATTCTAAACTAATATCTCTCACTTGCATACAAGAGCATTTAATATTCGTTACAAGATCATAACTCATGCGATCACATCACCCTGTTGGACTTTCATACAGGATTGGTCGTCATGCGACCTGCGAGTACACTTGCAAGCAAAGACCTCTCGATGCACCTGTTAGGATGATCGAGAAGCTATCGTTAGTATCAAAAGAACTCGTTGCACTCCAGATCTAAAACTAATTACATCCATCGAGTTTCTTTCCTTATCGAAAATAATCCCCAATAATGCTCGACTGTGTATCCACTATTATGTTTACATCTCAACATGGACTACATAATAGGCATGCCGACGAATACAACACAATGATGTAATGTCAATTGGTCTTCATTTTTCCAAACTTGAATCTATTAGTCTCAATTCAGCTGCTTATCTAGACCTGTCCGTCAGACCTCAATTTATCTTTCGGGCTATCGATAAACAGACTAAAGTAGTAACACTGAGCCAAAACTTCTAGAAACAGCCGATAGTGATAAGGGTACTAGAGATCCCACCCAATGGATCTTAGGTCTCACACAGTGAAAATTGGGATCAAAATCATATCAATGTCTCAAATAATGCTCCCACCATCACTGGTCATCATATCACACGCGGTATGAAACGCATGCCATAGTGTTATTCCGTCCATCTCTCAAAGGGCATATATCAGATTTCTCTAATACTGTGCAGGTATCGGACCCAGTCTACACATAAGACTTTACCCAGAGATCTCAGAAACAATATCTCAGAGACAATATCACTAGTCGCAGGTGATATCTGAGATCTCAAACCTGATTACTTATAGGCAACATGGATGTGGGTACCTCCATGCCGGTCATATCGCATATGACCTCATCCTAAACACATATCAGGGCGACTTATGTTCTAGTAGGGTCATTCTCAAAGTCTCTTATAAGTAGAAACCGTCTCATCTCTACTCACTCAGAACTGGAGGTGGTTACTCATGTGAGGGAGTCGACCACGCCTGCCTGACATCATTTATCACAGCATATCACAAAATATATGACAATAAAATAGTGCTATAAATAAGTAACTCAATCATGCACACATGTCATATATATAACACAATAAGTATCAGTACAAAGTGAGAAATGTCAATATACATACAAAACCCAATGATTCTTATATCTCATACAGGAATCTCTCACAATGGGTTTATTGAAGGGATCAGCCAATACGATGTATAATAATGTATTTAATTTGTCACTTCACCTTTCTCGGTGATATCTCTCATAACATGGTATTAGGTATTAATGTGTTTGGATTTACTGATACTTAAGGTCTCAAGTGCGGTCAAGGGCGGCCTGATTTTCTTAATAAATCATCACTGGCCTCCCGTTGTTTGCCACAACCCCTAAGTGATCCGAAAATCTCCGAAGCCAAACATTCTCCTGAATTGTCACTGAGCATACAATAAGCTCAACCTCTATCGTAGATAGAGATATATAGATTTGCTTCTTGCTACTCCAAAACAGCAGAACCTAATATCGATTTGCATACATTCAGAACACCAATCCAGTTAGCATCTGAACACCCAACAAAATGCAAATCACCTCCTCCATAACACAAGTAGAGGTCCGCAATTCTCTCGAGATATCTCAGAATCCTTTTACTGCTCTCCAGTGATCCCTTCTAAGATTCGATCGATACCTAATCACCATACTGATTGCAAAGCGAGTATCTGATCGTATACGTAACACTACGTACATCATACTGCTCAGTGCACTGGAATAAGGGATTCTACTCGTTTCCCTTACCCTTTTCTGAGTCTTAGGGCATATATCAAGAATTTGATTTTAACCTTTTAGCGATAATAGTATCTTTAGGGTCGTAGTCGATCTTCTCGAAGCGCTCGAGAACTCCCATGATGTTAGACTCTTGTGAAAAAGTCAACACTTGTCTCAAGCAATCCCTCTGGATCTTAACTTCGAGGAAGAACTGAGTCTCACCCATATTCTTCACATCAAGACTCAACAATGTTCACGTCATTGTGGTCATTAGATACTCTCTGTTGTTCCCAGTCAACAAAATGTCATTCTCATAAGGACATGATCACAAGAACGTATAAGATATACGTAATGATTCTCCTCGATTATCACGAAACCATGAGATATCACCTACTCGTGAAATCTCAAGCGCTACTGCCTAGATTGATGATTAAGATCACATGTCAACTTCCGAAGTTAATGGACCTTATCATCCTGCTCTACAGGAATAAAGCCAGAAGGCTGTTCCTTATAGAACTTCTCATCCAAAACTCTCACTCAGGAGAACAGTCTCAACGTTCATCTGGTCTCACTCCAGATTCATATCATGTCCACGACAATTGTTAAAAGCAAACGGATCCAGGTAATCTCACCCTCAGTCTGAAAAACCCCTGGTTATCAGACAAGCCTTATACCTCTACACCGATCCGTCGGCCTTTTTCTTGATGTTGAGAACTCACATGTTCCCAACGACCCTACTATCCTCAGGTAAATCAACTAAATCTCAGATCCCGTTGATTCTCATCAACTCCTCTCACCCATGGCCTATAATTAATGGTCATCCACAGAACTCTCAAGAGCCTCTAGGACAGTTAAAAAGTTTCTCATAATCCTCAAGAGTCACACTGAGAGCCTCTCCCTCAATCGGAAAGCGACGGTTAGGTCTTCGTCCCTCGACTACTCTTAAGAGGAGGGGAAACCTTTTTAACTATGGATTGCTCCCACTAGGACCAAGATCCATAATAAATTCTTGGGTCCTGCCACTGAGATAAGCTAAAACACTACGCTCATCCATCTGATGGAAGGTAAAGTCTCAATTGATTTCACCTAGAAAAAAAATTTAAAAAAAAACCGGAAAAAAAAAAACAAAAAAAAAAGGGGGAGCCCCCAAAAAAAACATAGAACACATTCCCCTCGGAATGTTCTAAGTATCTCATAGAGACACATTTCTTTTCTCGCAGGCCTAACTCACCGTGTAAATGCGAGAAATAGTTAAACATATATGACACAACCTCATAATCTTAAATGGCTAAAGTCAGGCTACCTCGCTGTCCAAAGCTCATATGGAGTACTGACTGTGGACTTCAATAGAACATGATTGAGCATGTAGGCTGCAGCTAATAGCGCATCTCTCCAATAGAAAACGTGCAAATTTGGCACGCGCTATCATTGATCTCACTGTCTCAAATAAAGTCATATTCCTCTCTCGTGGCTACTCTACTCCACTGAGTAGCAAGAAATAGTCAGTTTCTCGTAATGCATTTCTTGAAACAAAACTCTTCAAACAAATACTCGCGCTCTCATTCGATTCTGAAAATCTCTACTCTCAAGTCTAACTGATTCTCAACCTCGCTAGTAACCTCCTGAGGCACCTCAATGCCTCAAACTTGCGCGAGATCAGATAGAAGTAACCGAATCGCGTGTAATTGTCTATGAATGTAATAGAGTACCCAACACCATTTCAGATTCTCACGTTCATAAGGCCACAGATATTGGAGTGAACCGACTGCAATGGAGTCCCAGCCCTCATTTCATTGTCGAGTGATTTTTTTGTAAGTTTGTCGTCTAGGCAAGACTGGTTAGCGGGTTCTACAAAACCGCTCACTGCTAACCGGTTCATCCTCTCTCATACTAGGAGGATATCAAGAAATACCATTAAAATGATCACATCCAGTGCATTCAGTCCCTCACGAACCAAAATAGAACCAATCATAGGATTGTTGTAATAAATGGAAATTATAAAATTTCTAAATTAATAGAGCATATCCTAGGCTGAAATCAAGTTCTGTCGAACATTCAGAGTGTAAAGAGCATACAGAATCTAGCAACTTTGCAACTCCAACTTGCAAGTGGTACTCCCTCTGATGTCGACAAACACTCCGTTTCTGTACGTAAATCCTCCTATTTGAGGACTCACTAAGCGGAACTATATAAGCGCGCTCCTATCTCGAACTACATAGTCGGTTGCTCTTGTGTTTGCAATCCACGAAGGAGAGAAAACTGAGAGTAACTCAAACTACGTAAAGAAGAAAAAGTTAATTTTCACTCGTTGCACTCACGAGCGAAATGACCAAGTCTACTACAGATGTAACATTACACCATAGTCGTATCCAACTCTTTCTCACTGCGCATTATTATAATCGGTTTTCTAGGATGTTTTCTTCTTACCTGAATCTCAAGTCCCACAGGAGTCCTTACTCGACTCCACCGCATAAGCATGACCCGAGTATGACATACTCGCCTCTAGATGTTCCTACTCGAGCTCATTGTGCCTATTTACATTAGTGAAAGTACGAATACCTTCATCGTATGTGAAATAGATTTTCATGATTTCTCATGAATCAAGTGAAGAACTTGATCGCATCCAGCACAAGAAAATATATCCGAAGTGGGCTCGGTCACATTCCCCAACTTGGCGATCATACTTGACATTTTTATCAAATGTTGCATCATCATATGATCAACCATTTTCTTATAAGTTATTACACTTATAAGTCAGTATCCTCATCTCACGATCTGTAAGAGCATTACAATATTCTTTATAGGGTGAGCCAAACCAATAAAGCCGTAGGATATTGTTTATAGACGGGGATCACATCATTGTGCATGCCATTCAGGAGGATTGCCCTAACTCGGCCATCATTCCTCTTCCATGCACGTAATATCTTATAATCCCGTCTTTCTAAGGTGTGGAACCCTCCCTGGAGTCCACCATCTCAAATCTTAGAATTTTAATTAGATCTTGATCCTCGAAGATAAATTGAATCTGTCGATAAAAAATCTCGTATTTATCACCATTCAATTTTATCCCCCTTACAAATATCTGATATGATAATTTTTAGAAGCAGTAATTGAGATAGTCGTGACTTGTGATGCTTATTCTCACATTTTGTGTACCCTACGAATCGACAAGACCCAGATAATTCAAATACTTATCCCAAGACGAGCGTATAAATCAACAGATACCATACACCACAATCCAGGATAACATCTCACCATTTGGACTAGGATTCGATGCACAAAAACCCACAAAAATGTCACTTTTATGAATGTGAGACCCTCAAAAATTGAAAAAATTTTAATTCCAGACGACCTGACTTGCCGTCAGCGGTCCCACGTGCCGCCACGCGCTGGCGGCGCATCCCCACGTGCCTGCACACGTTGGGAACAGACTTTGGTGCGTGCCAGACGCGCAGCTGCGTGGGTCACGTGCCTGCACGCGCGAGACCTGCGGGGCGCGGGGCACGTTTCGAAACCCGAAACCAGGTCTAGATCCGGTGTGGGTCGGGGCGCGGGTCGGGTGACACGTGTCCGGGTCGTAACCGACCCGGACGCCCCAGGCCGGTTCACACGCCTCTCTCACGCGTGAACATCACGTGCCTGACGCCACTGCGCGGACGCGCCTCCTTGCGCGTGTAATGCACGCGCCTACCACTCGGATTCGTCTTCTGCGCCCGAATTTCTCTATAAACGGGTATTTTTGACCCGGTTGTCAGAAATGCCCTTTTTCGGCACCGTTTTCACCGTATTTTTTATGGAATCTCTAATTCGAATTATTGCAAGTATCCTTGATTTGATTTTTGGAACAATCACGCCCTTATCTCGGCGTATTTTGGATCCAAAATTCTGACCCTTCGCGGCCAATTTTGAAACCTCATTTTTCGACCACAATAATATGCAATATATATATCAAAATGTAGATCTAGCAGAGACAAACACAGATCTACTATTTTCATGCACTGATTTGACCTAAAACTCACTAAATCTGGGGTTGAAGTGTTCGGTCACTATTCACGGCCGAATGCTTCAACCGGAACTTTCATAGCCTAAACGTACTCAGAAAATTACGAAAAAATTATTTTCGTGTTTTAGGCATCATGAGTAACACAGTGGTATTCTCGGATTCATGAAACTCATCCGTGATTCAAACCCCAAATTTTAAACCCTAAATTTTTTATACCCAAAATTAATCCGAAAATTATTTTTTGTAATCCAACAAGCTCTGATACCAATGTTGGATATTATAATCGATTCACATGCAGTTGAAGCATTCAAACAATTTTTTAAAAAATAAATAGATCTGGTATAATAATAAATATCTCGAATGTAGAACCCTAAAATCGATCCAATCGTACGTCCCTCGAACGAATCTCGTGGTCGGGATGGTGATCATGATGTTAATCGAACCACCACCGCAATACCATGACGCCATAACCCTCAGTTCGGCGACGTTGTGACGTGAAAAATTCCCTACTCAGAATTTTTCTCAAGCCCCTATTTTATTCTCTCTCTAGAGAATAATTTTCGCTCACATAATTGCACTCTCAGAAGTCATCAACGGTGGAAGAACATTTTGATAACCATGGAGAGAGGAAGAGGTTAGTTTCCTATTCAAACTCAAAAATCATGTAGAAAAAATATATGGAAATAGTTAATGTGTGGTTAGTGAGAGTTACCCCACTAACGCTATTACAAAATGTCTAAAATGCCCCTCGTGGGTATTCTAAACTAATACAAGGAATCATTAAGAAGTCATCACACCTCCACACAAGAGAACTCAAAACAATTTTTGCTAATAATAATCAAAATTTTATTATTTTTCTCAAAATAGGATTATAAATCTTAAATAAACAGCTAATCTCAAAAAATAAAAATTACTGTCGAAGTCAAAATTTAGAAATTATTGAATAGTTTTAAATTAATTCAACTAGTGAAAAGGAAAGAAACTACAACCAAAATTAAAATTTAAAAACTCCCAAATTGAGAGTAAAAGCAACTCCTCTTATGCAAATTCTAAATTAGAATCTTGCCGAGTGACAATTTTGGCTCTTCAGTCATTCTTTGCCTTTCTCTTGTAATACTTTTCAATCTCTTGGGCAAATAGTTTGCATAAAATCACTGAGAAGAATAGAAAACCTAACCCCAATATGCCATGATAAAAAGATAATGAGGCAATCAAAACCTTAACATTCACAGATATAAAAGTATAATGAGTTGCCATCATTCAAGTGGAGTAAGATTGTGATTGCTACACTTACCAACAAATTCCTTTCTAAATTTACGTTCCAGCTAGGGGTTCTTTCAAGGCTACATGAACACGGCATGCATAGATCCTTTTGGCCACCATTGTTGATAATATACAAAGGTTGAATCATATGGGAGAACACTGGATATTCTCTCGATATTTAGATCAAGATCGAGAAGGGACTTCAAAGGTATTGATATTTATTCCCACGAGCATATGTAACATTAGAAAAGTCCGGATTTGTAAAGTTAACTCAGATGAGTTATTTTAAAAATTTTTATATTTTATGAAAGTGTGAGAAAAATAATTAATTTAAATTAAATGTGAAATTCTGCTCTTGGGTTATTTAAAAATCTTTGAGGCATTTGACCGGTAGACATTTTAATTTTAAGTGATCGGTTATTAAAATAATAGTATTCGGTGGATTTTGATTTGAGTTTAGTGTTTAATCGAGAAGTGATATATTCTTATGAGAATTAACTTGTTCGGTAGAAACTATTTTTGAAAGATTGCTATCTCCTGATTATTATTTTATTTCTATCATTCAGTGTATTATCGTCGGTCACAATTAAATCTTCTATCGATACTTGCATAAGTGACTGTCAAATGCCTCTTAAGCTTTTGGGTGTAGGATCACTTTCATAAACTCATAGACACTTTTGTCACACTTATATATATATATATATATATATATATATATATATATATATATATATATATATATAAATTATATATACATATACATATATATATACACTTCTCATTGGTAGATGATCACTACTAGAAAAAAGGCCTTCAGAGATGGAAATTACCAACGAAAAAATCAGCGACGGAAATTTTCTATCGCTAAATCCGTCGCTAAAATTTTTTCAGACAAATTTGCGACGGATTTAGCGACGAAAAATTTCCGTCGCTAATTTTTCGTTTCTAATCTGTCGCTAAAAGTTAAAAAAAAAAATTGTTTTTGTTAAATATAATTTTTTTTTTGTTTTTATTAAATATAATTTGTATTTTTATTAAATATAATTTGTATTTTTATTAAATATAATTTTATATTTTTATTAAATATAATTTTGTATTTTTATTAAATATAATTTTATTTTTTTGTTAAATATAATTTTTTTTATTAAATATAATTTTGTATTTTTATTAAATATAATTTTTTGTTTTTATTAAATATAATTTTTTATTTTTATTAAATATAATTTTTATTTTTATTAAATATAATTTTATTTTTTATTAAATATAATTTGTAGTTTTATTAAATATAATTGTGTCTTTTTATTAAAAATAATTTTTTTATTAAATATAATTTTATGTTTTGATTAAATATAATATTATCCTTTTATTAAATATAATTTTGTATTTTTATTAAATCTAATTTTTTGTTTTTATTAAATATAATTTTGTATTTTATTAAATATAATTTTGTATTTTTATTAAATATAATTTTATTTTTTTGTTAAATATAATTTTTTCTTTTTATTAAATATAATTTTGTATTTTTATTAAATATAATTTTTTGTTTTTCTTAAATATAATTTTGTATTTTTATTAAATATAATTTTGTATTTTTATTAAATATAATTTTATTTTTATTAAATATAATTTTATTTTATTAAATATAATTTTGTATTTTTATTAAATATAATTTTTATTTTTATTAAATATAATTTTATTTTGTTGTTAAATATAATTTTATTTTTTTGTTAAATATAATTTTTTCTTTTTATTAAATATAATTTTGTATTTTTATTAAATATAATTTTGTATTTTTATTAAATATAATTTTGTATTTTTATTAAATATAATTTTTTGTTTTTCTTAAATATAATTTTGTATTTTTATTAAATATAATTTTTTTATTAAATATAATTTTGTATTTTTATTAAATATAATTTTATTTTTATTAAATATAAATTTTTGTTTTTATTAAATATAATTTTGTATTTTTATTAAATATAATTTTTATTTTAATTAAATATAATTTTGTATTTTTATTAGATATTATTTTTTATTTTTTAAATATAATTTTATGTTTTTATTAAATAAAATTTTATATTTTTTTAAAATAAGTGTAATGTATTTTTAATATTGAGAGTTATAAATAAAGTATAGAAGTAGAAAAAAAAAATAAACTAATAACACAAATGTAATGGTGGTATGGTGGTTAAGACTTTCAAGTTCCTTCTCTTACACTCGGGTTCGAACCCGGGTGAGAGAATATTTTCAACGCATTTTCATCACATTTAAGGTGCGGGCGGGCCGGCCGGAGTCCAGACGGGGCATGGGCGGGCGGGCGGTTTCGAGCATTTGGGTTTACTATTGTTACTCACATCAGTGACGGAAAATTTTCGTCCTAAAAATCCATCGCTAAATTTATCGGTAATTCGAAAATGCTAAAAAAAATTTAGCGACGGAATTTTCCGTCGCTAAAAAATCCGTCGCTAATTACCGACGGATAAATTCCGCCGCTGATCCTTCGCTAAAATTAGCGATGTGACTTTCAACGACGAAAAAATCCATCGCTGAAGCCGTATTTTCTGGTAGTGAATGTTGATCCATTAATTTGAGAATCTCTTGATACCCTATCGATTCTCCAAACTTGATGGAGATATTTACTGAACACTCAACCAAAGTTTCCATTTCTGATTGGTGATTCATTACCATTGCTCATCGGTAAATCATTTTCTCATTTGCTGATAGACATTGCTCATTAGTAATCCATCTTCATTTTCTCTTCGGTTAAGAGATGATCATTGTTTCTTGGTGATTACCTTAGCACATTGACCGAATGCCCAAGCCTCTCAGCACATTGACCGAACACCCCATGTCTCTTCGGCACTTTCATATTCCTATTTCCTGTCGGCTCACCCAACTATAGGTGCTCTCCTCATTTTCTTCTAATAACTTAACCGTGCAGTCCATTTCCCTCTTTAGCACACATATGCCTTCAGTCTTGTTGCAAACAAGATAACCCTTCGGTCCTTGTAGCCAAGAAAGACTTGATATTTGCATTTTTCAACATCATTTGTCAGGCTTGAACCTCCAACCTTCCACTCATATAAAACGATTCTATTCACCATGTGTATTATATCCCATGCTTTATTATTATTATTTCTTCTATTTTCATGTATAAAAGTATCTCCAATGAACAACACTTTCTTTTTCTAGCCGATAGGGCTAGGTCCACCTCGAACAAAACCTATGATCCGTCTGAACTCGAAGTGTTCGGATCAGGTTAATTCGGGTTTTTGGTTATAGCGGATCAAGTTCGATTCGGTAATTAAAAAACCTGAATTAATCCGACCCACCCGAATCAAGAAGAATATATTTATAAATATATTATAATTATGAGAATAAAAGTGGAATTAGAAAAAAAAATGTTTTGCAAGGACCATATTTCCTTTTCTTATTTGATTTGTATATAGAGTTCTTTTAAAAAAAATTTAAATTTTTCCTTTTTTTTAATACTATAAGAATAGGACTCTTGGGAAAAAAAATTCTTTGACTTTTACATATCGAAAAAAAAAAATCTTCATATTATGTTCACTTAAAAAACAATATTTAGATATTATTTTAAATTTTTGGATTAAAAAAAAGAATTTTTGAGTTTGGGTAACCGTCTGAATTTAAGTAATTTTCTCAGATTTAGATTCGGGTCGAAAAAAATATAACCCTAGTATCTCGGGTCGAGTCAAAATAGTGTATTCGGATTCGGGTACCCGACCTGAACATGACCCTACTAGCCGATGATATTTTTTATTAGAACATTTGCCTTTTCTAACGTGAAGTTACATTCGGTAATCGATGAGAAATGAATCCAAGCACATCATCGATTACTCTTCTCTCAACAAATAAAACTTCAAGTAATTAAACTCTTTGTGTTGAGTTCCAAATTATCAAAAATGGTATTTTGAGTACTTGTGTAAGTTGAAAGAGAAGAAGGACAATTGAGTAAATAGGAGAAATAAGTTGTAAATAAAAAGTATTGGTGGGACTCTGGAATCCACGAATCCTAAATTTCACATATTTTTTTCACTCTTTTCCCTCTCTACACACACATTATCTCCCTCTCCCTCTCTTCTTATTTCTATTAAAAATCAATCAAAACACAACAAACCAACATTCTAAAAACTCCAAAACTCATAATCCAATCTTTAGAGACTTAAATCTAGTGAGAGAGTTGAGGTCTTCTAAAAAATGAAAATCTAGGGTTTGCTGGTGGTTTGACTTGCAATAAAAGTTGTGATAAAAATCTAAATAATTTTCTTATTCTTAATTTGGATTTATTTTTCTCATTCATGACTTTGGAGTTTATTTTAAAATTTGACAGACTAAATTTGGGAGAAACTTGAGTCACCATGAATGAAAAAATGTTAGGGTTTTGAATGTTAAAATTTTGGGTTACCATAAGATAATAAATATTGAATATTTCGGTTACTTAATGATGTCTCGTAGGAGTTGGACAAAACTGATCAAGTAAGGCTCATACTATGGAGAAATCTGGAAGTGACTACCTTCCCTTACAAGTGGATGGTTATATTGAGCTTGAATTAGTGATTTGTGAAATTTAATTTGAAATGAATTTTAAATTGGATTTTGAAATATTTTGTGATTGTAGTGTGTCCTTAAATAAATTGATAAATTCATGGCTCTATCATTGATTCTGAATGATTGCATCATGTTACAAGTAAAACTTGATTGTGAATTGTGAATTGTGAAATTATATTTCCACGAGAAAGAATTGTCATGCTAAATCATGAGATGACTTTTGTAACATGGTGTATGATAAAAGACTATAGTCTATGATTAAGTCTTCCATAGGCCAAGATTAACAGGGTGGCGTGGAAAGGCTCAATTAATTATTGGCTTGGAGGTGGCGGGATAGAGAGCCACTCAAGCTGGCCGTGATGACGTGGTTTTGCACCCCACGAAAACTCCGGGTCAACACCAATAGGTAAGGGATTATTTTATGGAAATCATGGAAAAACTCTTGGTGGATTCTATCAACGTCCATCGATAGAATAATGATTTTCGGCAACCCTAAGAAAAGTTTGAATGAAAAATGAAATTGTTTGTTGATTGAATAATTGGGTCATGAAAGATTTGTTTTAAACTTACTTCATGTAAATGACTTATAGGAGTGCAATTACATGATTTTGGTATACTCATTTTGACACAACCACCCTCACATCTCATTTATGTTCAACATGTCATTACAGTCACTAAGTATTTTATATCACCTCACTCTTTTATCCCTTTTAGGGGGAAATTAGTTTGGAAACTTAGTTGTCATCAAATTATCGAACGGAAGAAGTTACTTTTGGTTGATCGCCAATAGGTACTAGCTTTGGAAAGCTATGTGGATTGGACCCATAGATGAAGCTTTTGTAAACTTTTAATATCAAATACTTACTTGTCCATTTTGTCTAGTATTGTAAAACCGTTACTTGTTTTTTTTTAGAATTTTCTTATTAGGTATAAAAATATCTTTTGCAAGACTTATTGTTTTCATTGAGACATTTGAATTGTTTGATAGATAATTTGAGTTTACTTTAAAATGTTTGGTATAGTGGAATGCCTTGCGGTGTCTCAAGACACGAAGTAGGCTCACATGTATTTGAGGGTAACGTGACGGTTGTTGCGTGCTCGACTAAGGGGTCAGAGCGTGACAATTTTATTGGTATCAGAAATTAGACTTACGATTTTAAATGTTTTGAGTATTTGAGTTACTTTCAAATGTCCCCAAGAGAGTTTTTCAAAGATTTAAAATTATCATATTTTTTAAAAGTTTAGAGTTTAAAAGATATATTTTTTTTCAAAATATTTTCAAAAACCTCCTATGGGTTTAGGGACTAGTGATTTCTTATTTTAGGGGGTTAAGTACTTAGTACAATTCTTAACTCAGCGAACTAATAAGAGTATACTTCTTTTATAGGAAAATGTCTCCTAAATGAAGAATGAGAAATGTCAATGAGATTTCTCCTTCTGAGCACAAGAATGAATCGTCCTCATATACTCCATCTCCTCCTGTGGCTACTGCTCACTCGGCATCTTGAATCAGGATTCCTCTACCACCATTCGATATCTTTTGATAATGGGCCGAGTAGTGGAATATCTATGATTCTCATCTCCAAGCTCCACCTGAAGCCTCAATGCCTCCTCCATAAAACCTGGTCAATCCACCAACCCCTCCACAAAACAATTAGAGCTATTATATGACTAGAGGTTATTTAAAAAAAAAAAAAAAAAAAAAAAAACCCTACTATCTCCATTCCAGTTGAACTCAAACAAAGGTGGCCTATAGTTGAGAACCCACTACAATTTGAGGTTTCCTCATAACATTGTACTCTACTGTTTGACCCAAGCCACTAAATTTGGGGATTAATTGAAGCAGTATATTGAGCTAATTCCCACAAATCATGACTTATAATCTTTTGGCAATCAGATCAAGAGAACTTCTTCAGAATTTTTCTACTTCATGTGTGCAATAAGAAAAATGATCAACCAAGCAAAGCCCGAGTCCTTTTTTATTCACAACACGGTTTGAAATCTGGTTTTTTTTTTTTTTTTTAGTGCATTCTATGACTCAAATCTGAAACTATTACAAGAGAGAAAGAGGGAGGTATTAATTGAGCTGATACTCGCAGGGTTTGAAACCCTTATGGAAAATGCATTAAGCAACCTAAAAAACATGCTTTAGATTACTGCATAAAAGAAGATTCAAAGATCAATTTAACCCACCAAGCAGAAAGAGACCATAGATTAGTATCAATTTGCATGTTAGGAAAGGAATATAGCAATAACTTTTAATCTGATTCCCCCCGTTCCAGGTGTAAGGATTTTGACATGGTAACAATTTTTTTTTTTTTTTTGGATGGAGACTTATTATCAACTGATATCCAGATTTTACTTGACTAATCCAATCTAAATATTGTAGGATTTATTAAGGGGTTATTTCTCTTAAATTTCATTTATCCATTCTTATAGTTTAAATCTGAGATCTATGATTGATAAAATATAACGTTTTATCATTATACTCATAGAAGTTTAATATATGGTACCAATTATTGATAAGAGAGAGATGCTCATGATGCTGGTTTGAGTTTAGGGTTTTTTGGACTCAAATTGGTACATCTGCAAGAAGATTATTAGGTGGTGTTTGGACTTAATCGAATTCTATTAGTATTATAAAGTTCAATTTTCATCCCAATATTTATCGATCAGATGTAATAAAGAAATAAGAAATTCAATTTTATTTTTAAAGAAAATAGAATTTATAAATCGGCAAAAAAAAGAAATTTCAAAATAAATCTACAAGATTTATTGAATTTTTTTTTATTTTATAATGCTATTGTATAATAATTTTGGAATTAAATTTCTAGAATATTCCTTTATTTCAAGTAATAGAATACAACTAAATTTCATATTTTTCTCTTTATTTTCAATTAAGAGACGCTCTATAAATATTTAAATCAAATTAGTCAGAATATGATTTCAAACATCGGTAGTAGATAAAAAAAAAAAAAAAAATTAAGGACGAGGAATATTTGGGCCAATCTCATTCAGACCCAAAATGTTGGCGTTCTTGTTGACTTGTGCATGTGAAGGCCCATTCTTCTTTAAAACGTCCAGACCCAGAATTGTTAACATGGGCTTGCAAACAAGCCCAATAATTCATTGGCACCATCAGCAATGGAATCTTGTTCCACCGCTAAAAGAAATCAACTACAAAAAGAAAGAGTATTCTAATTTATACCTCTTAATATATATTTTTTTATTTTTACCGATCGGTATCTGAGTTTTGTCTAATTAATCTGGCATTGTGGGACCTATTAAGGTGTTGACTCTCCCAGATCCTTTTTCTCCTTTTTTCAAGGTTCGAACTTAAGATCTCAAGGGATAGAGTGCCCGATTATTCAATCAAAAGGAGTTTGGTCTCTTAATTTTCTTATACCTAATAATTATTTAATCATTAAATTTAATTTTTTATTCAATTAATATATATATATGATTTTCTTTATGTGATTCAATGTGATTATCATAGCATGACTAATAAGTGTGGTAACATTGTTATTTTGAGATGCATATGCATAGATAACAACTAGTAGTTGAAAATAATAATAATAATAATAATAATAATAATAAAACCGATGCAAATAGTAAAAACTATTTAGTTAGTGTTTATATGGGATCATACTTTTACTTTTTAATATTTTACTTTTAGAGAGAAATAATTTATCTAAATTCAATTTGAATAGAGAGAAAAACAATGTTTAAATTATATAGTGCATTAAAAAAAACACACACACACACAAAGCCTTTTTCCCTCTAAGCTTTTAGCCGATTACCTTGAAAATATTTGTTATATTTCATCAATAACAATGTCAAATTACAGACCTTCTGCCCCATAAATTTGAAAGTCTATTTCACAAAAAAGAAATATTTGCTTAGAAGAGCTAAGGATGCTGGGTTGGCAACTCAGCTCTGAAAGAATTAAAAAAAAATTATGAAATTCAATTTCTAATAATTTCTTGATCTTTGTTAGTGTAGTTGCAGTTTTTGCCTTTTTGCTTCGCTCTCTTGCTTTTCTTCTTCAAGCATCCGCTTCAGCTCCCTTTTGTCCTCCTCCCTGGCAATTCTTGCACTGCGTGAAAGAAGACATCCTAGATGAGATTCATAGAAAATAGGAAATCTAAAACATAAAATTCTTCAAATGTACTTTACACCAAAAACAACCTGTGATTTCAAAAACCAAAATAAGGGTATCTTCTCAGTATTTTATTATTCTGAATACTTCATTTTCGGGTCATTATTTCTATATATACATTTTTTTTTTTATTTAACTTAAGCTATAGTGTGTGATTTTAACAGAAATAAAGATAAAGAAGTTATTGTATTACCTTCTCCTTTCCTCTTTCTGGATATCATGGAAGTTGCTTTCCATGGCCGCATCATCTTCATCATCAATATTTTCGAACTTATAATTGTGATGATTCCTGAAATATGAAAACTATGATTTGGTTAATTCCATGAACAAAAAGATAACAAAAAAAATCAGTTATAAAAAAAATATATATATATTAGATTGATTTGCATTATGTATACATTACCTGATAAACATTTTCTTGATCATAGCAGAAATATCGATTTTATCTTCCAAAACTTCCACCAGATTAGTGGCATGCTTAATCTGTCAAATTTTGGTGAAAAGGAGGGAAAAAAAAATTAAGTGACTTATAAACCAATGACAAAAATAAAATTGGAAGGGGGGACTGAAAGCACCAAACCTTCTTCGTTGGCTTAGCTTCATTATCAGTAGACTTCCTCTTGTTGACATGCTTGTTTGGTTTTGGCTTCACCACTTGGCTGCTCGACTTGTGTTCTTCTGCCTTTTGCCTTTTAAAGGCTAGTTCCTTTTGCTTGGTGGGGGGGGTGGGGGGGCATGCCCATAGAGTTAGATTTTAGGAAGGAGTAGTCCCTGATCTTTTTCAGCACCTGAACTTTTTCTTGCTTGTTTTTTGTAATATCTAAAATAGAACGAGTTTGAGCCTGCAATATATATACATATACTAAAAGGTTAGAATTCATTCAATTCAATTGACTTACTAAAGAATGAAAGCAAGAAATCACCTTAGTTGACTCAGTCACTTGATCAGTAGACTTCCTCTTGTTGACATCATTGTTTGGTAGGGACTTCTGTTGATATGGGTTTGGCTTCTGTTCTTCTACCTTATTGTTTGGAATGGGGGGGATGTCCACAGAGTTAGAGTGTAGGAAGGAGTAATCCCTGTTCCTTTTGAGCATCTGAATCTTTCTTTTCTTCATTTCTATAGAATCTGAATTAGTACTAGATTGAGCCTGCTATTATATGTATATAAACGTTAGAATTCATTCAATTCACTTGACTTACTAAAGAATGAAAGCAATAAACCACCTGTGTTGGTTTAACTACTTGATCAGTAGAGTTCCGCTCCTTTTGAGCCTGCAAAAAAGAAGGGTTGAGCATTTTTGTTTTGAAGGCTTGGCCACAATGGGAAATCCAAATGTCACTGAGAGTATTACCTGTGCGGCTTGATGTGCCTCTATGATTGATTGCCTTTCTTTGATCACTCTTTGTGCAAGACCAGGTTCTGATGGACCAAAAAATGATCCGTAGCTGCAAAATTAAAAAGGAATTCACATTCACAGTTAAGATGAATCAAACCATGAAGTTTCCAAATAATTGTTTTTTATCAAATCACAGAGACAAAAAAAATGGGGAAACCAAGTAAATGGTGAAAAAAAAAACCATGATCGCTTACTTGTGGTGAGGCAAACTTTTCCTGTCGTGAGTATCCTTAAGAACCGTAGTAGGGCATTGTTGCTTTCTAAATTTGTCTTTGAGTTGCTCCCTGAGTTTAAGAAACTCTAGTTCCTCATTACCTTGAATATTTGCATGTTTATTCTCCTTGTTTCCCATACGTTGTTTGTCTCCCAACCCTTTTTCAGATTTCTCTTTTGATGTTTTTGTATTTGTCATAGTTTTGCAGAAAAATCTTGTAATCGTCTTTCAGAGCTGAGAATCCTGTAAAATCAAATTGGAGCAAAGGGCTTTAATAATGCAAGTGAAAGGAAAAAAAAAAGTCTAGAACTTAGCAGTCCTAATCAAATATTGAATGTATAAGCATACACAAATTAGGAAACTCAGAACTAATCAAACTTGCTAAAATCCTTAATCCCCCAAGAAAAAGGATATAGAAATTATTATTTGCAAAGAAACTAAGATGGAAAAAAAATTGTCAAACAAAATTAGTTTGATGTTGAAATTTTGGGAAAATACCATAAAGTTCTTGACTTACTTTAAGTAAAGCTTATGAAAAATACCCACATTGCTGGAAAAAAAAATTAATATTTTAGGTTTTTCAGAATCCCATTGGGGAATTTTCTGTACCAAGAATGAAACATAATTAAACATGGGAAAAGAACAACATTCTAGTACCTGATTTACGGATTGAACCACAACCAAATTGAATCCCACAAACCCGAAAGAAAAATTTTAAAAAGAAAAGGGAGAAATAGCCCTATAAACCCCAATAAAACCCAAGGTTGCCCCAAAATATCAATCAAGATTGAAGAAAAGTAGTGGGTTTTAGAAAACCCCATTTAGGAATAATCAAAACCCAGGAGTTTGATAACCAAAATTGAACAAAAATCCACTTGCCTTATGTATAAGAAGACGAAAATTGAACCCAGAAGAGATAAAGGGGGAAGGTAAAACCCACTTAGCTTGTGTATGAGAAGACGAAAGTTGAATACAAAAATTTGTCTCCACACCTCTTATTTATACTTACAGACAATCCTTGATTAATAACTTGAGCACAAGAAATAGAAACAAAAACAGAGTCCTGCTACAAGAAAATGGCTTGGGGCCCAAGACTTGGGACATTAATTGCCAACGGCTCTATCTGAGACATTTTATACACAGTTTCTAAATATTTTTACTTTAGTTAAAATAACTTTTTTACGCCTTATTATTAGTTTAATATAAATACGACGATCCTCATCTAAAAATGATTTTGATATTCTAAATCTATTTCTTTTTCAATTCATGTTGATGGGGTCCTAATTAATATCTCTAGAGAAAATGTAAAAGATATTTCAATATTCTAACCATAATTTGAATAGAACAATAAGTTTTTACTCTAAAGGTCAATTGGGTGAATCAAAAGTTTTTCTTGTAGTAAAAATCTTCGGGGCTGAGGAGTCTTGCCCTCTCCAAATCACAAAGAGAACAAAAGACTGGAGTACAATAAATAGATTGGTTTTGAAATGTCAATTTTAATATTATTCGAATAAGAAATTATTATTTTTTATAATTTCCATGTACATTTAAAATCTTTTTTGTGTAATTTTCAAAAATCAAAATTTAAATTTTACTTTTAAAATTATATAAGTTGGTCCTTGTTGGGCTTACCAGACTTGGTCCTAACTAAAGCTCAATCGTCCCATGTCACTTGTTAAGTCAAGATACCCTTTTTTTTTTCCCTCGATGTAAGCAGAGTTTCCTTACCACCGATTAATATTTGATTTCACTTGATTAATCTGATCCAATCATTATAGGATCTATTAAAAAGTTATCTCTCTCAAATCTCATGACTTGAACCCAATATCTACGGTTAACTTATGAGAGTTTAGTTAAAGTTAAGATATTTTATCTTAAAAAATCCAATAGAAAAAAAAAATTTGATAGTTGAAACAAATTTTTTACAAAATACAACACCAAAATTTAAGTGTAACAAATAAAAAAATTTACATCAAAACCCTAAATTTAAATTAATCAATTGTGTGTGAATTAAGCAATTCATAGTAACTATCAAGCTTTCTGAGTTGGACTTTACAATATTCGGTCTTAGCCCGTTTAAAATTTTATGGGCTCGAGCCCTGCTCGAGAAAGTTTCATGAATCTAAGGTTTGAGGTCGACTCAAAATTAAAAGGATCTCGGATCTATTTTGGACCAGACTTGAGCTCAATTTAAACCCAAAAACCGAGAGAGAGAGAGAGAGGACTAATTCAGTTCTTTAATGAAGATGATGATCTCAAGAGGACTCCGGCTCGTCACCACCACACATACAACCCTTTAACTCCAGTATCCAAAGTTTCAGAGCCATCGAAGAGTTCATCTCTATACTTTGATTCCAACATCGATGGAGCAGCAGTGCTAATGGAGATGGAGGAGCAAGAGGAGATCGAGTCGCTGCAGGCCCTCGTGCAGTTCTCGAGGTTGTTTAGCCATGCCAATCGAAGAAGAAGAGTGGTTCAATTGAAGAAGAATGAGCTCTCTTTCTCTATATGTACATAGAACTCAGGGGATGAGATCGAGGATAAAAATAAAAAATGTGAGTATATCACAAACATAAACACAAACCAAAAAAATAAAAAAAAAATAAAAGAAAGAAAGAAAGGTGGGGTATCCCTGCCAATCCATCAACTCACAAAGTCACAAAATGGTACGAAAGATCGAATAAAAAATCTCTCTCTCTCTCGGAGCAAAGGTTAGGGAAGATTCTAGGTGAATTCAGCCGTTGCTTATACACTATTTGATTTTTAATCGTGCTGGAATTATGAAGGGTGAACCCAAAAATTATTATCAAATTGAACTAGAAAAGAAAATATAACACTATAAAATACTTAAACTCGTTTTGTAAATCTCGATATTTCAATTTATATCGTAGTTTAACCTCAAAAATGTGCTAAAAACAATCGAGAAAGCATAAATCAAATTCAAACTTCCATGTTTTGGACAAATATGAGAAGACTAGGACACTAATTCGTTATCACTAATTGATTTTTTTTTTTTTTCTTGTAGAATTATATCATTTTCTATAAGAATTATGTATGGACAAATATGAAAGTTGGGCTTGGCTTTACAATTAACCATTGTACTTTTATTAGCACTGGTGAAAGCAAATTATGATACAATACATTCTTTAATTACACAAAACGTTTGAAGCATTCTTGTTGGTGATCCTAGGTCTGCTGTCACCATTTTCATTTATGAATTGCCAGCAAGTTCAGTTAAGAAAGTAACTGGCAACCTAGATATGGTTTCCTTAACTATGAAGAGGAATCCTAGGTTTCAGCTCGGTGATTCACCAACTTTTCTCCTATGAAATGGCAGTTAAGTGTGCCACCTTGCTCTCCTTGTGATGATGATGAACCATGGAGCAGAACATTGCAGATTGGCTTTTATCTAACCAAACAAGGAATTCATGTAAGTGGTTTTGAGGATTAAGTATATTATGGGAAGAGACTTTGTGGAGGATAACCTAAATGGTTTTGAGGATACAGTACAAGAAAGCCTGAATTCATGTAAATGTCAATATTACCTTTCCTGTTTGTTTGTTGAGTGACTTTGACTGGTCGTAGAATCCCCATCCATCATATGCCTAGAGATGTGAAACAATTTGAAGTGCTGCAATGGGTAGAGTCTACAAACTTGATTGGTGTAGAGTCATCTTTGTCTGATGTTGGAAACTTTAGAACACTTGGATACCAAATCCCCAAATTTGCCTGCGAAGCAAAGACGACTTCGTGCAAACAGAATCAGTGAAAGTAAGTGTGACCTTTTTCACATCAATCTGCTGTCAGCACACAAATTGAACATATAGGCCACATATAGCTTTGGGAGAAGACTAAAATAATGGGTATGCAGAAGAACAACTCTAATCCATTGAATGCCCATGAATCAACTCACAAGTCCATCTGCCAAAGCTATTGCAGCTCGAATTATTGCGAGGAACTGCCAACTCTTTCAGATACTGACCGATGAATTTTACTAATATTTCGATATGGGATATGAGCTATCTTCAACCAGTCCTTCCCTATAAATTGCTCACATTGCTCTTGAAGATCAGGACAACCATGAATTGTGAGTTGCCGGAGCGAAGCAAGACGATGAAAACTTTCCGGAAGAGCTTTCAGGCTACAACAATCCGAGATCACCAGAGACCTTAGTGAAGAATAATTCCCCAGCCATTCTGGCAACGACACCAAGCAAGGACAGCTGTGAAGTTCCAGGCTTTGTAGTGCTGTGACATGTTGTAGTCCTTCTGGCAAAGCCTCCAGTTGATCAACACCAAAAATACTTAAGCTCCGGAAGGTTGAGAGGTGCTTAAAGCTGTCTGGTAGAGAAGCCAGACTTGGACAAAGCATAATGGTTAAATGCTCTAGGGACGTCAACTTTTCTAATCCCAGAGGCAAAGAAGCAATGTTCTGGCAGTTCACTATTGACACAGTACGGAGTGAGCTCAGGCCCCCAACACCAACCTCCGGCAAGGATATCAAACTATTGCAGCCATCAATCTCCAAGGACACCAAAGCAGTGAGGTTTTGCAAACCTTGAGGCAAACTTGATAGCTCTTTGCATGACTTTATGGTTAGCGATTTTAAAGCAGTGAGGTGCTCCAACTCTGAAGGTAAGGAAGAAAGTTTGCTACAACAGCTTATATTTAGAGAAGTCAGGCAATAATTTTTTCTCAGCAATTCTCCTGGTAGAGACAGCAATTCTAGGAAGTTGTTGAGTTCAAGGGTGGAAAGTGTGGTTAAAGATTCAAGGGACCCTAATACTGCCTGGTTGCAATGATAGAGCTGCAAATATTGCAGAGATGACAATGCTGGCGTTAAAACCAGATTTGGACAATTTCTGACAACCAATTTTCTTAGCCTTGAGAATGCATCTCGGCCAGCTGTGCCCAACCATAGATTTAACTGAGGAAAGTCTATGAGGACTAGTTCTATGAGAGATGGGAAGTTTCTCTCGAGGTTGTCACCATAAAAGTCGGGACCAATTGAAGTGATAGCGTACATTCCTTGAAGATGGAGAGTCTTCAGTAGAGGAAGAAGCCCCAGAGTTGGAAGTTGTATACAATTTCTACAGTTCATCAGGACAACCTCAGTCAAATTAGGGAGCAACCAATCAAGAACTTTCGTTCCCAAATCAGCATCAAATTCCACCAGATGAGGTGGCTCATTGATTCTGTTGTCCTTTGATGCCACCGCCAGATGAGGATATGCATTGCTGCCCTTGAGTACTGAAAAAGGATCCGCATTACCCCAACAAAGTCCCAATGTCTCAAGATGCTCTTTCTTCATTAGATTGGCCAGATTTGCCTCTTCTTCACTCCTGATATTCTCCAGCTGTTTGATTGTTAAGGCCCCTCTAAGATTTAAATTTCTCAGTTCAGTGACACTTCGTCCAAAGCTTCTTTCCACAATATATATTGGCAATGTCTGAAGGTGAACAAAGGTTCCAAGCTGTTCTGGAATGCTTCTTAAATTTTTATATCCGAAAGTGTTCAGATGCCTTAGCCCGACTGTGTATCTCAACTTGGGCAGCTCTCTTAAGTTAGGGCAACCAGAAAGGTTTAGTGTTTGCAAAAAGTGAAGATTGCCAATGGCAGCTGGTAATGTGTGGGAGTGAGTGTAAGACAGATCAAGATACCTCAGGCACACTATTCCGTCGATGAACTCAGGCAACGGCAGAAAGGTTGCGCTCAAATCTAAGACACGTAAGCAAGGAAATTTTAAAAGTTGATGACGCTGGGCACAGAAATATGGGGTCAGAACAAGGAGAGTTCTCAGATGAATTGCCTCAAGTGGCTCTGCCAGGATTCTACGAACACCAGATCCATAGGTCAAAGATGCATGGCGAGTTTTTTCAAGACCAGTTTTTTCGAGATCAGTTGGAGGAGGATTGTCCTCAAAAATAGTTGGAGGAGGAGCGTCCTCAAGTACCAGAATTTCATTTCTAGTAATTGATCGTGCAAGATCATAGATTAGATCATGCATCTTGTACTCAATTACGCCACCATCAACATCATTTCTACCAACTTCAAAAAATGACATCCACAACAGCTCGTTAAAATATTCATCAGCAATGTCCTCAAGCAATCTGTCTCTATGTGGAAGAACTAAGCCTTGTGCCATCCACAGATGGATTAACTTCTCTTTCCTTATCACATAATTTTTAGGAAACACCGAGCAAAATGCAAGGCAATGTTTAAGATGAGATGGTAGATGCTTATAACTCAACTTTAAAGCTGGTAAAATTCCAGTCTTGCCGACATCCAATTCCCAAAGTTTGCTGTTTTGCACAAACAACCATTCCCTTTTTCCTCTTTTGAAGCGCATCAAACTTCCCAAGGTCTTTGCAGCTAAAGGGATGCCTTTGCAATGCTTGATGATTTGCTTTCCAATGGGCCAAAGGTTTTTATACTCTTCTTCCTCTCCTAGACCGAAAGCCCTCTTCTTGAACAACGCCCAACAGCTATCATCATCCAGACCAGTTAATAAGTATGGAGAAGTCGTACCCATAATCGAAGCAGTCTTTTTACTGCGGGTGGTGATAATGATCCGATTCCCATCCTTTCGTCTTCCAAGGATGGATCTTAGTATGTCCCACTCATCAGGGTCCTCATTCCATACATCGTCCAACACAAGAAGATAGCAATTCTTTTGTATAGTAAGCCACAGCCTTGACTGCAGGGTTTCCAGCTCAGATAAATGACATTTTTTATTGGTTGCTGACTCAATAACTGTCTACAAAATTTTTACTGCTCTGAATTCACGAGACACAGAGACCCAAACTTTTATATCAAGGTGATCCATCACCCTCTCATATCATTATACGCTAATTGAGCAAGATCAGTCGTTTGCTTCTTGAAAACCCATTTGAGTTTTGATTTTTGATTTTTTTGAATTTGACCAAAGATGTCGCCAAAATTGATTCAACATATATGAATTTAACCCTTCATTAATCAATTGTCTATAGTGGGGTCACGAATGACTTCAATAAAATAGTGTAAATTTAATTTAATACTTTTTTCTTCTTTACTAAGAGGAAGACATTCCCATGTCTCAGAAAACACCACTTCTACACCACAGCCCCCCCCCCCCCCCCCAAAAAAAAAAAACAGTAGTAAAAAATACTAAATTTCTAAAATTGAAATTTACACAATTATGAAATTTTCAAGGGAGATTAAAAAAAAAAACAGAGAAAAATTTAGATAAAAGAAAAATGGAAAATAAAACTTACTCATAGTTGTTGACGTTCCCAAAACCCATAATCCAGCGTTTGCTGGTTATCAATTTTAGATAAGGAATCTTTTCTTCTTTTTTTTTATGTTTTTGTTTTTTTTTTTTTTTAATCTTGTTTTTCTTTTATATTTCTTTTTGTTTTCTTTCTTTAAAAAATATCAAAAAAATATTATAGATTTAAAAAGAATAGTTTGAAAAAATTAATATTTTCTTTTTTCTACTTTATAATATTATAATTCTAAGAAATATTATTTTTTTAAAAACTATTTTTTAAAAACATCTATAACATTTTTAAAAAAATATCATTAAAAAACAAAAAGAAAAAAAAAAGAAAAACAAGATGCTTAATCAACTAAGAGAAACCTTAGTCGACTAAGGCATCTTTTTATATTTTTTTTTTTCTTTTTGGTTTTTTTATCTTGTTTTTCTTTTTTTTTTTCCTTTTTTTTTCTCTTTAAAAAATATCAAAAAAATATTAAAGATGTTTTAAAAAAATAGTTTGAAAAAATTAATATTTTTAAGAAACGTTATGTTTAAAAAATTTTAAAAATATTTTTTATATTTTGTGATATTTTTAATAAAATAATTTAGATGCTTTACAAAAAAATGTATTAATATAATAATTCCAAAAAATATTATTTTTAAAAAATTTTTAAAATATTATTTTTTATATTTTGTTATTTTTTTAATAAAATATTTTTAGTGTTTTACAAAAAAATTGTTTTAATATTATAATACTAGAAACATTCTAGAAAAAATATAATTATTTTTTAAAAAAATATCAAAAAATATAAATAAAAATATTTTTTAATAATTTTTTTAAATTACCTTAGTCGACTAAGCATCTTTTTTTTTTCATTTTGTTTTTTCAATGATATTTTTATAAAAAATAACATTCATGTTTTTAAAAAAAAAATTAAAAATTAATATTTTTAAGAAACATTATTTTTAAAAAATTTTAAAAAAATTAAAATAATATTTTTATTTATATTTTCTGAAACTTTTAATAAAAGATTATAAATGTTTCAAAAAAACTGTTTTGGTATTCTAATACCAGAAAAATTATAATTATGTTTTTAAGAAATATCAAAATATATTTTTAAAATTTTTTAAAATATTTTTTTAAAACATCTATAATATTTTTAAGAAAACATATTTTTCTATTTTTAATTAAATGCTCTTAGATGAGACTTTTTCTTTCCTTTTTTAAATTATTTTTTCTATTTTTTAATTAAATGACTAAATAAGGCATGATTAAAGCTTTTTTCTTTTTTAATTATTTTTTCTACTAATTTTTTTAATTATATGCATGCCTCAGTCAACTAAGGTTTCTTTTTGATTTTTTAATTATTTTTTGATTTTTTAGAATTAATTATAGTTTTATAAAATGATAATTTTATTATAAAATTTTGTCATTATACCAAAAATATTAAAAATATGCAAAATATTTGTGCATATATAAAAATACTTTAATATTATAATGTTAGGAAAATTATAATTATAGAAATAATAAGTAAAAGAATTTAAAAATATTTTGAGATTAAAAAAATATTTAAAATATATTTTTATCAATGATTATACTAAGGTAGTTGAAGATTTTTTTTTTTTTAAAAAAATTATGATTATACTTAATATTCTTTATAATTTAAAAATATCCATAATATAAAAATGCCAAAAAATTTAATTAAATTGTTCTTTTTAAATGTTTTTTAAAAATATTACAAATTATTTTTAAAATGTTTTTAGAAATATTAAATTGTTTCAAAATTATTTTTTAAAAACATATTTGATATTTTTTAAAAATATAAAAAATATAAATAAAAATGTTTTAATTTTTTTAAAAATTTTATAAAAATGTTTTTTTTTAAAACATCTATAGTAGTTTTTAATTTTTTTTTTTTGTTAACAATATGAATATAAGCGTGAATGACCTCCTGCTATCTCTGAATCGTCGTCCTCCATCCGGCGAAAGGTGACTTGGCATTGGAGAATTTGATGGGTGATGTGTTGATTTTATTATTTTTTTTTTGTCACCCTTGTGATTTTTATTTATTTTTTATTGTTTTCTTATTGTGATCGGCTAAATGGACATATAATTTCAGTGATGTTTTTTAAAAAAAGACATTTTTTTTAAATTAAATGACTTCTTAGTCGACTAATAAATGCCTTTGGTCGACCCTTTTTTCTTTCCACTTTTAATTATTTTTTATTTTTCTTTACTTTTTTTAATTAAATACAACTAAAGAAGGTATGTTCTTGGTTGACTAGGGTTTTTTCTTTTTTTATAACTTAGTCAACTAGGGTAGTCCCTTGGTCGACTATGATTTTTTTTCTATTTTTAATTATTTTTAATTTTTAAATTAATCATGATATTATAAAATGTAATTTTATTATAGAGTTTTACAAGTGTGCTAAAATTATTAAAAATATATAAAATATTTATGTATATGTAAAAAAAAAAAAAAACTTTAATATTACAATACTAAAAAAATTATAATAATAAAAATAATAAGTAAAAAAAATTCAAATATTTTGACATTAAAAAATTTTAAAAAAAAATTCGACCAATGATTATACTAAAATAAACAATAAATTTATGAAAATATTTTATAATTATTCCAAAAATATTAAAAGTATTTAAAATAAATGATGAATAATAAAAGTACTATAATATTATAATTATGTAAAAATTAAAATTATAAAAATACTAAGTAAAAAATATGTGAAAATATTTTTATATTTAAAAAATAATGACAATTTTTAAAAAAAAAATTATGATTATAACAAAGATATTAGACAAATTTTATATAGATAATTTTATTCTATGCAAAAATTTTTTACATATAAAAAAAATGTTATAATTAATACAAATACGATCATAATTGCTTCTGATAATATAAATTGAAATATTCAATGAATATAACAAATATTTCAAAAAATATCAACGTAAATCAAATTTTTGTAAATATGTATAACTTTTTAATAGATTTTAATATTTTAATTTTATAAATTCGAATCTAAATTAATATTTAATAAAATTTTAAGATATATCACCAAATAATTAAAATTTCACACCGCGTGTACGGACAGTGCTTCCATTTACTTCCTAGTATATTTCTAGAGATTGTTAGTCATTAAAATATGTATCTTGCACCTCGATATAAATTTATGATTTTGCATCGGTTCCCGGGTTACAGAGCAACAAGTTCCTTAACTTCAAGTCTTGACCTGGAAATTACTTGAGCCACAAAAGCAACGCAAAAGAGCACAAGGGTCATCTCTATTCAAAGTCAAGCTTGATGGGGTTGAAGAGCAACAAGCCTGGCATGCTGAAAATACTCCCACAGCTTGGCATGAGGGGGGACTGTTTCCTTCACAACTTCATTTTTTTTTTTTTTTTTTTGGGGTAGAATTCACAACTTCATTTTCACTAGGAGTGGCAATCCATGTTTGTAGCAATGGATACTTTTCTTGGTCAGTGACTCAGTGAGGTTTACATTGGCTGCTTCCTCAATCACTGCATTAACACTTGATCGAGTGCATATTACGATGTCCGAGGATCCCATATTGTCTGCATTAATAGAGGACTAGTCCCCTGAAAAGATGTCAACCATGTTGTCTTCCAACACCTTCAGTTTCCTATGCAGTTCCTCAAGAACCTTCCCTTGTTCTTCCCCAGATGATTTTAGTACTTTGCAAAAATTCTCCACCATCTGTAGTATTTAGTAAATTAGACGAAATTACTCGATAAGAGTGTAAATATTCTACTATAAAAAAAGAGGCAATCCCCCTAGCACAAGATGCCCCAAAACATAGAGGAACCAACAAAAGATGAGGTAACCCAAACATAGATCCTTAAAATACAAAATATATATAACGGTAAAGAGAATACCTCTCATCCCGTCATTAAGGACACCTCAAATGCATGAAAATATATGGAAAAAAAAAATGTCTGCAAGTACTATGACAATGAAGACAGGGTTCCAATTTAAAGCTTGGCCTTTTGTGTTCAAAATCAATGCTTAATCCACATTTCACCTTTCCGGTTCAAAGATGATCAAAATGCACAAATTAGAAAATTGCAGACAAAGAGATGTCATGCATAAAAGGGAAACTGCATAAAAGTAGTCGGCCCTCTCATCTATGTATTCTAGTATGACAATGGTTTTCCATTGTGGATTAGTATTGGGATATCTCTGTGAATAGGATTGTATCTGATGAGCAAGTCACTCTTGTTTTTCAAGTCTTCTTCTACCCACTTACAAGGGATGCCTCTAATTTTAAGGGCCACTTTGACCCCCTAGGTGAAAGGAATAGACCATGCACCATAAAGCTCCACTTTGTTTCCCTCCATCTCTGATCTTTCTCTTTATTGTCTACAGTATCTACGGGGTTAGGTTCCCTCCACTTTGGTTTATGATTTATATTATTGATTCTGTCCCATAGCCATCTGACCTTCTGGGATCCCTTCTGGATCCCCCTTCTTTTATAGAGGCTGTGCCATCCTTTACTCTCCATTGCTAGCCCCTATACCGTCATATTTCATTTGTAAAATTTGTCAATTAACATGACTTCTCATAAAATAAAATAAAATTAATGAGTAAAATTGAAATTCTTCACAGAAAAAACTAAAATTACCGCCATATCAATATAACTTTTTTTATTATTATTAAAAGTCCCACATAATATGTTATATCGAAATGCATCCACAGAGACACAGAGAAAGACATTTTTGTGCATGGCGCGCCGTAATAGGACAAGGGAGAGAGAGAGACTTGGAAACGAGCAGATGAATAATGTATGAAGCTATCATGGTAAAGAATGCTATATCCAAATGCCATGTTCATCGGTTGACAATATCATATGATCCAGCCATGCTCATGTCTCCAAAACCAAATGGTATCTCATGATGCTGGCCTTATTATATCCAAATTTTTATTGGTGATGATGTTCCTTCAAATTTGTACATGCATGAGTTTGACTTCAAAAAAAAAAAAAAAAAAAAAAAAAAAAAAAAGTTCATAGGAGATGTGTTAATATACTAGAAGAATAACTAGATAGACTAATACCGTCTAAGGTTGTCCTCCGCAGTTAGAATCTGTAAGAGGGTCCATTTTTTTTTTTTTTGGGTTACATAGTGATAGCTAAAACCGCGAAAATGCATGTCCACAAACAAGCTCTGTAATAGGGTTGATGCTTCACAATTTTGCAGGAAAATTAAGAAACTATGCCATAAGCAACCACCACACAATCTCTCTCTATGGTACACAATTTCACATGATAAAATTCAAGGCATAACACAACTCCTAAATTCAGCTCTATGCTCCTCCTTTAGAATGTCAGTGCAAGGAGAATTTGTGGGCGTTGCTGGCAAAGTCACCTAGTAAGAAGCAATGTTTCTCAGAAGAATGCACTATGCCTTTAGGCAAATTTCAATAGCAAGTTCCTATAGTTCCATTTTTCAAATATCTTATGAAATTGTTACATACAAACAACAAAGGAAATGAAGGAGACTTGAGATTTTAGCTTATAAGCTTAAGTTGGAACCATGGCCACGGTCATGCAAGATCCACTGTAATCAAAGGAGGTGCAAGGGTGATACAGGAATTTATGGTTGGAATGATGAAAAACAAAGTAGAAAAGTAAAATAAATCCCACTTGGGGTTTCAAGGAATCATTAAGAAGTTATCACACCACCTAGACTTTGGAGAACTCAAAACAATTTTTGCCAATAAAAATCAAAATTTTATTATTTTTCTCAAAATAAGATTATAAATCTCAAATAAACAACTAATCTCAAAAAATAAAAATTACTATTAAAATCAAAATTTATAAACTATTAAATAATTTTAAATTAATTCAACTAGTTGGGGAAAAAAAAGGAAACTACAACCAAAATTAAAATTTAAAAACTCCCAAATTGAAAGTAAAAGTGACTCCTCTTATGCAAATTCTGAATTAGAATCTTGACAATTTTTGGCTCTTCAGTCATTATTTGCCTTTCGCTAGTAATACTTTTCAATCTCCGGGCATATAGTTTGCATAAAATCACATTGAGAAGAATAGAAAACCTAACCCCAATATGCCATGAGGAAAAGATGAGGCAATCAAAACCTTAACACTCACACACTGATCTCATGTATATTAAAGTATAATGAGTTGGCTTCATCAGGTGGAGTAAGATTGTGATTGCTACATTTACCAACATATTACTTTCTAAATTTATGTTCCAGCTAGGGAATTCTTTCTAGGCTACATGAACACTGCAAGCATAGATTCTTTTGGGCACCATTGTTGGTATTACAAAGCTTGAATTATGTGGGAGGACTTTGGATATTCTCTCGATATTTAGATCGAGAAGGGAATTCGAGGGCATTGATCTTTATTCCCACAAACATATAACAAATAAAGTTTTATGTGTCAACTGTCAAGCATACTGTGCTAAATGCACCACTAAATTTTACCAGATGGCACACCAGTTCAATCAATCATGCATATTTGCATTGTTATGCTCTAGCAACTAGCATCACTAAGTGCCCAAGATAGGATGGTAACCCTATATATGGAATTGTAAGTTCAAGCGTTTCATTGTTCATATCTAGTGTTAGCCTGTGTGTGAGAATGATAGGAGAAGGTTCCAACTCCCTTCAAAAGCTTCCAGTATTTTTGCCATCAAATCCTGGATGGTGAAAACAATGGAAACCTTTGGGCGACACTGAAGTCTTATTCCTTATGGTCTCTTTCTGATTCAACTCAATCCACACAAGGATGCTGAAATGGAGGATCTTCAGCTCCACCCATTTCTCATTTTCACGCTTGGCTGCTTTGTGGTGTTCAATATTAGCTGAAATGATCTCTTTCCCCATACATCGTCTCAATAAACTCCTCTAAGTTCTGTATACTAGCATAGCCTACTACTAAAATTATTTGCTAGTCTATCTTAGTAATTTGAAATAACTCGTAAACTTGTAATGAGATTAATTTTTTTTTCTTTTTTTTTTCATGAAATTTAACCGATTCGAGGAGTCTTTATACCAAAATTGCCATACACATGAATCCTGGATGAGCTTGATATGTGACAGAGGAACCATCGCAAAACAAGAAGCATGCATAGAAGAGGCTATGCTCTTCACATCATAATAATTAAACAGCAAGCTTGGTTCAACCTAAGAAAAATTCACAATATCTCAGAATCCAGCCAAACTTGCCAGAAGGATGCAATTGATTGCCAATATAGAAGTGCAGACCATCAAAAGGAAACCTCAAAGCATCTTTTTTAGCAATCTCTCACCTTCAATTCACTGATTCTATACAGACTGAGATGAGATGTTAGAGATGGAAAGCTTGTTATCATGTAAACCAAACATTAGAGGTAAACAATCCCTTTGGAAAAGCAACATGGTCTAGGCTGATAGGTTAACTCATCCTAACTAAGGCTTCTGTCCCAGTCTAGCAGGTGAGGGGGCGATCAAAGACAATTTCTCACTTGTCCAGCACTTGATGTCTTTCTCTAATTCAGTTGGTTACCAACTACAATCAGTAATCAAAACTTTGTGAGCTTCAGAGTACAAGTAAGCAACTGTCTCACTTTGGGTCTCATTTCACAACTTCAAAGCAGCATGGATCTAAAATAACCACTACACAAAGAAAAATAAACAACCATTTCCTTGCTTTGTCTTGATTGGCCAATTATTGAATTCCAGAAGCAATCTATTACCAGTCCATCACAGCTTAATATCATTCCATATTGGTTTGGAAGCTGATATTGCCGGTGGAACATTTAGGTACCCAGTAGAGATTATTAAGTACTCAGAATTAGGAAATCCAATTTCAGTCTTACAGAATAGCCAAAAGCTCCTTGTTGTCTCATGACTAATGGCCAAACCTAAAACATAAACAAGAAACAACCCCAATACAAGATCATGTATAGAGTCTGCTGTAAAGCTGGAGGAAGAAAAAGGAATCACTGACAGATTTCATAATGATTCTGAAGGATTATATCTTTAATCTGTTATACATATCTGATGGAAAAACCAAATCCAATGGCAATCAGGACATTGATTATGTGTTCGAATTACAGTGATGCCACTGTACTAAAGGAAATGGAATCTCAGGACTTGGGACTTTTTTTCCCCCTTATACTGATCCTTATCCCAAAGGATGTAATATTGCCTACCAAAATCAATGCAGGGATTTATAATGCAATTTTCAGGAAATCAAATTACAAGGCAGTGACAGATATGTTGATGTCTTTTAAAGCGATATCATCTACTTTGCCAACTCAAAAGTGACATGCTGTTGAAAATATTTTCTTTGATCATTGAAAGATAGACTCAAAGCAGCCACTAATACATTCCCCTCTATAACTATTTTCAATGGACCTTATAAAGCTCCACTAGGTTGTTTTCCCATATGAGAAAAGAAGGAAAAAAATTTACAGAGACAGAAAAAGACAGCCAAAATTCTGAACAAGATGAAGTATGAAAGACAATACAGTGTTTTTGTAGGAAAATTAGTAAACTTTTGATTTACCAAGTATCCTATGGCGTATTGCTTTTGCAAAGAAAGTGAAAGTTCAATGATCATATTCTCTCAAACACCAAGAGGATCTGGTAATTACTGGCTGTGAGATCCAGGGATTGCCTCCTTGATCTGGAACAGAAACTTGTTTTACAGAGGTTTCAGTAAATCAAATCAGAAAAACATATTTAAGAGGGAAAAGAAAGAAGAAACAGATGATCTGCAACAAGTATAAATTTAATGCTGCCACTTCAAATGTCAGTTCTTTAGTCTGTTCTTTGCCAATAAATTCAACTTCTAGGACTAGAAATCCTTCTTGGATTCACCTGGTAGGCTAATCAACTGAACCAAGGAGCAAACATTCTATACAATGAGCAATACATAAGCGAAAACTGGTAAAATCAAGTTAATTCTACTCCTTCTCAAAACATACAAAACCCCAGTTCCCTTAACAATGGACAAGTTCCAACACAAAACTGTGAGACTCGCTTATATTGGGATCCAAAGAAAATGGAGTCACACCAATTTCTTTTTCTCTTTTTTTTTTTTTTGGGGGGGGGGGGAGGAGTTTTTCTCCTCTTACCCATAAATCCCCCTACCAACAAGAAAAATTACAACCCAAGTTTTCAATACCGTACCAAATGACTTTACCAACTGGTGTGGATACCTGGAGGCAGGGGCGAAGCGAAGGTGGGGTAGGGGACTATGCCCCTTCAAAATTTTGAGAAAGAATTTTACTATGTATCCGTTTTAGTGATATTTCAGCAAATATCATTAAACATTTCAAACATGTTAAAAATACTGATATAAATTTTTAAAATCCTGTTTGTTACCTCCACCTCCACCTCCACCTCCTCTCCACATTCCTTGCATGTTGTAGTTTACCCCCTGGTAAAATTTCTAGTTTCACCTCTACCTGCTGAGAATGGTTTATTTGACATGAAGGGAAGTTTGTTGTTCTTTGTATCTTCATAGTCCAACTCCAATTCATGACCCAAAGCACCCTCCAGGAAAAGTGGGCTGAATTGTACTCACCGCAACTGCCAAGAATTCCCTCTTTAAATTGATATGCTAGATAAGGACAGCCAATAACAACAATGATAAGTAAGTCCTAGAGGGTTCCCTTGTCATCTCTCAGCAAGGGGTTGAATTCCATGGAAAGGTCATAAAATATTCTCTTGACCTTTGGATCACAAAAAGAGTCAAAACAAATCGATTATTATTCTCCAGAAACATATGATTAAAAAGTTTTTGTTTGTCAATTCCTGATGGAGTAGACAAGCTGCAAAGTTATACTAGCGGAAATAGCAGTCTAGTCAATCACAAACTAGGCTTTTGTTATTTTCTAGCCAACTAGCACAGTATGTTGGGGCAATGGACAAAGATTTGGCACATGGGACTCGATCCTCATTCTCAAAGAAAATAAAGAGGTTGGTCATCCTACAAATAGAATGAACCTCCACGCATTGGAATAGCAATCAGAACCGGGCGTTGCTTATATCTAATCCTCACAAGAGAGTCAGACTGATCGGACAAGGTTCCAGCTCCCCCTCAAAGGCTTCCAATATTTCAGTCTATCTTCTCCTGGATGGTAGAAAGTTTGGGAGCCTTTGAAGTGCACTGAGATCTTCCTCCGTATTGTTTTCAGTAGACTTAACTTTGCAGAGGACAGAAATTTCCACCTCCACCACCTACTTCATTTCTTTTTTTTTTTTTAATTGTTATTTTACCAAGTACAGCATTTTAGTTGTCTGTTCTACCATTGTTTATGGTACAATTATTGAGGAAAATATGTCTCTCTCCCTTCAACTTATATTGATTATGAGCTCCAATATACTAGCAAGATATACCCATGTTCACATCCTGAAATAGTGTCCATTATAAACATAACTAGCTCATTTTAGTTGCTCCTTCTGTTGCCAGGATCATCTCCTCCTGCAGGCTCCAAGTTTAATGACTTCAGCGTCTTCTAAAGTTAGCAAGGTCAACTGATGTTTCACCTTTAATCTCTTTTCGCTTCACTAAGCCAGGAAATTTTAAATGTCATAATTGGCTTTATTCAAAAGAAATATGTATACAAGAATATCTTTCTTTTGGATTGACAAAGGTTACCATAAAGCAGGGAGATGGTTTCTAAAATAGAGGAATGTTAAAGAAGGAATGAGAGCATGGACACATGGAGTTGAACAAAAGAAACGTATTTATAGTATAGAATAATTTATGTGATTGAGGGTTAAAACTTTTCCTTATTCTAAATTCCTGAACTCTATTGCAGATCTTGCCAAATTGATGTAATCTGTTCATTTTGAAATAAGCAATATGACAGCCTCACAAGGGGGCCCTGCCGCCAATGCTTCTTGTTTGCGGCTACAGAAATTCACTTTTCTTTTTCCCTCTAAAACATACACACAGGAAACTCGCTTTTGCATGTTTTTGCATCCTTATAAGTTTCATAAGTATTCCATTTCCATACTCTTAGAAATCATAATCTCTAGTTCAATACATGAAATATGAAAATTCTGTAAAATGCAATAGGAGACTGACTTTGTTATAGCACTAAAGAATTGCTTGGAAAATGTCTCCTTTAGTGCTTCATTTTGTGGGATGTTGATAATTACATATATTTACATGGAACTTAGAGTCCGAGAGTAACTTCACATCATGAGCCTCAATTGAAACCACATACTTAGGATTAACCTCTAATACTTCACTTCCTCGAGACAATCATCTGCCCTGCTTTGATATTGTACATCCATCAAGGCCAAGAGAGCTACAACAGAAATTTGGATATGATTCTCTCCTATCTTATCTTCCTTACAGACTTCTCATCACACAAGTATGGCCTGCATGAGGCAAACATAGCACAAGTATCCCTCACAACTATTCATGCATATACAACACTCTTAAAACTGACGGTTCTAGGCCCAAAGGCCATGACCAAATACACAGTTCAACACATGGAACCAAGCAAATCCCTAAGTCAAACAGGGTCTTCAATCACACTGAGTGATCACCCATCAGTTGGTACTCACTTAATGGAACTCTACAAGCCAATAATTCTAAACACATTCCCTACATCCAACATTATGAATTTATCAATGGCCACAACAAAACTCATATCATCAACATATTTCAAATCATAACCACATATCATCTATATCACATCTCTAAATTATCTAATTCAAGTTTCAAGAGGATATACCTGTAACCACGTCCGGATTGGCTTGAGCCTCTTCATTTGTCATGTCACAAATCCTCACTTGGGCCCTTGGTTGAGAACATTGAGTAGGGACGACTACAGTGTTGCTTCCTATCCCTGTTCTTGGCATTAAAACCGCTAGAAGGACCTCGAACTTGTTGATTCCCTTGCCCTTCCACATTCAACTCGGGACAAAAGTGTCGAAAGTGACCCTCCTTCCCGCAATGGTAGCATCTTCTAGGTCCCCTACATAGACCTGAGTGATATCCCTTGCAATTTGTGCAAGGATTCTTCTTGCCTTCTCCTGATCCAACACTACCGCTAGGAGCATTTGGTTTGAAGAACAATTGGTTTTGGAGAGTACCAACCGACCTTGAGAAACAACCACCACTATATGAGCCCGTGCTCTTACTCTTCTTGGAGCCTTGGCCCAGTGTGAACCCACCGGACCTCTTCTTCTTTCCATGGTGTTCCTTAACCTTGCTTCTCTCAAGCACTATTTGCTCAGCCCTCAAGGCCAACTGCAGAATATCCCGGTAGGTGTGATTCCTCGCAACCGACATCCTCTCTCGAATGTTCAGATTCAAACCATTCTCGAACTTGAAACACCTACACTCCTCGGAGGCTACCATCTCCGGAACAAATGAGGACAGACTCATAAACTTTGCTTCATATTCTGCCACCGACATACTTCCTTGTCGGAGGTGGAGGAACTCTCTTCTTTTTAAATCCCGATCAAATTGGGTGTAAAATTTCTCATCGAATTCCCTAAGGAATTCATTCCAAGTAAGAGGTGTGACGGCCCTCTCCTTCACACCATCCCACCAAATACTAGCATCTTCATCCAACAATCTTACAGCCACCGTAAGTTTCATCTCATCGTCAATACTCATATCCATTACTGCTTGTCGGACTCTCTTGATCCATTTCTTGGCCACCACAGGGTCGTTGGATCCGTAGAAGGTCTCACACCCAAGTTGTCTAGCTTCCTTTAACAACTTGGACAATTTAACGGGTGGTTGAGTGGAAGGTGTAGCTACCAAAGTAGGAGGTGCTACCGACACCATTGAAGGGACCGGTGGAACCATTGGATTGGGAGGTGAGGGAAGAACTTGGACTTGAGGTGGTGTTTGAAAATGCACACCGTATACATTCCACCACTCGATCAATTGCCGAAGAGCATCAAATGGCGGTGGAGGAATCCCTGTTGAAGGAGCCGGGTAAGTAGATGCCGAAGGAGGTAGAGTATGCAATGACGACTCATCCTCGTGCTCTTGAGGAAGAATCTCGTTTATATTATTCATTCTTCTGCGAGGAGGCATGATAATCTACAAGAGAAAAGCTATCTTTAGTTTACTACACTAAAATAACGCTAGGCACCTATGTCTAGAGGTGTGTCAATGTCCTAAAACCCATATGAGGCTTTTAAAACCATCCGAAAATATTTTAAACATCCAAAATTTCGAAAACATTTGATAATCTTTAAAACGTTTGGAAACTTCATTTGACATTTCAAAACATAGGCACCTATGTCTAGAGGTGTGTCAATGTCCTGGGACCCATAGGAGACTTTTAAAACCATCCAAAAATATTTTAAACATCCAAACTTTCGAAAACATTTCAAAACATTTGGAAAAATTCATTTGACATTTCAAAACATTTAAAACCGAACATAAACTCTGATATCAATAAAATTTTCATGCCCCGACCTTCAAAACGAGCACGTAACAACTGTCGTATTATCCTAGGATATGGATAAACCCTACCCGTATATCGGAATAATATAAGACATCTATCGATATCCATCCATTTTCAAAATAACACAAGAAAATCCAAAATAAAAAAAAAAAAACCAACTAGATCCATCCCTGTCTCAAAAGTCATGCATATGGTCAACTTAACCATTCCAAATCCAATAAAATTTCACAAGTTCAAAAAAAAATCCAACGAAAGAAAATGTAAAAGATTCAAGTACAAATTTAAGGTTAATAATTCAAGGGGTTGACAAAAAAGGAGTTTCAAATACAATTCCAATATATATATATATATATCCTCCTTATGGGTCCAACTAATTTTCTCAAAATCTCTATCGAAACAAGAACTAGTACCAAAACTGGAATACCCCACAAGAGCTAGGACTTGACAAAATCTGGCACTAGAGTCAGCTAGAACTCCAAATTTAAGTGCCCTCTGAAAAATGAAAGAAAAAAGATGAGTATAACAATAATCAGCAAGTGGAGTGCAACAGCATGGTTGTGACAGTAAATAATAGGTGAGCGTGGGAATATCAAAATCATAATTTCAAACAATTCATCAATTGTAAGTAATTTCAAATAATCCAGATAATTAAAAAATAGATGCATTCATAAGTTTATATTTTCTAAAGATCATGGGGTCTCACTAAAGAAAACACTTCCACCCGAAATTTGGCTAAATTTGGGTGGAAACCCACCAAGGAGTTTTCAATCCGTTTGTTACATAACACTACTCCCCTTTCCTTGGCATTGACTCATATCTCACCGGTGGTGTATCCAAATGGTACAACAGGGGCACACAAGACTGCATCTACCATCCTTTGCTAATAAACCCCAACCACGACACCCCGTCGAGTCACTCCGTGGAGGGAATGACTATAACCATTTACATTACATGCACCATCATTTCACAAATATTTCAATCTCATCCAATGTGTCATAATTTTCACAAATAGGTTATCAAGCCATATCACAACATTCATGAATACAATTTCCAACAAAATGACACAAATTTATTCACAAATATATTGGATGATATATGTTTTGAACTTTCATTTCAAAACATCCCACAATCACAAAACATATATAAGAATCAATTTTAAAGGAAAATCATTTAAAATCATTTATAAAAGAATTTAAAAACTATTTTCTTATTTTAAGACACAACGGTCCGTCCACTCACCTCTTAGGAGGGTAATCGCTCCCAAATCCACAACGAAGTCGAAGTCTAGTTTCACTTTAGCTCCCAAATACATTAACCCATGACATTCAACCAATTCCACTTGTAACCACTTTCCAAAACAATTCTTAAACTGCCACCCTTTTCATTCCACAAATGTAATTAAGACTTTATCAATATGAATATGAGACAAATCCTATAACTTAAATTATGTAAAAGCAGGTTGCTTAACCCAAATATGCATCCAAATTTATAAAAAAAAAAAAATGCAAGCAAGATATATGTAGGCTCTCTAGTAGAAAATGAAGTTTGGGTTTCCCAACTAAAGAGAGCTCCATCTCCCTAATATTGGAACAGTGAATTCGTTCTAACCTCGAACATGTTGAATGGGAATAATCATAAATTCACCGCCATACAAGAAGGAATTCAAAAGTGCTTATTTCTTCCATTCATGACAAACCCCAACAATGTTGAAAACTACAGAATAGAACAACAGTAAATAATTTAATTCAACTTCAGCAGCAGGACCTTATACTTGCAAAATAGTAAAACAAACAAAACCCTAAAATGAATTAACTAGGTTTAAATTAGAAACATGCCAACATAATACATGAACTCATGCAATTCCTTCTTTCCTGAAACCTTAAAATCCCATTTTTCTCCACACACACAGAGAAAATCAAAATTTGGGTATTTCTCCCATTTTACTACAAACCCTAACAACATTCAGAATAGCAGAGTACAACTACTTTGCACGGCTTAACTCAATTTCAATAATAACACCAGAACTTCAGGGGAAAGTTAACACGTTCGAACCTAACAAGATGGGTTATCATCTACATGGTTTCTCACACTAAAACTGACATAAAAATCAGGAGAAAATCGAAGGAGGTAGAATACCCACTCACCTAGGTTTTCTTCGTATGTTTGACTGAGGAGAAAAGGGGTTTGGTCCTGAAAACCAAAATCAGACCATGGATTTGTTTCAAAACACAAGGGATGCTTGGGGGAAAAAAAATGGGACTTTGTTTAGAATTCGAAACAACAAAGAAAATGAAGGGATTTCAGAAGATCTACTTACCAGGCACAACAACAATGAACGACAAGATCGAAGATATTCTAGGCTTTGATTCTTGATCCCAAACGTTCCCTACCCTTCTAAAGGCTGAATCTTGGGTGCATGATGTGATCGTAGGCAGACGGGAGTGAACCCTTGGATGATTGAGAAGAAAGAGAGAAAAGGGGGTGGGGGGGAAGTGTGAGTGTCGGGGAGGGCAAGTGTGAGGGGAGAGGGGAAAGAGAATAAGTGGGTTGGGTGGGGGTTTTCTTTTATTTGACTTTTCTCTGTCCCTTCCATTTTTTTTTCTTTTCCATTTTTTTTTCTTTTCTTGTTATAATATTGATATAATATGATATAGTACTAAATCTCTTAATTAAAAGATCATGAGTTTAATTGATATAGAATTAACTATATTAAGAGAATAATCTCCTAAATAAGTGATTATAAATATCGAATCGGATTAGATTTCAGATACCAATTAATATAATAAAAAAAATAATTTAAAAACTGATATTGTCGGCGTAACATTTAAACACCTAATAGAGATAATAAAGTACTCAGAGTTGGGAAATCCAATTCTAGTATTGCGGAATGGCTAAAAGCTCCTTCGTGCGGTCTCATGACTAATGGCTAAACTTAAAATATAAACAATCATCGATCTCAATTCAACATCATATACAGAGTCTACTATAAAACTAAAAGATCGAAAAGGAATCACGAAGAGATTTCAGATTGATTATGAAGAATTGGATCTTTATTTTTATTATGCATATCTAATGAAAAATCCAAATCCAAAGGTAATTAGGACATCGATTATGTGTTCGAATTCCGGTGATTTATAATGGAAAATCCTATACTAAATCTTATCCCAAAGGATGTAATATTGCCTACCAAAATCCATGCAGGGATTTATAATGGAATTTTCAGAAAATCAAATTACAAGTAGTCATGCAAGGAAAGTGAAAGTTCAAAGACTATTTTCTCTCAAAAACCAAGAGGATCTGGTAATTGCTGGCCGTGAGATCCATGAATTGCCTCCTTGATCTGAAAAGGAAACTTGTTTTACAGAGGGTTCCGTTAATCAAATCAGAAAAACATATTTAAGAGGGAAAAGAAAGAGCAAACAGATGATCTGCAAGAAGTATAAATTTAATGCTGCAACTTCACATGTGAGCGCTTTAGTCTGTTCTTTGCCAATAAATTCAACTTCTAGAACTAGAAATCCTTATTGGATTCACCTGGTAAGCTTATCAACCGAGCCAAGGAGCAAACTTTCTCTACAATGGGCAATACATAAGCAAAAACTAGTAAAATCAAGTTACTTCTAATGCTTCTCAAAACATACAGAAATGTGCAAAAAAATGATAAAATTTCTACTTAACCCCAATTTCCTTAACAACGAACAAGTTCCAACACAAAAGTTGTGAGAGTTGCTTATACTGGGACCCAAAGAAAATTGAGTCACAAATTTTTTTTTCCTCTCTCTCTCTCTTTTTCTTTAAGCGGCCGGGGTGTGGGGAAGGAGTTTTTCTCCTCTTACCCATAAATCCCATACCAACAAGAAAAATCACAACTCAAGTTTTTAGTACCATAGCGAATGACTTTACCAACCTGTGTGAATACCTGGAGGCAGAGGCGAAGTGAAGGGGGTGTGAGGAACTGCCGCCCCTCAAATTTTGAGAAAATAATTTTACAATGTATCTGTTTTAGTGATATTTCAGCAAATATCACTTAACGTTTCCAATATGTTAAAAATACTAATACAATTTTTTAAAATCCTGTTTGTTGCTTAAAAATTATTACCTCCACCTACACCTCCTCTCCACATCCCTTGCATGTTGTACTTTACCCCCTAATATAATTTTCTGGTTTCACCTCTACCTGCTGAGAATGGTTTATCTGACATGAAGCGAAGTTTGTTGTTCTTTGTATCATCATAGTCCAACTCCAATTCATGACCCAAAGCACCCTCCAGGAAAAGTGGGCTGAATTATGCTCACCGCAACTGCCAGGAATTCCCTCTTTAAATTGATATGCTAGATAAGGACAGCCAATAAGAACAATGATAAGTAAGTCCTAGAGGGTTCCATTGTTATCTTTTGGTAAGGGGTTGAATTCCGTGGCAAGGTCATAAAATATTCTCTTGACCTTTGGATCACTGAAAGAGTCGATTATTATTCTCCAAAAACATATGATTGAAAAGTTTTTGTTTGTCAACTCCTGTTGGAGTAGACAAACTGCGAAGTTATACTAGTGGAAATAGCAGTCTAGTCAATCACGAACTAGGCTTTTGTTATTCTGTTGCCAACTAGAACAAGATGTTGGGGCAATAGACCAAGATTTGGCACATGGGATTCGATCCTCATTCTCAAAGAAAAGAGAGAGGTTGGTCATCCTATAAATAGATTGAAGCTCCAGGCATTGCTTATATAGAATCCTCACAAGAGAGTCAGATTGATCGGAGAAGGTTCCAGTTCCCCTCAAAGGCTTCCAATATTTCAGGCTATCTTCTCCTGTGGATGGTAGAAAGTTTGGGAGCCTTTGAGGTGCACTGAGATCTTCCTCCTTATTGTTTTCGGTAGATTTAACTTTGCAAAGGACAGAAATTTCCACCTCCACCATCTACTTCGTTTTTTATTGTTATTTGACCAAGTAAAGCATTTTAGTTGTTTGTTCTACTATTTGTTATGGTGCAATTATTGATGAAAATATCTCTCCCTACAACTTATATTGATCATGAGCTCCAAAATACTAGCAAGCTATCCCCATGTTCACATCCTGAAATAGTGTCCATTGTAAACATAACTAGCTCATCTTAGATGCTTCTTCTGTTGCCATGATCATCTTCTCCTGCAGGCTCCAAGTTCAATGACTTCAGGGTCTTCTAAAGTTAGCAAGGTCAACTGAAGTTTCACCTTTAATCTCTTTTCGCTTCACTAAGCCAGGACATTTTAACTGTCATGATTGACTTTATTCAAAAGAAATATGTATACAAGAATATCTTTCTTTTGGACTAACAAAGTTTATCATAAAGCAGGGAAATGGTTTCTAAAATAGATGAAAGTTAAAGAAGGAATGAAGGCCTGGACATATGGGGGGGGGGACAAAAAGAAATGTATTTGTAGTATTAGAATATTTTGTGATTGAGGGTTAAAACTTCACCTTAATTTAAATTCCTGAACTGTATTGCAGATTTTTTCAAATTCATGTGATCTGTTCATTATGAAATAAAGAAGCAATATGAGCGCCTCACAAGGTGGTCCTACCACCAATGCTTGTTGTTTGTGGCTACTGAAATTCACTTTTCTTTTCCCTCTAAAACATACACATAGGAAACTCACTTTTGCATGTTTTTGCATCCTTACAAGTATTCCTTTTCCATACTTTTAGAATTCATATTCTCTGGTTCAATTGTTGAAATATGAAAATTCTATAAAATGCAACAGAAGACTGACTTTGTTATAGCACTAAAGAATAGCTTGGAAAATGTCTCCTTCAGTGCTCCATTGTGGGATGGTTATAAATAACTATATTTACCTGGAACTTGGAATCTGAGAGTAACTTCATATTGTGAGCCTCAATTGAAACCACATACTTGGGATTAACCTCTAATACTTCACTTCCTTGAGACAATCATCTGCCCTGCTTTGATATTGTACTGTACATCCACCAAGGCAAAGAGAGCTACAACTACCAGGCTATTGGAAGACCACTAATCTTGCAAGACGTCTCAGGAATGGTTGCAGAAATTTGGAGATGATTCTCTTTTGTCTTAGTTTCCTTAGACTTCTCATCGCACAAGTTTGGCCTGCATGAGACAACCACAGCACAAGTATCCCTCACTCATTTTGACCACTTTTGTGACTTCACAGTGGTGATCAGCCATAATCACCACCACAGCAATAGTAAACACGAATGCTCCTTGACTTCAAGAGTTTATTATTCTTCTGTAGATTTAATTAGAGTCTTCAGTTCCATGACAGCTAATAAATCATTTGATTTTAAGTAGGCAAAGAGGGCAATGAGGATGGGAATATAGAAAACCATTTCAGGGTCATTCCGAAAGTCCGAAGTCTCCTCATAGTCTAAATAGATAATGGATGCCATCAAAAGGATACATGCACACAGAAGCACAGGTGACGGATACAAATGGTAGAATGTCTGAAGTATTTAGCATGTGAAAAACATGGTAAAATCAAACCTAATATCATTCAGCTGAAAACCACATGTTGTACTCATGCTCATCTGCTAAAGCAATTGGAATCTAAAGGCACTCACTTTGTTGTCGAATCCTTTATCTAAAATGATGCCGTACGTTTGCCTCCCAAAATCCATACAACTTTCTTTTTTGTATATGCAGAAACTTAACTCTGAATTTTCAGGAAACCAAACCCACATGTTGGTTGTAGATATCTGTCTGTATGCTTTAAGAATAAAGGGAATAGCATAATAGCATCAACTTGCCACTAAGCTTACTATTAGAATGTCAAGCATGAAAAGTGATGGATCAATTTGTAAGTAGATTACAAAAATTTGATTGAGAAAATATTCTTATGATTTTTGAAGCTTAAATTTCCTTTTGAAGCTAAACCTTGTGAGTTGTTTTTTTGCAACTAGAAACTTGTGAGTTGTTTTTTTGCAACTAGAAATAACATTGCTGGATTTGCTAAGATTATATCTTAATTTTATAGAAACAAAGAGAAGAAACTACAATATGATAGATGATATGTGATAAATTTCATATCCGAATAATTGTAAAGCCACCTTTATACTCCCACTTTACTGCAAGTGCAAGAAGAATAATTAGGACATTGCCACATATTTCTGATCGGTTTACAATGCTCATGAAGTCAACTTCTAGGGGATCTACTTGTTGTTGGCAAAGTCAAACAAAGTGAGGAGCAAATTTTCACATCAATAACCTAGGTCTATGTGGCCGAACTAGGAAAGCTGTAGCTTGTTTTTCTCTTTATATACATACAGGAACTGTTTATTATCATTTTTAACCACTGAACTCCCTCATATTAGGTTTCTTCCCATATCAACACTATCAGTAGGGTTTCACGGGTCATACACAATGGTAGGGCTGCTTCAGAAACTGAAGGCAAGTCAATGAGCCTTTCTCTCGTAATCACCTGAGTCACAACCCAAAGTGCATTACTTAGGAATTGAAATTCATTCCTTACTATGATGGCCAATAATCCCTTCCAGAACGTTTGAGCTAGCTTAGGATTTCTAAGCTATAAAAAATAGCGACCTCCCTTAACATAATGTACAGATCAAAAGGTTGAATTTCGTGGAGAGGATATAGATGTTCACTTGACCTATAGATAACGGAAGAGTCGAAATATATTCCTATTTGCCTCCAAACCATGGGATAAGCCAGTTTTTAGAAGTCAACACATGTCAACTACACAAACTTGCAAACTTTTACTAGTGGATGTAACAGTCTCATAAATCATGCACAAGGCTTCTGTTATTCTCTGGCAACTAGTAGAAGATAAGGATTTTGCAAATTGGATTCGATTGTGTGTTCAAAGCTAATAGAGAATAAATATTCTATAAATAGAGTGGAAGTTTCATCAGTGTAGTAACACGACATTTGCACGCATCGGGTTTCAGAATGTTGATTCGGAGGAGAAGAATTCAACTCCCCTCAAAGGCTTCCAATGTTCCAAAATATCGATTCTCAGATAATGGAACATTGGGGCTGATGGGGGGTGTTGAAGCCTTACTCCTTGCTATTTCTTTATATCTTGCTCTGTCCAACCACGTCTTTCCACCAATTATGGCACTTTGGCAAACTATTTTCTGTCAGTTACTTCATGCAATATGGCCTAAACTACTTTCCCCAACAAATTTTGATAGTTGCCGTTACCCTTCACCGCTGCAAAGCGATCATTATGCCCACGACAGCCATGAAAGCTGTCATGGTCACAATAGGGTTAACATGTTCCTATTACGGCATGTGGTAAGCCATGACAGGGTTGCAACACCACTGCCACAGCTCTACAAAGTGAAAAGGCCAATCCATCCATGACAGGCAATTTCTATTATGTTACACCATTTATGCCTGATACTGTTATACGGTGACCATGACTGTTACTGCTATCTATATCTATCTTGCATTTGCTAATAACATCTACTCTTGTACCTGAACAAAAAGCTAGGCAGTCCTTAAAATCATATTAACGTAGAGACAATTAGGCAGTATTTCATAATTTAAAAAACTTAGATATCTTACCTAATTCTTTAGTTAATACGGTAAGATATGGTCTCCAGAAAATTCCCTTCATTTCTGGTAACTGTTTACCTTGTCTTGATCTTTTTACTTTATTTCTTTGGTTTCTTCTTCAACTCTATCCCAGTTCACTTAGTTGATATTACTTAAACCTAAAGAGATGAATTTTTTATCTTCAACCTCCCTCCCTCTCAAAAGTTCAAGCTCAACTTTATCAGTTCAGAATGTATCCAACTAATTTCTCATATCATCATTGTCAATTTTACAAACCATTTTCCTTCCCCTTAATTTGTAACTATTCTTTCAAAACAGCAACTTATCTTTATTTGGCCCAGGACCATTAATATTTTGGACCATCAACTATTTCAGAGCTCTTACCTTTACCACGCAGCCAAAAACTATCTTTGGGAAGGTCTTGACATATCAGAGAAGATTTGAAGAAGTAATTTGCCACATAAAGAGTTGAAAGAAATGACAGAGCTGCATGAGTACAGCGAATTCAATGAAAACAACCTGCTTGTACAAATTCATATTGAGCATTAACAGCATAGCATTTATGAAGCAAATGCAGGAAATGTCAAACAAAACACACATACACATGCACAGAAGACCATTGATTAACAATCACTTGCAGCCGATTCATTGGTGGTGTCTGGAAGAAGATAAAATGCATGGCAAACTGGGTAACATCAGCTGTTCTTCAATGAATTTTTACATGCACTAAGGTGAAAAATAGGGATTCCATACAAAAAATGTTTTAAAAAAATGTAAGTTTATGCACCCTCACTTATTTCATTTCATCAGGATGCAAATACACAAGAAGGCATGTGAGAGAAAAATTCCTTGCAAAACGCCTAATATTTTCCTATTCTGGCTAATGTTTATCCTCCAGTACTGCAAATCAGCGCAAAACCAGATTTTGGAATTGCTTCTGCTAAATATGAGCGACTACAGATTACCATGAATGTTGTGGTATCCCTCGTTTATAATATTCTAGGTGACAATTAATCAGAATACGAGCAAGAAGTCTTGCAGACTACCCTGAGTTGTTTCCAGAAGTTTGAAGATGTTAATTGTCCTATCCCCAACAATGACCATTGATCACCACAAGTTTGAGTGGACTGACAAATTTACTAATGAATTACCACTCACTCATTGTGAGCAGTTTCATGACTTAAATGCGATGATCACCCATAATCACCACAACACCAGTTATAAACAATTGTCCTTTTGCTTTTATGGTTGTTTTACTATAAAGTGCAGAGAGTTCAATTAGACATTTTCACTTAATTACCGGTGACAAATTACTTTTCTAGCATTTTACCGGTTTGGAACCTGATTCCAAAGATAAAAAAAAAAAATATGCAAGGAAAAATTTGATGTGAGAACTAGAGAAACCTAAGTAGTCTGATTGCAACATATAGACACAGATGCATTAGTGGCAGGCACTTAAGATCACAAAGAATCATGCAACATCTTAAACAGCATATTTTTGTAAGGTAGAAGAAGAAAAGAAATCCAATATGAATTGTGGAGTGACTAACCCAATATGAATTATGCAGAAAGCATGCCATAACAAAATCCAATATCATTACTTCACACCTTTGTGTTCCACTTCCTCCTATGCTCATCTATGCTAAAGCAGATGGAATCTAAAGATAATAGCTTTATTATCCAAATTCTTCATCTTAAAAGATGTCGTTCTACTGGCTCCCAAGATCCATACAACATTCCTTTTTGTCTATATGTTGAAATTATACTTTGGAACTTATATAAATTGAAACCACAAGCTCACATAGATAAGTTCATCTGCTTCAAGAATAAAGGGATAGAATAGTATAATCAACTTGCCAGCACCAAAGGTCACTAGCCGATATCTTAGCATTGAACACTACCTACTTTGATCACGTGATTGAGATTCACGACATTCTGGGGGGGGGGAGGAATAAGAACCAAAATTTCCTACAAGTGTGAGACAGGCAAATAAATGTAGTTTGATCCAAAAAAATGGTTTGAAAATCTTAGAACACATTTACCTTGAAATCATATGACCTTGATACAGTATTTATTCATGTTAATTAAAATATATAAAAGAAAACTCCCTTAGTTCAAAGTTTTGAAGCAATTGGATGTTTAAGATAATTTGAGAGCAGGATATCTTGAGATCAAAACCTGCAAGGCCTCTTTACTCCCAACTAATATTTCAAGTGTCTGGGACCCTATACAAGTCATGACGGACTCAATTTGAGTGGAAATTTGAAAATTTAAACTTATTAAAACACCATTCTCCGCAAGTTTAAATATTTGGAGAACACTGAACATCACGACCATGTAAACTATTACAAGACAAAGCATGAAAGCTTAAGCAGCTTATCAGTGCAAGAATTGCAACATCATTCTGATGAGCTTATAATGCCCATTAAGTCAAACTTCTGCAGGATCTCACCTGTAGTTCACCTGGATGACAATGTCAACCATATCAAATCAAGGAGCGATATTTCTCAATAATATGAGCTAGGCCAATTTGTCTGAACCAGGCCATGTCCTACTAGGTTTTGTTAAAACACACGCACAGACATACAGAAACTGTGACATTCATTTTTAATAACTGAACTCCCTCGTGTTTGAGATAAGTTACATAATCAACACTGTAGGTAGGCTTACATTTGACATAGGGGTAGGCTTTATTGAAACTGAGGAAGATCATGGCCATTGCCAATCCTCGACCTAATGCCTTTACATACAAAATTGGATTTTATTCTATTTTATTTTATATCAAAAAAAAGAAAATGGATTTTATTCCATATTACAATCACCACATATTCATTCCTTAATTTTATGTGCCAGTTGTGGGTTCCAAGGCTATTGAACACTGGATAGAAGGTGCTTGGCCTCCCTTTATAGTTAATGCCATGTAGAGATAAATATTCGAATCCCATGGACAGGAATTGTGACATCCTCAAGATCCTTAAAGCATGGAAAGGATCCAAATATATTCCTTTTTATCTCCAAGATTGGTAGGAGCAAGATTTACGAGTCAGCCGCCGTTAACAACATGCCAAACGTTTACTTGTGGATAGAGCAGTCCTTCTAATCATGAACAAGGTTTCAGTTATCCTCTAGCAACCAGTAGAATAGATTGACAAAAAAGATAAGGAGTTTGCACATTGGATACGATTGCCTTCACAAAGCAACTAGACATGATAATCATCCTATAAATTGCATTCAGGTTTCATTGGTGTACATGCAAGAAATTACAAGCATCCTGGTTATATGAAGATTAGATTGATTGGAGGAAGGTTTCAGCTCCCCTCAAAGGCTTCCAATGTTTTAAGGATGTCAATTTTTAAATGCTGGAACGTTGGAGCTGAGAGGAGAGTTGAAGTATTATTCCTTATGTTCGCCTGAACTATATTGTTTGGCAGAACTTAGCTGCAGCAAGATATTGAAGACGGAAAATTTTCTGCCCCTACTCTCTTTGCTCCAATTCTCACACTCTGACAGATCATTTTCTGGCAAGTACTTGGCGCAGTAAGGCTTGAATTGTGTCCCTTCCCCTACAAATCTGGGTAAAATTTTCTTGTAAGGTAAATGTATAGTGTTTGCACGAGAAAGAAGACACTACATTCTTCAGAACATACTAAGGAAATAAAAATAGGTTGATTTTCTTTTCAAAAGCCTATGATTTAACCAAAATTCCTTGAAAATGGAAAAAATAAATAAATATAACCAGCTTTGCATGTGCACTTAATCATCAGAGCTGCCACAATTCTACGGTTTTTGATAGGTTTGTTAGGAGTCTATAGAGCCCATCCCATCTCTTCTTTTTCTCTCTTTTATAGAATGGGGGATAATTATCCCTTTGATAGGAAAATTTTTTAGCCAAAAGCAAACTAAGCATGATTAGGTATATAGGAAGTTATTTGGTTTGCCAATGTTTCAGTAGTTGATACCTCAATCATGTTTTCTCATATTCTTGTACCGTAGCTATCTAACAAGATCATTTGGACTGAACAATGTGTCCAGATTTCTTTTCTTTGGTATGCCAGCCTATTACTGATAAAGACTTAGCCAGGGACTGTTCCAGGAACTCCGTATTGGAGGGCCCTATACACAAATACTACTTTTTTTTTTTTTTGATTGGGGGTGGAAGGGGTTTCAGGAAGGGGTTTGAATTTAACCACATATGCTAAATAACGCATACTCTTCTACTAAAACTAACACTATACATAGGTAACAACAACTGGGTAATGCGTCTGATCTCAGTACCACAAGAGTCGACTAATTAAATAGCCTGAAATTTCTCTGGTTGGTTAACATTATACATGAGCTTATGCAAGCCTTTGTTGCACCGAGCTCACACAACTCTTGAGTATTTTATTACTCTACCTCAAACAAATAACAGAGTTTTCTAGAAATTCACAGACGGAGAATTATTTTGCTGCCAAGAAAATCAATAACAATGAAAATAGATCTCACAGCAGAAGCATATAATAAGAGGAGAGATCTTATGGAAGTGAATTAAAGAAGTTTCCAGGAAACAACAAATCACCCTTACCTTTTCTGCATAGATTACAACTATCTTCTGTGAAGTCTTGACATATGACAGAAAAATTTCAAGATGTGGTTCATCACAAGAAGAGTTAAAAGAAACACATAGCTACATGTTTGCAACAATTCTAAGTAAATAGCATGCCAGCACGAAGTCACGTTGAGCATTAACAGCGGAAATACAATCAACAAATCTAAGGTTTTGATGCCACATTTCAATCTTGTCCTTATATTTTACCCAAATATAATTACTTCCTCATGTTTCAATCATAATAATTCTATCTTGATGTATTAGAATTTCATTAATTGTAATCATTACCACGTTAAACTATATCTATTTGAGTTCCGTGTGCTTGCTTATATTAGCTAATTACCTGGTTAACCTAAACTCACAACACATCACATTGCTGAACTTTAGGAATAAACTTGGCCCAAGTTGGAAACAAACAAACGTATGCGGCCACAGAGACAGAGAAAGACACATTTCTGTCCATGGCACGCCGTTAAAGGACAGGGAAGAGATAAAGACTTGGAAACATACTGTTGAATAATGTATAAAGCTACCATGGTAAAGAATGATATATCCAAATGCAATGTTAATCAATTGACAATACCATATGTCCCAGATATTGGCCTCATTATATCCAAATCTTAGCCGGTGATGATGTTCTTTCAAATTTGTACATGGAAGAGTTTGACTTCAAAATTTATTTTAAAAAAAAAAGTTCATAGGAGATATGTTAATATAGTAGAAGAATAGCTAGATAGAATGATATTGTCTAAAGTTGTCCTCCGCATTTAGAATCTGTAATATGGTCAAATATTTTTTTTTTGTTACATAGGGGCTGCTAAAAACTCGAAAATACGTACGTTCATCAGCAGGATCTGTAAATACAGTCGATGCTTCACAATTTTGCAGGAAAATTAAGAGACTATGCCACACACATAATATAGAGGATGAAGCGTGGAAACCACCACACAATATCTCTCTATTGTACACGATTTCACATAATAAAATTCAAGGCATAACACATAACTCCTAAGTTCAGCTTTATGCTCCTTCTTTGGCAAGGAGAATTTGTGGGTATTGCTGGCAAAGTCACCTAGTAAGAAGCATTGTTTCTCAGAAGAATGAGCTAGGCCTTTGTTGCTGAAACTAGGAAAGGTCTTGGTTCCCTCGTTAGAAAACACTGCAATTCTTGGGCTCACAGAGACACACAGATCTTTGAAATCTGTATATTTAGCCACAAAATCATATAGATTCATGCTTTAGGCAAATTTAAGTAGCAAGTTCCTAGAATTTCATTTTTCAAATATCTTATGAAATTGGCACATACAAGCAACAAAGGAAATGAAGGAGACTTGAGATTTCAGTAGCTTTTCTTATAAGCATACCTTCGATTCATGGCCACGGTGGAGAAAGATCACTAAGTAATCAAAGGAGGTGCAAGGGTGATGCAAGAATTTATGGTTGGAATGATGAATAACAAAGTAGAAGTAAAATAAATCCCACTTAGGATTTCGAGGAATCATTAAGAAGTCATCACACCTCCGAGACTTAAGAGAACTCAAAACAATTTTTGCTAATAAAAATCAAAATTTTATTATTTTTCTCGAAATAAGATTATAAATCTTAACTAAACAACTAATCTCAAAAAATAAAAACTACTATTAAAATCAAAATTAGAAACTATTAAATAATTTTAAATTAATTCAACTATGAAAAAGAAAGAAACTACAACCAAAATTAAAATTTAAAAACTCCCAAATTGAAAGTAAAATCAACTCCTCTAATGCAAATTCTAAATTAGACTCTTGCCAAAAAACAATTTTGGCTCTTCGGTCATTCTTTGCCTTTCTCTTGTAATACTTTTCACTGTCCCGGGCATATAGTTTGCATAAAATCACTGAGAAGAATAGAAAACCTAACCCCAATTTGCCACGATAAAAAGATAATGTGGCTATCAAAATCTTAACACCCACAGAGATCCATGTAAATAGAAGTATAGTGAGTTGGCTTTGTTCAAGTGGAGTAAGATTGTGATTGCTACATTTACCAACAAATTCCTTTCTGAATTTATGTTCCAGCTAGGGATTCTTTCAAGGCTACATGAACCCTGCATGCATAGATTCTTTTGGCCACCATTGTTGAGAATATACAAAGGTTGAATTATATGGGAGGACATTGGATATTCTCCCGATATTTAGATCGAGAAGGGAATTCAAGGGCATTGATCTTTATTCGCACAAACATATAATAAATAAAGTTTTATGTATCAAATGTCAAGCATATTGTGCTAAATGCACCACTAAATTTTACTAGACGGCATACCAGTCCAATCAATCATGCACATTGGTATTGTTATTCTCTAGCAACTAGCATCACTAAATGCACAAGATGGGATAGTGACCCTATATGTAGAATTGGAAGTTCAAGCATTTCATTGTTCATATCTAGTGTTAGCTTGAGTGTGAGATTGATTTCCAGTATTTTTGCCATCGACTCCTGGAGGGTGAAAACAATGGAAACCTTTGGGGGACACTGAAAGTCTTGTGGTGTTAAACCAATAAAAATTAATAAAGTTACTTTTATAAAGACGAGTTTAGGGTGAGCAGAGTCGAATCCACATGAAAGAATGAGATTTATCTCTTTCAAATAGATAAATTAAAAATAAAAATTTGAGGATTTTGGAATAAATTAAATAACCTAACAAAATTAAAATAAACAAATAATTAAAATTAAAATAACTATAAGTAAAATAAAATGAGACAAAATTAAAGGGGTAAAAATCAAGATAAATTGACCTAGTTTGAAGGGTTCGTTTCCACTTTGTTTTAATTGATTGATCCTTGATTCATTTATAATTCAACAACACATAAATAAATTAGTTATAGTCACCGACAATCACCCAACGACCCATCTCTTCTTACTTAGTTAATAATTAAGAGAAATTTGTTAATTATTTTTCTAATCAAGAGTCAACCCTAGAGAAGCATTTAGGAGTCTCAACAGTATTAAGATTTAGATATGTCTAATTTTAATTAACAAATATACATGAGGTTCATTTAAATTAGATTATTTAATCTCATAACACGAATGTCATTGACATGACATGAATACTATTTATCACTTTATTAAAACTAACAAACAATTATGGATTTACCGTTTTAATTAGTTATAAATTATTCTAAATCTATTAAATATTGACTATCTATTTAATAATTCTAGAAAATCATGATCCATGAAATGCAGAAATTAAATAATACCTAAAATTGTTGAAAGAATAAATACATTTAAATTTCATAATATCATAAATCAAAGTTTTGACTGACTTTCAATTAGAAAATAAATTAAAATAAAAATATAATAGAAAAAAATTCACAAATTAGAATTTTTATTACTAAAAAATTTGTTGAAACAATGGAACAAATCAACCTTTTCTCTCTAGGAAGAACAGCTACCGACAGCAGGAAAAAGAGAATGATGATTAAAAAATGAATGACTCCCCTTAAAATGACCTACAAGACTCCTAAAACAAATGTGCTACTTTCCTCTTGCGTGAACAACCATTCTTCCTAAAAAATGTCAACTTTTACCTTTTTTTACTAAAAGATCAAAAATTCTTAATATCCTCGGTTGTCAAAATAAAAGTAAAGGGAAATTTTTAGAAATTCTATATAACTCAATGACTAAATAAAATTACAAAAGTATCAAAAATTTCTAAATTCCTAAAATCCAATTAAAGTAAGAAAATCTTCAATATTCACGTTTCCAATTTTCGTTCGACTCCTTTGAAATTCGCGTGCCCACGTGCTAATGATTGAGTAATGTTGTCCGAATTCCTTCTTTGCATGCAACGGAACCGATTAAGCTCATTTCTCCATTTTCCTTCGTGAATGTTCTCCAACAAATCTAATATATCAAATACCAAAAATTAGATTAATATTTACTCAAAAATAATATAAAACAAAGCACAAATATTACACTAAATTTATCCCTATCGGTCTCTTTCTGATTCAACTCAATCTGCAGAAAGATACTGAAGATGGAGGATCAAATCCGCCCATTTCTCATTTTCGCGCTTGGCCGCCTCTTGGTGTTCAATATTAGCTGAATGATCTCTTTCCCCATATATTATCTCAATAAACTCCTCTAAGCTCTGTATACTATCATAGCCTAACATTAAAATTATTTGCTCGTCTATCCTAGTAAGAGTCCAGGAGTCTATCCTAAAATTGCCTTACAGATGAATCCTGGATGAGCTTGAGATGAAACGGAGGAACCAGCACAAAACAAGAGGCATGCATACAATAGGCTATACTCTTCACATCATACTAGATAAACAGCAAGCTTGGTTTAACCTAAGAAAAATGAATAAAAATTCACAATATCTTTGAATGGTCCATCCAAACCTGCCAAAAGGATGCAACTGATTGCCGATATAGAAGTCCAGACCATCAAGAGGAAACCACAAAGCATCTTTTGTAGCAATCCCTCAGCTTCAATGCACTGATTCTATACAGATTGAGATTTGATGTTAGAGATGGAAAGCTTGTTATCACGTAAACCAAACATTAGGGGTAAACTATCCCTTTGGAAGAGCAACATGGTCTAGGCTGATAGGTTAACTCATCCTAGATAAGCCTTCTGTCCCAGATTATTTGACGAGGGAGGGATCAAATAGGACAATTTCTCACTCCTCCGGCACTTGACGTCTTTCTCTTGTTCAGTTGGTTACCAACTACGATCAGTAATCACAACTTCGTTAGCTTCAGAATAGAAGTAAGCAACTGTCTCAGTTCGTGTCTTGTTTCACAACTTCAAAGCAGCATGGATCTGAAATAACCACTATAAGAAGAAAAATAAACAACCATTTCCTTGCTTCGTCTTACTTGGCCAATTATTGTATTCCAGAAGCAATCCTTATTACCAGTCCATCACAGCTTAATGTCTTTCTATATTGCTTTGGAAGCTGATATTGCCAGCGGAACTTTTAAGTGCCCGACAGAGATTATTAAGTACTTGGAATTAGGAAATCCAATTTCAGTCTTGCGGAATGGCCAAAAGCTCCTTCTTGAGGTCTCATGACTAATGGCTAAACCCAAAACATAAACAAGAAGCAACCTCAATACAAGATCATGTATAGAGTCTGCTGTAAAGCTAGAGGAAGAAAAAGGAATCACTGAGAGATTTCAGAATGATTCTGAAGGATTAGATCTTTATTTTATTATGCATATCTAATGGAAATCCAAATCCAATGGTAATCAGGATGCTGATTATGTGTTTGAATTCCAGTGATGCCACAGTATTAAGAAGATGGAATCTTAAGACTTGGACTTTCTTTCCTATACTAATTCTTATCCCAAAGGATGTAATATTGCCTACCAAAATCAAAATCCATGCAGGGATTTATAATGGAATTTTCAGGAAATCAAATTACAAGGTGGTGATGGATATGATGATGTCCTTTAAAGCAATATTATCTACTTCGCCAACTCAGAAGTGGCATGCTGTTGAAAATATTTTCTTTCACCATCGAAAGCTAGACTCGAAGCAACCACTAATATATTCCCCTCTATAACTATTTTCAATGGTTCTTATAAAGCTTCACTAGGTTGTTTTCCCATATGAGAAAATAAGGAAAAATAAAAAAAAAAATGGAGAAAAAGACTAAGAACCAAAATTCTGAACAAGATGAAGTATGAAAGATCATACAGTGTTTTTGTAGGAAATTAGTAGACTTGGCAGGGTTTGCAGAGAAAGTGGAAGTTCAAAGATCATATTTTCTCTCAAACACCAAGAGGAACTGGTAATTACTAGCTGTGAGATCCATGAATTGCCTCCGTGATCTGGAAAAGAAACCTGTTTTACAGAGGGTTCTGTTAATCAAATCAGAAAAATATATTTAAGAGGGGAAAGAAAGAACAAACAGATGATCTGCAACAAGTATAAATTGGATGCTGCCACTTCAAATGTCAGTTCTTTAGTCAGTTCTTTGCCAATAAATTCAACTTCTAGAACTAGAAATCCTTCTTCGATTCTCCTGGTAGGCTAAGTCAACCGAACCAAGGAGCAAAAAATTTCTCTACAATGAGCAATACATGAGTGAAAACTAGTAAAATCAAGTTACTTCTAGTCTTTCTCAAAACATACAGAAATGTACAAAAAATGGTAAAATTTTTGCTTAACCCCAGTTCCCTTAACAATGGACAAGTTCCAACACAAAACTATGAGAGTTGCTTATACCAGGATCCAAAGAAAATTGAGTCACACAATTTCTTTTTCTCTTTTAAAAATTACAACTCAACTTTTTAGTACCGTACCAAATGGCTTTACCAACAGGTGTGAATACCTGGAGGCGGGGGCAAAGCGAAGGTGGAGTAAGGGACTACCACCCCTCTCAAATTTTGAGAAAATAATTTTACTAAGTATCCGTTTTAGTGACATTTCGGCAAATATCACAAAATGTTTCAAATATGTTAAAAATACAGATATAATCTTTTAAAATCCTGTTTGTCTCTTAAAAATTTATTGCCTCTGCCTCCGCCTCCTCCCCACATCCCTTACATGTAGTACTTTACCCCCTAATATAATTTTCTGGTTTCATCTCCACCTGTTGAGAATGGTTTATTTGACATGAAGGGAAGTTTGTTGTTCTTTGTATCGTCATAGTCCAACTCCAACTCATGACCCAAAGCACCCTCCAGGAAAAGTGGGCTGAATTGCGCTCACCACAACTGCCAAGAATTCCCTCTTTAACTTGATATGCTAGATAAGGATCGCCAATAAGAACAATGATAAGTAAGTCCTACAGGGTTCCCTTGTTATCTTTTGGTAAGGGGTTGAATTCCATGGAAAGGTCATAAAATATTCTCTTGACCTTTGGATCACCGAAAGAGTCAAAACAAATCAATTATTATTTCCAGAAACATATGATTAAAAGGTTCTTGTTTGTCTACTCCTGTTGGAGTAGACAAGCTCTAAAGTTATACTAGTGGAAATGGCAGTCTAGTCAATCACGAACTAGGCTTTTTGTTATTCTCTAGCCAACTAGCACAAGATGTTGGGGCAATGGACAAAGATTTGGCACAAGGGATTCGATCCCTCATTCTCAAAGAAAATAGAGAGGTTGGTCCCTATAAATAGAACGAACCTCCGGGCAATGGAATGGCAATCAGAACCAGGCATTGCTTAATGTCTAATCCTCACAAAAGAGAGATTGATTGGAGAAGGTTCCAGCTCCCCCCAAAGGCTTCCAATATTTCAGGCCATCTTCTCCAGGACGGTAGAAAGTTAGGGAGCCTTCGAGGGGCACTGAGATCTTCCTCCTTATTGTTTTCAGTAGATTTAAATTTGCAGAGGATAGAAATTTCAGCCTCCACCACCTTCGTTTTTTTTTTTTTTTAATTGTTATTTTACCAAGTAGAATAGACAACTAAAATGCTGGACTTGCTAAAATAACAATTAAAAGGGCGTATCCAACGTACCCAATGTCGAAACTCCCACATTGTAGGCTTGGGGAAGGAAATACCTAGACAACTTTCCTCTTGCCTTTTCTTTTTTTTTTTTTTTTTTAAAAAAAAAAGCATTTTAGTTCTGTTCTACTGTTGTTTATGGTGCAATTATTGATGAGCATATGTCTCTCCCTGCAACTTATTTTGATTATGAGCTCCAAAATACTAGCAAGATATACCCTTGTTCACATCCTGAAATAGAGTCCGATATAAACATAAGTTGCTCATCTTAGTTGCTCCTTCTGTTGCCAGGATCATCTTGTCCTGCAGGCTCCAAGTTTAATGACTTCAGCGTCTTCTAAAGTTAGCAAGATCAACTGAAGTTTCACCTTTAATCTCTTTTCGCTTCACTGAGCCAGGAAATTTTAACTGTCATGTTTGACTTTATTCAGAAGAAATATGTATACAAGAATATCTTTCTTTTGGATTGACGAAGGTTATCATAAAGCAAGGAGATGATTTCTAAAACAGAGGAAAGTTAAAGAAGGAATGAAGGCATGGACACATGGGGTTGAACAAAAAGAAACGCATTTGTAGTATTAGAATAATTTATGTGATTGAGGATTAAAACTTTACCTTATTCTAAATTCCTGAACTCTATATTGCAGATCTTTCCAAATTGATGTTATCTGTTCATTATGAAATAAGCAATATGAGAGCCTCACAAGGAGGCCCCACCGCCAATGCTTGTTGTTTGAGGCTACTGAAATTCACGTTTCTTTTCCCTCTAAATCATAGACATAGGAAACTGACTTTTGCATGTTTTTGAATCCTTATAAGTTTCATAAGTATTCCTTTTCCATACTGTCACGCCCCGATCCTTGGATCGACCACGCGACAGCCGCCGCGTTGTCTCGGTACACGGGCAGAACCTCCCCATATATCGGGACTCCGCAAGGCTACAAAAATAACACAACAATACACACGCAAGGACCCATCCGGTCCATCCCTGTACACACGAGCACACATCGGGGAGAGGGAACCTGTACATGCACGAGTACACATCAGCACACAACGGGGAGTGGGAACCTGTACATGCACGCATCAATGTGGCCATCCTAGTCACCCAAAATTCTCAACAAAAACAATCAAAGGACGCACCGGTCCATTTAACTCAAATCAGCACACACACAAGGCCAACCCGGCCAACCCAAATCACATGCACGCATCCGGCCATCTCGGCCTTTCAAAAATCGAATAAAGTCCAAATGTCCCATTTATACAATAAGTTTTTACCAAAATGAAATTTCAGAGAAAATGAACAAGTCTCTCTTCCATGGATTTCAAATCAAACTAAAATAACCTTACATCGCTCTTATACCTAACAAGCCAACGGATGACTCTTCACAAGCTCCAATTGTTGTCACAGACCTGAACTTCCTCTGAAAGGTTTGAAAGAGAGGGGTGAGTATTGGGAAATACTCAGTGAGTGAGGGGGGTTGATATCATGTAATTAATATGTGGTGAACATGGAGTGTCAAAATCAGTATAATAAATACATTTCTCAAATTTACATTAAATTTTTCAAACAACGTATTATATTTCAAGCATACATATCAAACCATTCATATGCATCCAGATCACTTTTAGAAATCAATAGAGCTGGCCATAAAATCGTTCCCAGCAAGGGTCAACCACGACCAATGACAGGCGCATCAGGGGTTTTTCAAATGCATGTGAAGTTCAAATTTAGCTCTCTACCCCGACGTTGGCCACGGGCCTCCCCCAGTGCTAGACCGCCTATTCTGACGGCCCTCCCCTTTCGGTTCTTCTGGGCTTGTCTGTATTCTGGGCCACGGGCCTCCCCCCGGTGCTAGACCGCCTATTCGACGGCCCTCCCCTTTCGGTTCAACGGGCTAGTCCGTGATCTATAAAAACATGACGTTTGGGGATACCTCCTGCGAAGCCGTATCCGGACACAACGAGTGCCTCAACAAACGCCCTCCGTAGCTACGGTTGTCCCCTAGGGACTATATCATATCCATCAATTCCCATGGACTCTCAGTCCAAGTACCAAATCATTATCAATCGAACGTGCCAAGATGCATAGATATAGATCAATCATGTTTCAATTTCAAAACATGGCACGATATCATTTTTAACAATTCACATGGATGCATATTATCAACTCATTTTCAGACACTCCATTTATCACAAAACATTTATCAAAACCTTTAGCAATATCATTTTTCACACGGATAAATCATGTCGTTTCTGAAAACGGTAAAACATGGTTTGATATTAATAACACGATATCGTAAATCTCACTCACCTCTAGGGAGGGTACCCACTCTCTATTTCTACAATTAATCCAAAATGACTCCTTTCGAGTCCAAATGTCAACCTAAACCAATCAACACAAATAATCATCAATTAAGGCTCTATTAAAGGGTTTTCAAATTTCCCTTTTATTTAAAATAGCCTTAATTCGCACAATCACGTTCTTACACTTTCATTTCATCACTTTAGGATCATTTCAAATCACCGACGACTTTAAATTTACAATATTCCTCAATTTTACCAATTTTCTCCCGAATTATATAATCCTAATTTAATTCATTCCAATTTCAATTCAAATCTCAAGAACAACCACGCAAATCAATCAAACAAAACTCTAATACTATCTACGACATTCTATCATGCTTCGCAGTCAAATTTATATCAAATTCTAGACCTAACTTCCATCATTTCATACAGACTTTCAAGAATAACGCATTTTCTACGGATCTAGCATATTTTTAGAATATATCCACACTTATTCTCAACCTAAATTAGACAAATAATCTGAGTATTGAAGGAATTGAAAATCCCTCACCTAGGGTGTTTTGCAGTTCGCAACCTTCGTCAAACTGTCTTCTCACTCCATTCTGAAACCTGCAAAGCTCCCAATTTAAAGTAAATTTCAGAAATCTAAAGCTAATTTTTAAGAAAATTTGAAACCCTAAAATTTGGGTTAGGGACTGAACCTCACCTATGCAGACCGATCTCACAGCCACAGCTAGGGTTTTCAAAGTCTGTCGTTTTGGGCTCTGCAAGAGTGGCGAAGCACACGAGCAAGGATGGAGCTGTACCGCGCGCAGGCGACGGTTGCGCGCCGGCCGCGCGCAGGAAGGGACGGTCGCGTGCTGGCGCGCGCAGGAAGGGGCTGTCTCGCGCCGGGTCACGCGCTGTCGCGTGCGCAGTCGTGCGGGCAAGGAGCTGTCGCGCGCGTAGAGAGCCGTCTGTCGCGCGAGAGAGAAGAATAGAGAGAGGCAGAGATGCGACGGTAGTTCACGGTGGGTGAGGGTGGCGCGCCGGAGGACAATCGTCGAGAGAGGGAGAGTGACGAACAGAGAGATCGCCAGCGGGAGGGAGAGAGCAGAGAGATTCGGGAGTTAGTGAAAGACGAAGGAGGGAGGAGAAGAAAGAGGGATTAGGGCTAAAAGCCCTAATCCTCATTTGGGGCAAAACGCAGCGTTTTGCGGCGTTTTGTCCCCCCTCCCCTTTTTTTTTTTTTTTAATAAATAAATATATATATAAATATATATACTCTTATGCTCTCCTTATATTAAAGTTTCGAAATCTACGAACAATAGATTGCACTATGAGTTTGCAACATGGCATTTCAATTATATCAAAATTTTAAAATTTATACCCCAAAATCGAAAATCAATGTAAAATTTAAAATTTTCACTATATTTCACAGAACATTTCTAACACCGAATTTTCGGTGTTACAACACTTAACCCCCTAAAAACAAATTTCGTCCTCGAAATTTAAAAATACGATTTATACATCTAAAAGCTACAGGTGCTATTTCGCATTGCTTCTTCAGTCTCCCAAATCTGTTCTTCTAGTTTATTATATTTTCCACAATACTTTAACTATAGGAATCTACTTATTTCTTAACTGTTTGAAACCGCCGATCTAGCATTAACACAGGCTGCATGTTGAAACTTAGGTCTGAATTTCATTCTATCAGAGAAGCTTCAATCACATGAAATGGATCTGGCAAATACTTCTTAAAATATGTTAGGACTATTTTACCTTCAGAATCAACAACTAAGCTATCAAGACTCCAAAACAAAATTCCTTAAATTATCTTTCAAAAGAAACCTTTAATAAGAAATGTCCACTACCATGTCATATCCATATCAATTGCAGCTCCAAGGATAGAGAAAATCCTTATATCCTCAGACTGGTGTATGACGAAATGTAAATCAACCTCAATACGACCTAGACTAAATGAGGAAATTTACTCCACTGATAATATTTGTATGCTTCCAAGTTTTAAATCTCCAATCCTTAGCCGGATAGCTTTTTAATCAAGATATTTCTATCATGCTCATTCTCAATCACTTTAGTATTATGCAATATCACCAATATTCTATCCAAATCAAATCTAGTACATATATCTACATATTATTCGGTGTTTGCATTAATATTCCCAAATTCTCAAAGTAATAACCACTTCTAGTGTCTGTTATATTTATCACTTTTACACTCTAGACATTACACTATTCTCATCTTCATACAGTGCTTTCAATACAACTTTCCTATTCTCTTAAAAACTCCGAATTGATCGGCTTAACAAATATACAAGTTTTCCTGCTTTTGAAACCAAATTACTTCTTTCCAAAGAAATATTTTCAAAAATACCAAATCTCCCACTAACAAAAGCACTTCGATTACAACAAATGGAATCATAATCTCAACATATTAGCTTTCACCTTAGCCATAATGCAATAGAGAGTAGTAGTGGGACTAAAAGGTCTAAAATCCTTAACCTTCAATAGTGGGACTTCTCAACAAGAGCAATATTAGGAGCAACCCTAAGGATAGTATCTCTAACCTTTATTCTTTCCATTCTGTCCCCTAAACCACTAACAGTCCAACTAATCATCTTATTAAATAACTTATCTTCCCATACTGGAGACTCTAAAACTTCCCCACCGCAACATTTTCTTAGACATTTTCCTTTTGGTAACAAATAAGAAGGCAGAATTGGCTATGATAGCAGCAACAATAGGTTTGGTCAACCTCGAGTCCAATTTATTGGAAATGGATTGTTCTCTGTCATCCCTCTTACCCTTCAGGGGAAAAAGAAAACAAAAGCACCAAGGGAGCTCACCAATGCATTATGGTTACTTGAACAAGTATGGTCACAAACAAATGTTTGATGAAAGCCAAGACTAGAATGAACATAATCGTTAGACACGGAATACGACTCCTGGCATAACCATTCATTTCACAAAACTTTTTGAAAATATGCTTGTTTTGTGAAAGGAATTTGAAAGCAAAAGTTTTCTGCCCCTTTTTACGACTAGAAAACTCCATGGTGCTGAACATACTAGTAACGTCTCTTTAAGTCCTACAGCTATCACCACAACATACAGCATCCTCATTCTGCAAAATATGCCCAAAAACAGATTCAGTTAGCTTGATTTCCTCATTTAAACCCTCATCAACTACCACCTCCATCATTCATGTTCCCTAATTTTCTCCAAAAGCAAATCGTCATCAGACCCCATAAGACTCAATAGATCTTCCTCATGGTTCCTACCTATTCGATTATCAGATTCCTCAAAATTTTGCACACAACCCTCGGTCGAACATCTGTTCTACACTGACTTCAACCTTCATTCCTGGCGTGACAATAAGCATCACCAACAAATTGTGGAATTTCTACATATATTATGGCCTGATTCTGCAAATTTTTCCCTACTTAGTGATTGATCCACTAGCTCATACAAATCAGAAGATAATGTAAGGGCGAACTTATAGTTGATTTCTCTAAAATTCCTCATTTACCTTCTATTAGCCGAACTACTAAAAGTTCAAGTAAATACCATCATTGAACACATGACATACACCTTTATGAGTTTCCGAAGACTCCACATTTGCCAAGAATCTACTTAGCATTAACTCAAACCACTTACCATCTTTAGCATCAAATAGTCCTTTTATGCAATTATGAAAACAAAATTATACAAAATTGTGCATCACTATGGTAGTACTCCTCGTGGACCTTAGCTTGGGTCAATTGGCCAAAGAAGTGATTTTTGAAATTTGACCTAACGCATAGTCAGCATTACAAATCTTCCTTTGCTCTTTGATCCATATTAAAAAAAAACTAAACTCAGATAATTGTGGGACAACAAATGTTCTTAATTTTCCTGACAAACTAATGTCCTCCATGGCAAGAAATTTTGTCATACTCAATATACTAAACAAACCCTTGCATCTCTATTAAATAATATCAAATTCATGTTGTAAATTTCCCTATCTAACTTTATGACAGATCGCACTTACTAACAAAACGCAACTAAGCATTCCCTTTTATGCCAATAATTAACAGTAACATTATCTTCACAATACAAATATCCACTCAAATCATCAAAATTTTCCATATCGGTTACAGGCAATAGGAAGAAACTTTCTAACAATTCCTGTCAATATCATTTCAGTTTATCCTTACCAAACTTTCCTTCATTCTATCTAATATACTAAATTTACATCCATATGGTTCTAATAAAGTTCTCATGTCCATGATAAAAAAAATTTCGAACTCCCACTATTTAGGGGAAAGAAATAATTGATACCACTCTAGTATTTCAATCCCTAACCATGAATCACTTGGCCATTGCTTGTTTAAGAAGAAATATCCATTTTTCCAAGGTTAAATTGTCTAGAAGAAATATCCATAAATTCCTTTTAGAAATATCCATTTGTTTATTAGCGCCTTGAAGGCAGATTTGCCAGGTTTTCCTCGTATTAGAATCCTTTGAACACAATTTCTAAATAAAATACTCCAAACTTTTCGGCATTTAAATCTTATTGAATCTCACAAACTCAACTAATTTTGAACCATAAATTTCAATGTGCACACTTCCTTTACTATCCAATCTACAGCCTCATTACAAGCTTTCCTTCTTCCGATTGTAGGAAACCCTACCAAAGTCACGACATCACATTTGTAACTTTTCGTGTCATCATATCAATCTAATCCTTCACCACCACCGTGCTATCAAGACTCCACAACTAGGAACACTCCTCAAAGTGCCCTCTAAATGAACCCCTTATGGCCAAGTCCTTTTAAATCTCAAATATACTCTTTTATCACGCTTCTTAAAAAAATGAACCACTTAATAAGCCACTAAAACCAGATGTAGAATCTATCTTCAATAAAAACACCCTAGTTTTTAAATTATAGATAATAGTATCACCGAGTACCGTAAGCAATCTACTAGCAAGAATCTTAACCACAACTCAATAAAGAGGTGAAATCAAGATATATGAAGACTATAAGTAATATGTAGAGGTCTGTAGGAGGAATCTCATTCGGTTCCTCAATTTTCGTCTATGAGGGATAGTTCTACGAAGAAGAGTCAAATCTCATCAAATAGAATAGGAATTGAACTAGGTATTTAACCCCCTAAAAATGAGCATTCCTATCCTCCTAAGAAATCCATGGAAGACTTGTACATTTTCGAAAACACTTTTTTCAAAAATCAAATACTTCAGAATCTTTAGAAACTTTTCGGGACATTTGGAAAAATTTAAAACATTCCAAAACCAATAAACTTTTAAAATCGTGAGCCTAAGCTCTGATACCACTAAAGCTGTCACGCCCCGATCCTTGGATCGACCACGCGACAGCCGCCGCGTTGTCTCGGTACACGGGCAGAACCTCCCCATATATCGGGACTCCGCAAGGCTACAAAAATAACACAACAATACACACGCAAGGACCCATCCGGTCCATCCCTGTACACACGAGCACACATCGGGGAGAGGGAACCTGTACATGCACGAGTACACATCAGCACACAACGGGGAGTGGGAACCTGTACATGCACGCATCAATGTGGCCATCCTAGTCACCCAAAATTCTCAACAAAAACAATCAAAGGACGCACCGGTCCATTTAACTCAAATCAGCACACACACAAGGCCAACCCGGCCAACCCAAATCACATGCACGCATCCGGCCATCTCGGCCTTTCAAAAATCGAATAAAGTCCAAATGTCCCATTTATACAATAAGTTTTTACCAAAATGAAATTTCAGAGAAAATGAACAAGTCTCTCTTCCATGGATTTCAAATCAAACTAAAATAACCTTATATCGCTCTTATACCTAACAAGCCAACGGATGACTCTTCACAAGCTCCAATTGTTGTCACAGACCTGAACTTCCTCTGAAAGGTTTGAAAGAGAGGGGTGAGTATTGGGAAATACTCAGTGAGTGAGGGGGTTGATATCATGTAATTAATATGTGGTGAACATGGAGTGTCAAAATCAGTATAATAAATACATTTCTCAAATTTACATTAAATTTTTCAAACAACGTATTATATTTCAAGCATACATATCAAACCATTCATATGCATCCAGATCACTTTTAGAAATCAATAGAGCTGGCCATAAAATCGTTCCCAGCAAGGGTCAACCACGACCAATGACAGGCGCATCAGGGGTTTTTCAAATACATGTGAAGTTCAAATTTAGCTTTCTACCCCGACGTTGGCCACGGGCCTCCCCCAGTGCTAGACCGCCTATTCTGACGGCCCTCCCCTTTCGGTTCAACTGGGCTAGTCCGTAATCTGGGCCACGGGCCTCCCCCAGTGCTAGACCGCCTATTCTGACGGCCCTCCCCTTTCGGTTCAACTGGGCTAGTCCGTGATCTATAAAAACATGACGTTTGGGGATACCTCCTGCAGAAGCGTATCCGGACACAACGAGTGCCTCAACAAACGCCCTCCGTAGCTACGGTTGTCCCCTAGGGACTATATCATATCCATCAATTCCCATGGACTCTCAGTCCAAGTACCAAATCATTATCAATCGAACGTGCCAAGATGCATAGATATAACAGAAATCATGTTTCAGAATTTCAAAACATGGCACGATATCATTTTTAACAATTCACATGGATGCATATTATCAACTCATTTTCAGACACTCCATTTATCACAAAACATTTATCAAAACCTTTAGCAATATCATTTTTCACACGGATAAATCATGTCGTTTCTGAAAACGGTAAAACATGGTTTGATATTAATAACACGATATCGTAAATCTCACTCACCTCTAGGGAGGGTACCCACTCCCTATTTCTACAATTAATCCAAAATGACTCCTTTCGAGTCCAAATGTCAACCTAAACCAATCAACACAAATAATCATCAATTAAGGCTCTATTAAAGGGTTTTCAAATTTCCCTTTTATTTAAAATAGCCTTAATTCGCACAATCACGTTCTTACACTTTCATTTCATCACTTTAGGATCATTTCAAATCACCGACGACTTTAAATTTACAATATTCCTCAATTTTACCAATTTTCTCCCGAATTATATAATCCTAATTTAATTCATTCCAATTTCAATTCAAATCTCAAGAACAACTACGCAAATCAATCAAACAAAACTCTAATACTATCTACGACATTCTATCATGCTTCGCAGTCAAATTTATATCAAATTCTAGACCTAACTTCCATCATTTCATACAGACTTTCAAGAATAACGCATTTTCTACGGATCTAGCATATTTTTAGAATATATCCACACTTATTCTCAACCTAAATTAGACAAATAATCTGAGTATTGAAGGGATTGAAAATCCCTCACCTAGGGTGTTTTGCAGTTCGCAACCTTCGTCAAACTGTCTTCTCACTCCATTCTGAAACTTGCAAAGCTCCCAATTTAAAGTAAATTTCAGAAATCTAAAGCTAATTTTTAAGAAAATTTGAAACCCTAAAATTTGGGTTAGGGACTGAACCTCACCTATGCAGACCGATCTCACAGCCGCAGCTAGGGTTTTCAAAGTCTGCCGTTTTGGGCTCTGCAAGAGTGGCAGAAAGCACACGAGCAAGGATGGAGCTGTAACCGCGCGCGCAGAAGCGGTTGCGCGCTGCCGGCGCGCGCAGGAAGGGACGGTCGCGTGCTGGCGCGCGCAGGAAGGGGCTGTCTCGCGCCGGGTCACGCGCTGTCGCGTGCGCAGTCGTGCGGGCAAGGAGATGTCGCGCACGTAGAGAGCCGTCTGTCGCGCGAGAGAGAAGAATAGAGAGAGGCAGAGATGCGACGGTAGTTCACGGTGGGTGAGGGTGGCGCGCCGGAGGACAATCGTCGAGAGAGGGAGAGTGACGAACAGAGAGATCGCCAGCGGGAGGGAGAGAGCAGAGAGAGATTCGGGAGTTAGTGAAAGACGAAGGAGGGAGGAGAAGAAAGAGGGATTAGGGCTAAAAGCCCTAATCCTCATTTGGGGCAAAACGCAGCGTTTTGCTGCGTTTTTTCCCCCCCCCCTTTTTTTTTTTTTTTTTTTTTTTTAATAAATAAATATATATATAAATATATATACTCTTATGCTCTCCTTATATTAAAGTTTCGAAATCTACGAACAATAGATTGCACTATGAGTTTGCAACATGACATTTCAATTATATCAAAATTTTAAAATTTATACCCCAAAATCGAAAATCAATGTAAAATTTAAAATTTTCACTATATTTCACAGAACATTTCTAACACCGAATTTTCGGTGTTACACATACTCTTAGAAATCATATTCTCCAGTTCAATGGTTCAAATATGACAATTCTATAAAATGCAATAGGAGACTGACTTTGTTATAGCACTAAAGAATTGCTTGGGAAATGTCTCCTTTAGTGCTCCATTTTGTGGGATGGTGATAATTATCTACATTTACATGGAACTTGGAGTCAGAGAGTAACTTCACATCGTGAGCCTCAATTGTGAGCCTCAATTGAAACCACATACTTAGGATTAACCTTTAATACTTCACTTCCTTGTGACAATCATCTGCCTTGTTTGGATATTGTATCTATCAAGGCATGGAAAGCTACAAGCACCAGGCTATTGGAAGACCAATAATCTTGCAAGACATCTGAGGAATGGTTGCAGAAATTTGGGGAAGATTCTCTCCTGTCTTAGTTTCCTTGACAGACATAGCACAAGTTTGGCCTGCATGAGGCAAACATAGCACAAGTATCCCCAACTCATTTTGACCAGTTTTGTAACTTCACAGTGGTGATCAGCCATAATCACCACAAACAGCAATAGTGAACATGAATGCTCCTCGACTTCAAGAGATTATTATTCTTCCGTTGAGTTAATTAGACACTTAAGTTCTATGACAGATAATAAATTATTTGATTTTCCGGTCATTGATTCAGAGCCTGACAGTGCCCGTGGTGCTTATAAGTTGGCAAAGAGGGCAATGAAGATGGGAATATCGAAAACCATCTCAGGGTCATTCCGAAAGTCCGAAGTCTCCTCATAATTTTAATATATAATGAATGCCATCAAAAGGATACATGCACACAGAAGCACAGGTGACGGATGGATACAAATGGCAGAATGACAAGTATTTAGCATGCGAAAAACATGGTAAAACCAAATCTAATATCATTCAGTTGAAAACCACGTGTTGTGCTCATGCTCATATCTGCTAAAGCAATTGGAATCTAAAGGCATTAGCTTTGATATCGAATCCTTTATCTAAAATGATGTTGTACGTTTGCCTCCCACAATTCATATAACTTTCTTTTTTGTATATGCAGAAACTTAACTCTGAATTTTGAGGAAATCAAACCCACGTGTTGGTTGTATATATCTGTCTGTATGCTTTAAGAATAAAGGGAATAGCATAATAGCATCAACTTGCTTCCAAGCTTATCTCTGGTACATTGAGAGAGCCACAATTTCTATCAAATATGAAAGAGAGATATAATTCCATTCTTGGGGGGGTGGGGGGGGGAAATCAGAAAGTTGTGGAGCACATTAGCACTGAAATTATATGACCTACATACAATTATACTCCCACTTTACTGTCAGTGCAAGAAGAATAATTAGGACATTGCCACATATTTCTGTTCGGTTTATAATGCTCATGAAATCAACTTCTAGAGGATCTACTTTTGGTTGGCAAAGTCAAACATGGTAAGGAGTAAATTTTCACAACTATAACCCTGGTCTATATGGCTGAACTAGGAAAGCTGTAGCCTGTTCTTCTCTTAATATACATGCAGGAACCGTTCAATATCATTTTTAACCACTGAACTCCCTCATGTTAGGTTTCTTCCAATATCAACACTATCAGTAGGGTTTCATGTGTCATACACAATGGTAGGGCTGCTTCAGAAACTGAAGGGAAGTCAATGAGCCTTTCTCTTCTAATCACCTTAGTCACAAAGTGTGTTACGGAGGAAGTGAAATTCATTCCTTTCTATATTTACCAATAATCCCTTCCTGAACATTTGAGCTAGCCAAGGATTTCTAAGCTATAAAAGATAGTGGCCTCCCTTGACAATGTACAGATCAAAAGGTTGAATTTCATGGAGAGGATATAGATGTTCACTTGACCCATAAAAAACAGAAGAGTCAAAATATATTCCTATCTGCCTCCAAAACATGGGATAAGCTAGTTTTTAGAAGTCAAAACATGTCAACTACACAAACTAGCGAACTTTTACTAGTGGATGTAACAATCTCATAAATCATGCACAAGGCTTCATTATTCTCTGGCAACTAGTAGAAGATAAGGATTTTGCAAATTGGATTCGATTTTGTGCTCAAAGGTAATAGAGACAATAAATATCCTATAAATAGAGTGGAAGTTTCATCAGTGTAGCAACAAGACATTGCACACATCTGGTTTAAGAATGTTGATTCGGAGGAGAAGAATTCAACTCCCCTCAAAAGCTTCCAATGTTCCAAGATATCTATTCTCAGATAATGGAACGTTGGGGCTGCTGGGGGGAGTTGAAGCCTTACTCCTTTCTATTTCTTTATATCTTGCTCTATCCAACTTTGCAGCAGCATAATAAGAAGTGCTAGCCCCATCTTTTCTAACCAATTATGGCACTTTGGCATACTATTTTCTGTCAGATAGCTCATGCAATATGGCCTAAACTACATCTTTCCCCAACAAATTTTGATAGTTGCTGTTACCCGTCACTGCTGCAAAGCGATCATTATGCCCATGACCACCATGAAAGCTGTCATGGTCACAATAGGGTCAACATGTTCCTATTATGGCTTGTGGTGAGCCATGACGGGGTTGCAGCACCACTGCCACACCTCTACAAAGTGCAAAGGCTAATCCATCCATGACAGGCAATTTCTATTATGTTACACCAGTTATGCCCGATACTGTTATACAGTGACCATGACTGTTACTGCAATCTATATCTTTCTTGCATTTGCTAAATAACATCTACTCTTGTACCCGAATAAAAAGCTAAGCAGTCATTAAAATCATATAAATGTAGAGACAATTAGGCAGTGTTTCATAATTTAAAAAACTCAGGTATCTTACCTAATTCTTTAGTTCATACGGTAAGATATGGTCCCCAGAAAATTCCCTTCATTTCTGGTAATTGTTTACCTCGTCTTGATCTTTTTATTTAATTTAATTTAATTTTTTTGGTTTTCTCTTCAACTCTATCCCAGTTCACTTAGTTGATCATACTTAAACCTAAAGAGATGGATTTTTTATCTTCAAACTCCCTCCCTCTCAAAAGTTCGAGCTAAACTTTATCATGTCAAAATGTATCCAATTAATTTCTCATATCATCGTCAATTTTACAATCCATTTCCTTCCCCTAAATTTGAAACTGTTCTTTCAAAACAGCAACTTATCTTTATGTGGCCCGGGTCCATTAATATTTTGGACTATTGATCATTTCAGAACTCTTACCTTTACTACGCAGCCCAAAACTATCTTTGGGAAGGTCTTGATATATCGCAGAAGATTCCAAGAAGTAATTTGCCACATAAAGAGTTGAAAGAAATTACAGAGCTGCATGAGTACAGCGAGTTCAATGAAAACAACCTGCCTGTGCAAATTCATATTGAGCATTAACAGCATAACATTTACGAAGCAAATGCAGGAAATGTCAAACAAAACACACATACACCTGCACAGAAGACCATAGATTAACAATCAATTGCACCTGACTGTTGCCTTGCCATCCTTGATCTAATATTTGCCTAAACCTGAGATAAGTGGTCGGGTTTGTCGAAAACCCTCAAATTAAAATTGATTCCCCCAATACAACAAACTGTAACAATAGTAGTTATCAGGTCGAATCCCATGAAAACTAATTAATTTAATCTCTTAGACGATGATAATAAAAGTAAATTTGGGGGTTTTCAACAATTTGCTAAAATAAAAATTTCTAAATAAAAATTAATAGCCTAAAATTAAGAAACAAATCAATAATGTAAAATACCAAAAATTAAGGAAGAAATTCAATTTACCAAATTCCGATCCAAGGGTTCATATATTCGATTATCTTATTGATCATTGTTTAAAAATATTATTCTTGCAATTCAAGCATTTAACCTTAGATCTATTAGGATAGCCATAATAAATCTTGTGTTTTCCTAAATTAATTGATCAAACCTAAGATCCAATCAAAACTTATCATTAATTGACTGGGTACGATAGCGTTCCATATCAATATCAGGATAACATTAAATTCTGTGAAAACAGTTAAACCAAAATACAAATAATTAAGATAGTCGTTATTATTTAATTTTGTTCCATCGATTCCTTAGGTTAAATATGAATACTCATAAACAAAAATAATCTAGTTGCTACTTATACCATTCATTCATGACAATTACGGATTACTGAATTCCTGGATAGCAATAGAAAAATTAATATTGAATTAAATTAACAGATTAACTAATATCAATTTTTCATGTAAATAAAATCAAGAACCAACGAATACTTAAATTAAAATGGTAAGAAATTAAATTAAATACTTAACTTCACAATGAAGACAATCGAGTGAAAATTCTCTTTAAATCAGAAAAACAAACTAACCAGGTGAGTATTCAACAAAATAAAAATAAAAAGTAAAACAAAAGAATAAAAAAAATTCTAAGGGAGAAGAAGAGGTAGAATGACTAATGACCCCAGCCGGCAGCCTTCCCTTTCTATGTGCAGGAATTTTTAATATGAGCAGCCACCTTCCATTTTAGAAATTGTTGTGTTTCCTTTTTTTTTTTTTTCTTCAATGTGCAGTGGCGGGCTCTTGAATATTGAGGCAATAATATGGACAGCTGGCTCCCTGTGAGCAAGTTCATGAATGATTTTGTTTCTTTTTTTAATAAATAAAGAAAATTTTCTCAATAAAATAATAACTAATCCAATAAAAAAATAAAAATTAACTCTTAAAACAATTTTATTTAAAATAAAATTCCTACTAAAATTAATTAAAACTAAAAAAAAAAATCAAATTTCTTCTTTTCTTCATAAACCTAAAAGATATTTTGCTTTATTTAGCTCTAAATTGCCTCTTTAAACCCATTTTGTCCAAATTTTCCAAATTTAGCCACCTAACAATAAAAAACCACAAAATCTATCAATTAATACAATAATCAACTCAAAATAAAACCATATTATCAATAATAAATTCAATATTTTGCTCATTATCAAATTTTCCCACACCAAACTAATGCTTGTCCTCGAGCATTCGCTATACTAATGTCATTCAACTATTCTCCTCTTCACTCCTTCCCCTCTTTCAATTCATCATCCAATAATTTCAAACAACACACATTAAAACATTCAAATTAAAACAACAATTCAGAAAACAAGCGATCATAGTTTTATAATTTTAAAAGAAATTATAAACATCTCAACAGACTCAATAATTCCATCAGAATTCAATGTACCAAAATTCAATACCCTCACAAGGAAATCACTCTATACACTCAAAGTGTTTAAGGAAATTTATCAATACTATCAAAATCAAAATATAGTATGATATTACCATAAATTTGTTTATTTATCAAATCTCTACCACTGAATATATGAATTCAAAACAAAAATCCAGGGGTCTTTACAATGGTTGTAATTTGGCTTAGGTAAATGTAAAGTAAAGGTAAATATGATATGTAATGTATATCAAAAAAACATGTTAAAAATTACAAAACATTCATACTATCAAATCCATCCCATAACCTGAAGTACAATCAACCCATAGAAAAATATCCCAAGTAAGATCATCTCATTCATCGATCCAAATTTCTTCTCTCTCTTTTTTTTTTTGAAAATTCCCTCATCTTATTTTTCTTGAAACTTTTTTCTTTTTTTTTTCTTTTTTTTTTTCAATTTTTTTTGAATGAGAATCTCGAGAATGAATGAAGAGTGCATACATAAATTTTCTCAAATTGTATGAATAAATCTTTAAAATCAATCTCCAACATAAAATTATCTCATTCCCTTTACAAATAATCATCCATTCTATCTCTAAACACATGTTTCTTTGATATGAAGATCAAAAAGAAGGTTAAGCATAACAAAAAAAAAAAAAAACTGTATGTAAATTTGCGTGGTTATAAAAAAAAGGATAAAGGCTCAATTTGGTTCACTAGGAGATGAATATGTACAGAAAAGTCTTTTTAAGATAGCTAAAATGTGTAAATCTGATTGCCCCCATCATATTAATGCGTGAACTCATGAATGTGGTCTCAAAATATATAACAAAACAAGTTATAGAATAAATACACTATGATCGATAAACATTCATAAAGAAATTTAGAACAATTATGATGATATGCTTAAAGGTTACAAAAGTGTTTAAATTTGTATCAAATTTTGTATATTTTCATCTAATTCAATCATCAAAGTCAACGAGACGTTTAAAACATTTTTATCCAAAAACAACTAATCACACTTGTCTCTTTCATGTGTTTCAACTCAAATAAACAATGTATATTAATTCAAAAATTATTTTCAGACAAAAACCAAAAGAGTATAAAATTCCAAGGAAAATAGAAAAAATAACATGGATGCATAAAATCATCCCCCACACAAATTCTACATTGTCCTTAATGTATGCAAAATATGAGAAATGAGAAAAGAAACTAGCATGCAATTCAAAAAAATTAGCACAATTTTAAAATCGCAACAAGTCTCAAAAAATCATCTAATACAATATATAAAAATAAGACAATAAAAAAAAGAAAAAAGAGATAAAACTCCCATATGGTGATGGTGAGGTCGCGGAGGATTTTGAAAAAATTGAACCGCGAAGATGAAGATGAGAGTTCTTAAAATCGTATGATCATATGGGAGAGAGAAAGTATTTCTGCCAAAAATTTTTTATTTCCTCTTCTGAAAACCGCGTGATCATCTGGTAATGCAAAGGCCGCTTCTATCCAAATTTTGAATTTCCTTCAGAAACCGCGTGATCATCTCTTAACACCAAGACCGTTTCTTTTCAATTTTTTTTTAATTACATTGGTGTCTCTTAGCTTGATGTAGCTCTTAAAATTTTTCATCTCGAGCACCTACAAAAATTAAAAGAAGAAACAAACGCCACTAATCAAATACCCCTAATTAATTAAGAAATAACAAACTAAACAAATTCAAGAAAAAAAAAATTAGGTTGCCTCCCAACAAGCGCAATTATTTAACGTCTTTATGCTCGATATTTTTTCATTTTTTTTTCTTCAAGGAGGCTTCAACTTTAACTTGGAAGGTTCATGCAACTTTCCTTCCATATCTAGTTTTGCATTTGAATCAAAATGGATAACATGTTCTTCTTCACAAATTTCCTGCACAATTAAATCAACAATATCAGCAAGACAAATTAATTGACATTTATTTGGGTACTTCATAGAATCAAAAATGATAAATTTAACAATCTTATCGTCAAACTCAACGGAGAGAGTACCCTCGTCTACATCTACTTTTGTCTTTGATGTCTTCATGAACGATCTTCCTAATAGAAGTGGAGCTGAATCTATAATAGTGTCTTCTTCCATTTTCAAGATGTAAAAATTAATTGGAAAAATTTATTCATTAACCTGCACCAAAATATCTTCAACAATCTCCTCCGGATAAACATAAGAATAGTCAGCCAATTGAATAATAACCTCAGTTTCTTTCATGGGACCTAATTTCAGAGCACTATAAATTGAATAAGGCATGACATTAATGGGTGCTCCTAAATCTAGCATGGCATGTAATACCAGAAACTAAAAAAAAAAAAAAAAAAAAAAAAAAAAAAAAAAAAAAAAAGAGAGAGAGAGAAGGAGAGAGGAGAAGGTGCTGCGTTTCGGGGTGAAACGCAGCATCTCCCCCAAATGTAAAGAGATTAGGGTGAAAACCCTAATCCCTCTCTCTCTTTCGACATTCTCTCTCCCTCCTCTCTCTCCCGCGAGCTCGGTTCTCCCTCCCTCGTCTCTTCTCCGCGAATCGATCACCACCGCCTTCCTTCACCGCTGCAACCGCCACCGTGACCCCCACCGCGAACCACTGCAGGTAACATCTCTCGGTTTCTTCCTCTATTCCGCGGTTGTTCTCGGTCTCTCTCCATTACTCACATCTCTCTCTCTGTCGCAGTCTCGTTTCAGTCTCTCAGTCGCTCTCTTCCTCACACGAGCGGGCGATTCCCTTCTGTCTTCTCTTCCCGCACGCGAACGAAGTTCTCTCCTTTCCTCCCATGCGCGCAATGGCAGAACATCCCCTGCCTCCCTTCGTTGCTCGTTTGCAGAGCTCACTGTGAGCTCCCTTGCTGTCAACAAGCAACCCGAGAACCTTGAGATCCCTTGACAGTCCTAGGTCAAGACTGCAACCACCCTCTGCGAAGGTAAAGCTAGGGTTTCGAAATTTCCACAGTAATCAAATTAAATTTCTGATCCTAATCTCGAAATTGAACACTTTGCAGATCTTAGAATGGACTGAACAGGCAATTGGAACGAAGATTTGCGAACTACAAAAACCCTAGGTGAGGGATTTTCAATCCCTTCAGTAATTCGCATGATTTTTGTTGAAATTAGGTAGAAATGATAATATATATGTTCTGAAATGTGTGAGATTCGTATGCGATGCGATTTTCTGAGATTTAATGTGAAATTGGAAGAAATTTGGAAAAATTAGGAAAGATTGGCAATTAAAGTTCATTTGAGACATAAATGAGTTTTGGGTGATGAAATCAGCAATTAGAAATAGTGGATGTGAAATTAAGGGTGAATTAAATGAGGAAAATGTGAAAACCGTGATATAGAGATTTTATTTGACGATAATTGCAATGTTTGCATAGGTTACTCGATTGGGGATTGAAAAAGGGGTCGATTCGGATTTGATTGAGAATTTGAGAGTGATTACCCTCTCCCGGAGGTGAGTGGACGGATCGTTGTGTAGTAAATAAGCAAAATGTCTTTAAAATTCTTTGATAAATGATTTGAAATGATTTTCATATGATTTTTATGCAATTATTTGTGATTGTGGGATGTCTGAAATGAGAATTTGAATTATGAATGCATCCTATGTGATTTTACATGAATTTGTGCCATGTGATTTGATTACTTGATTTGTAAATGCTCGTAGCATGATTTGTGGATTGAATTGATAAAATATGGCACATTGTTTGAAATGGAATGATTGTGAAATGATGGTGCACGAGAGAAATGGCTATAGTCATTCCCCCCACGGAGCGACCCGACGGGGTGACGTGGATTGGGGTATTATATGCGAGAGAGGTATGCGGCCTCTGCTCTGCCACGTCGGACTATCCGGATTGCACACCGGTGAGGTTCGAGCCAACGCCAAGGAAGGGGGTTTGTTTTGAGACATTGGATAGAAAAACCCTTGGCGGGCTTTCGTCTGGGTTTGGCCGCCCTGCGACGGAAGTGTTTTCGATGGAACCCCAGGATTTTCTGAAAAGATGATTGATATGGATGCATATTTTATAAATGATGTTGAATTACTGAAATGTTTGGATATGAAAATGATGTTTCAAGTATGCTTTGACATTCCCCACTTTCACCCCTTATTTATTACACAATCATGCCATTGCACTCCACTCACTGGGTATTTATAATACTCACCCCACTCTTTAACATTTTTCGAGGAAGATTAGATTTGTGACAGAGATTGGAGCTTGGGGAGGGCCTACCAGCTGGCTTTTGTAGGTATACATAGAGATGTATAGTCATTTTGGTTTGAACTGAATTCCATGGAAAGGAAGACTTGTACAATTATTTTGGTACGGATTTAATTGATACTTGTTTCCTGTATAGGAACAAGTATTGATAGAATCCTTACGTGGTTTGTTGTTTATTTTCCCTTCTTCCATTTTTGGTAAAAACTTATTGTATAAATGGGACATTTGGACTTTATTCGAATTTTGAAATGGCTTGGATGGCCATATTGTGTGTCGTGCATGCACAGGTTCCCTCTCCCCGATTGTGTGTTGATGTGTAAATGCGCATGTACAGTTTCCCTCTCCCCGATGTGTGCTCGTGTGTACTGGGATGGACCGGATGTGTCCTTGCATGTGTTTTGTTATGTGATGTTTTCTATTTTGATGATTGATGTATGGAAAGAACTGTGGTGCTGTTTTTGTAGCCTTGCGGAGTCCCGGTATATGGGGAGGTTCTGCTCGTATACCGAGATTTCGCGGCGGCTGTCGCGTGGTGGATCCGAGGATCGGGACGTGACGGCTGGAGTGGTATCAGAGCTTAGGTTCACGATTTTAAAAGTTTGATGATTTTGGAATGATTTCAAATATTTCCAAATGTCCCGAAAGTTTCTAAAGATTTTGAAGTGTTTGATTTTTGAAAAATGTGTCCTTGGGAATGTACAAGTCTTCTATGGATTTCTTAGGAAATTGGGAATGTTCTTTTAGGGGGTTAACTATTGATTTTGCTTAACCCTTTGAATTTATCATATCCTTGTTGTCTTGTAGCACTATGCCTCCCCGAAAGAGAATGAGGAACGTGAACGAGATTCCTCCACCGGAGCACGAGGATGAGTCGTCCTCGCATGCTCTTCCTCCCTCAGTGTCGGCGCACCCGGCTCCTCCCACCGGGGTTTCTGCTCCTCCTGTCACCGCTCTACAACAAGTAGTGGAGTGGTGGACCACCTTTGGAGCGCAGTATCAAGCTCCACGGCCGACTTCAGCTCCACCGGCTCCTCCTTCAGTGCCGGTCACTACTCCTAGCACCCCGCTAGCATCTCCTCCTCCGGTTGCTACAGCAGCCGATCGCCCTCATGTAGAGCTGTCCAAGTTGATAAAGGAGGCGAGACATTTGGGGTGTGAGACCTTTTCGGGTTCTTCTGATGCTTCTGTGGCCAAGGAATGGATTGGCCGAATCCAAGAAACCGTCACTGACATGGGATTAAGTGATGAGAGGAAGTTATGGGTGGCGGTGAAGCTCTTGGATAAAAGTGCGAGGACTTGGTGGGAGAATGTAAAGGGAAGGACTCCTATTGCTCTTACCTGGACAGATTTCCTCAGAGCTTTTGAGGAAAAATACTTCACCCGATTCTACCAAGATCGGAAAAGAGAAGAGTTTTACAAGCTGTCTCAAGGAAGTAAGACCGTATCTGAATATGAGACAGAACTGAGAGAGCTTGCTACTTATGTTCCGGAGCTTGTGAACTCCGAGAACTCCCTAAGCTCGAAATTCGAATCGGGGCTGAATTTAAACATTAGAGAGAAAATGCCTATCACCAAAGGGCATACCTTCCAAGACATTCTAGACATGGCCTTGAGGGCCGAGATGATGGTGATGGAAAGGAACAAAGTCAAGGAACATCAGGGGAAAGGGAAGAGGCCTAGTAGCTCTAATCTAGGTCAAGGCTTCAAGAAGAGTCGAGGCACCGGCTCTTATTATAGTGGTGGATCCTTTTCGGGGTCAGTTGGCTTTCCTCAAAGCCGATCTACTTTTAGACCAAGTGCTCCCAGAAGATTTGTTGATATGGGAGTAGGGTACAGGGGTGGCAGAGGAGTTTGCCCGAATTGCAAGAGGCATCATCCGGGTCCGTGCAGGGAACCCAAGAGGTGTTACCACTGTGGCAAGGAGGGTCACTTTCAGCACTCTTGTCCGGAGTTGATTGTAAAAGGGCAAGAAAGTAGTCAAGTTCGAGCTCCCTCGGGTGGTTTTAGAAGAAATCCGGCGACTGTTCCTACACCTTCCACTAGCAGTATACAGAGGACAGCCACCGGTAGTAATACTATTGCAGCCCCCCACTCACCGCCCTCAGCCTAGGACTCAGACCCGAATCTATGCCATGACAAACGAAGAGGCCCAGGTCAATCCCGATGTAGTCACAGGTAATTTCTATTAAATTTTAAGCTCTGAAATTGAAATTGTGATATTAATGGTTTATGATTTTGATTTGATGGTTTGTGAGTATAGTTCAAAGAATGTGGATGAAACAATGTTGTTTGTGGTTTATACTATAGGTACGATGAAGGTCTTTGATGTTGATGCACATGTACTCATAGATACTTGGTCTAATCATTCCTTTGTGAGTTCGGGGTTTGCCAAGCATTCTAATAGGCCTCTAGTCCCACTTGTTGAAGAGTTATTGATTATTACACCTTTGGGAGAGCACTTGATTAGAGACAGTGTACAAGTCTTGTGAAGTGAAAATCGGTGAAGTAGCTCTTGAGGCGGATTTGATTCCGTTGGAAATGAAAGATTTCGATGCTATTTTGGGCATGGATTGGCTATATCTTCACCGAGCTTCCGTTAATTGCTTCACTAAGGAAGTGGAATTCCGAAGGCCAGGACATCCCTTTCTGGTATTCACCGGTGAACGGAGGGTACAGCCGAGTTGTGTAATTTCGGCTATTGAAGCACAGAGACTAGTGCATAAGGGATGCGAAGCTTATCTGGCTCACATTGTTGACACTACGGTTGGAAGTCCTAGTCTGAACAGTGTTCGTGTGGTGAAAGAGTTTCCGGACGTCTTTCCGGAAGAGTTACACGGGTTACCACCGATTCGGGAATTTGACTTCGCTATAGATCTTATTCCCGCACGGCACCAGTTTCTACTACTCCTTATCGAGTGGCACCGGCAGAACTGAAAGAGTTGAAGGTCCAACTCCAAGAATTGTTGGATAAAGGATTCATCCGACCGAGCATTTCACCTTGGGGTGCTCCGGTTCTCTTTGTAAAGAAGAAAGATGGCACTCTTCGATTGTGTATCGATTACCGACAATTAAATAAGGTGACCATCAAGAACAAGTATCCCTTGCCGAGAATTGATGACTTGTTTGACCAACTCCAAGGGGCGAGTGTCTTCTCCAAGATCGATTTGAGGTCCGGTTATCACCAGTTGCGGATAAAGGAAGATGATGTCCCCAAAACTGCGTTTAGGACACGGTACGGGCATTATGAATTCTTGGTGATGCCTTTCGGCTTGACGAATGCTCCGGCGGCTTTCATGGACCTTATGAATCGAGTTTTTCACTCCTATCTCGATAAGTTCGTCATTGTTTTCATTGACGACATTCTTGTGTATTCCAAAAATGATGAAGAGCATTCAGATCATCTTCGGATTGTGCTACTGACTCTCCGAGACAAGCAATTGTATGCTAAGTTCTCAAAATGTGAATTTTGGTTGAAGGAAATTGGTTTCTTGGGACATGTAGTATCCGGAGAAGGGATATTTGTTGATCCGAAGAAAGTTGAGGCAATTCTAAGATGGGAACAGCCCAAGAACGTCACCGAGGTGAGAAGCTTCCTCGGATTGGCGGGTTACTATCGAAGATTCGTAGAGGGTTTTTCCAAAATTGCAGCTCCGTTGTCTGGTTTGACGCGGAAAGGAATTAAATTTGAATGGACGGATAAATGTGAGCGAGTTTTCAAGAACACAAACAAAGACACACGACAGCACCCAAACATGCCCCTCCTACAATCGGTGGAGATAATGTTGTTTACGGCTGATGCTAGTAAACAAGGGTTAGGATGTGTCTTGATGCGGGGGTGGCGAGTTATCGCCTATGCTTCTCGACAGTTAAAGAAGCATGAGTTGAATTATCCTACCCATGATCTAGAATTGGCTGCAATCGTATTTGCATTAAAGATTTGGCGTCATTATTTATATGGAACCACTTGCAGAGTCTTTACCGACCACAAGAGCCTCAAGTACCTGCTCACCCAGAAGGAGCTCAATTTGAGGCAAAGGAGATGGTTAGAGCTGATCAAAGACTATGATTTGGTGATTGATTATCACCCGGGCAAAGCGAATGTAGTTGCGGATGCTTTAAGCCGCAAGTCTTCATCTTCTTCTCTGATTCAGGGAGACTCTTATCTCTCATGTCTTGTGGAATTTCGTGCTCTTGGAGCCAAAATTTCTTATGATGACAGCGGCGTTATTGGCGAAATTTGAAGTTCGACCAACTTTGGTGGATCGTATTAAAGAACTCCAAACCACTGATGAAGAGTTAAAGCAAATTGTGGAAAAAGTTCGCAAGGGTGAAACTAATGATTTTCATGTTCGGGAGGATGGTACAGTCATGTATGGGAAACGGATTTGTGTTCCCAAAAATGATGGGCTTCGAAAGGCTATTCTTGAAGAAGCACACTCTTCGGCTTATGCTATGCATCCCGGAAGCACAAAAATGTACCGAACCATCAAAGAAACTTATTGGTGGTCAGGCATGAAACGAGAAATAGCTGAATTTGTGGCAAGATGTCTGATTTGTCAACAGATCAAAGCCGAGCATCAAAAACCAGCCGGAATGCTTCAGCCATTACCTATACCTGAATGGAAATGGGAGCATATTACTATGGATTTCGTGGTAGGATTGCCACGTACTTCGAGTCGTCATGATTCCATTTGGGTGATAGTAGACAGACTCACAAAATCGGCACATTTTCTCCCTGTTCAGAATACTTATTCTTTGGAGAGGTTAGCAAGGTTGTACCTTGATGAGATTGTCCGACTTCACGGGGTTCCGGTATCGATTGTATCGGATCGAGATCCACGATTCACATCCGGTTCGGCCTAAGTTGCAAGAGGCCTTGGGTACCAAGTTGAAGTTCAAGCTGCTTTTCATCCGCAACTGATGGGCAATCTGAACGTACGATCCAGACTTTGGAAGATATGTTGAGAGCTTGTGTTATGGATTTCCATGGGAGTTGGGATAGGCATCTCTCGCTGATTGAATTTGCATACAACAACAGCTATCAAACTAGTATTGGAATGCCTCCCTATGAAGCTCTCTACGGAAGAAAATGTCGGAGTCCACTTTGTTGGGATGAAGTTGGAGAACGGAAGATTGAAAGCATAGAACTGATCGAAACTACCAAGGAAAAGGTGAAGCTAATTCGGGAAAGAATGAAGGCAGCTCAAGATCGGCAAAAGAGCTACGCCGACAAAAGGAGAAGGCCCTTGGAATTCGAAGTGGGAGATATGGTATTCTTGAAGATATCTCCTTGGAAGGGTATAGTTCGATTTCAGAAACGAGGAAAACTAAACCCTCGTTATATTGGACCCTTCAAGATTCTTGAAAGAATTGGAATGGTGGCTTATCGGCTTCAATTGCCGTCAGAATTGCAAAGGATCCATGATGTCTTTCATGTTTCGATGTTGAAAAAGTATTTGCCGGATCCTTCGCACGTATTGGAAATTCCTCCAATAGAACTGAAAGAAGACTTGAGTTTCAAAGTGCAACCTGTGCAGATAGTAGATAGACAGCTCAAACAGTTGAGGAATAAGCAGATCCCTATGGTGAAAGTGCTGTGGAAGAACAGTCAAGTTGAAGAACAGACTTGGGAAACCGAAGAACTAATGCGGAAGCAACATCCGCAGCTTTTTGATGTATAAGTTGTATTTTGAAATTTCGAGGACGAAATTGTTTTTAGGGGGTTAAGAGTTGTAATACCAGAAACTAAAAAAAAAAAAAAAAAAAAAAGAAGAGAGAAGGAGAGAGGAGAAGGTGCTGCGTTTCGGGGTGAAACGCAGCATCTCCCCCAAATGTAAAGAGATTAGGGTGAAAACCCTAATCCCTCTCTCTCTTTTCGACATTCTCTCTCCCTCCTCTCTCTCCCGCGAGCTCGGTTCTCCCTCCCTCGTCTCTTCCCCGCGAATCGATCACCACCGCCTTCCTTCACCGCTGCAACCGCCACCGTGACCCCCACCGCGAACCACTGCAGGTAACATCTCTCGGTTTCTTCCTCTATTCCGCGGTTGTTCTCGGTCTCTCTCCATTACTCACATCTCTCTCCCGTCGCAGTCTCGTTTCGGTCCTCTGCGTCGCTCTCTTCCTCACACGAGCGGGCGATTCCCTTCTGTCTTCTCTTCCCGCACGCGAACGAAGTTCTCTCCTTTCCTCCCGTGCGCGCAATGGCAGAACATCCCCCCGCCTCCCTTCGTTGCTCGTTTGCGAGCTCACCGTGAGCTCCCTTTTTGTCAACAAGCAACCCGAGCAACCTTGAGATCCCTTGACGGTCCTAGGTCAAGACCGCAACCACCCTCCGCGAAGGTAAAGCTAGGGTTTCGAAATTTCCACAAGAATCAAATTAAATTTCTGATCCTAATCTCGAAATTGAACACTTTGCGGATCTTAGAATGGACCGAACGGGCAATTGGAACGAAGATTTGCGAACTACAAAAACCCTAGGTGAGGGATTTTCAATCCCTTCGATAGTCGCATGATTTTTGTTGAAATTAGGTAGAAATGATAATATATATGTTCCGAAATGTGTGAGATTCGGTATGCGATGCGATTTTCTGAGATTTAATGTGAAATTGGAAGAAATTTGGAAAAATTAGGAAAGATTGGCAATTAAAGTTCATTTGAGACATAAATGAGTTTTGGGTGATGAAATCAGCAATTAGAAATAGTGGATGTGAAATTAAGGGTGAATTAAATGAGGAAAATGTGAAAACCGTGATATAGAGATTTTATTTGACGATAATTGCAATGTTTGCATAGGTTACTCGATTGGGGATTGAAAAAGGGGTCGATTCGGATTTGATTGAGAATTTGAGAGTGATTACCCTCTCTGGAGGTGAGTGGACGGATCGTTGTGTAGTAAATAAGCAAAATGTCTTTAAAATTCTTTGATAAATGATTTGAAATGATTTTCATATGATTTTTATGCAATTATTTGTGATTGTGGGATGTCTGAAATGAGAATTTGAATTATGAATGCATCCTATGTGATTTTACATGAATTTGTGCCATGTGATTTGATTACTTGATTTGTAAATGCTCGTAGCATGATTTGTGGATTGAATTGATAAAATATGGCACATTGTTTGAAATGGAATGATTGTGAAATGATGGTGCACGAGAGAAATGGCTATAGTCATTCCCCCCACGGAGCGACCCGACGGGGTGACGTGGATTGGGGTATTATATGCGAGAGAGGTATGCGGCCTCTGCTCTGCCACGTCGGACTATCCGGATTGCACCCCGGTGAGGTTCGAGCCAACGCCAAGGAAGGGGGTTTGTTTTGAGACATTGGATAGAAAAACCCTTGGCGGGCTTTCGTCTGGGTTTGGCCGGCCTGCTGACGGAAGTGTTTTCGATGGAACCCCAGGATTTTCTGAAAAGATGATTGATATGGATGCATATTTTATAAATGATGTTGAATTACTGAAATGTTTGGATATGAAAATGATGTTTCAAGTATGCTTTGACATTCCCCACTTTCACCCCTTATTTATTACACAATCATGCCATTGCACTCCACTCATTTGGGTATTTATAATACTCACCCCACTCTTTAACATTTTTCAGAGGAAGATTAGATTTGTGACAGAGATTGGAGCTTGGGGAGGGCCTACCACGTGGCTTTTGTAGGTATACATAGAGATGTATAGTCATTTTGGTTTGAACTGAATTCCATGGAAAGGAAGACTTGTACAATTATTTTGGTACGGATTTAATTGATACTTGTTTCCTGTATAGGAACAAGTATTGATAGAATCCTTACGTGGTTTGTTGTTTATTTTCCCTTCTTCCATTTTTGGTAAAAACTTATTGTATAAATGGGACATTTGGACTTTATTCGAATTTTGAAATGGCTTGGATGGCCATATTGTGTGTCGTGCATGCACGAGTTCCCTCTCCCGATTGTGTGTTGATGTGTAAATGCGCATGTACAGGTTCCCTCTCCCCGATGTGTGCTCGTGTGTACAGGGATGGACCGGATGTGTCCTTGCATGTGTTTTGTTATGTGATGTTTTCTATTTTGATGATTGATGTATGGAAAGAACTGTGGTGCTGTTTTTGTAGCCTTGCGGAGTCCCGGTATATGGGGAGGTTCTGCTCGTATACCGAGATTTCGCGGCGGCTGTCGCGTGGTCGATCCGAGGATCGGGGCGTGACATGGCATGTTCAATTTTTGTCTTACCTATAACACAAGATAAAGTGAACATACCTGGATCCGCACATTTTTTGAGTAAAGTTCCTTTGATTACATCAGACACATTCTCACCCATCTTATCATCTCTTGTCTTCTTAACTTTCTTCTCTGAATTTTCCAACCTGCTAGGAAAATGTGGTGCAATTGCACTAAAAGTGTGAGACAAAGAGAATTTGGATGTTATCTTGATTGAATTTTCATACATGCGTTCATCTTTTTTGTTCATGTCATTCCCTTCATCCACCTTCTTACATGGTATAGAGGTTGAATGAACTTCCTTCTCACTTCTTAACGTTATTGCACTAACATTCTCTTTGAGATTCATCACCATTTGTGAGGGAAATCTTTCAGAATTTTGTGTCTCCAACCTATTAACCGAGGTTACTAGTTGAAAAATTTGGTATTTCAAATTCTGTATACTCGCTTTCGTTTGTTGTTGAAATTATTGAGTGTTAGTCGTGAAAGTTTTCACAATATCTTTTAGAGACATACCTGAATTAGAAGATTATTCAAGTGTTGGTGATGGTCTGTTAAAAAATTGAGATGAATGTCTTGGCCATCCTTCTTGATTCCCATAGCCCAAATTTGAATGATCCCTCCATTCAAAATTGTAATTGTCAAAATAAGAATCATATGTATGTTGAGGCTGACTAGGAAATCTTCCTACGGCATTTACTTGTTGAAAAGATTTTTCTTACAATGTTGGACACATATTCGTAGGATGTCCAGAAATTGAACATATGCTGCTAGCCTTGGCTACCTGTGATTGCTCTATAGCCAATTGACGGACCAAAACAGTTAGTTCAAAATTTTGATTTTCAAGGTTCAAGTGACTTACCTCAAAAGTTGGATACTCGATGCACAAGAGTTGTTGATTCAAAATTCCTCCATAAATTGCTATCTTTTCCTCATCTTCAAAAATTAGTGAACAAGTCAAAACACAAACTAAGAAATTAATGTAGTTTTCTGGCAACGGTGCCAAAATTTGGTCAGATTGTTCAAAACCCTCAAATTAAAACTGATTCCCTCAAAACAACAAGTTGTAGCAATAGTGGTTACTAGGTCGAATTCCAGGAAACTAATTAATTTAATCTCTTAGTTGATGTTAAAAGTAAATTTGGGGGTTTTCAACAATTTGCTAAAATAAAAATTACTAAATAAAAATTAATAATCTAAAATTAAGAAATAAATCAATAATATAAAATACTAAAAATTAAGAAAGAAATTCAATTTATCAAATTCCGATCCAAATGTTCATATATTCGATTGTCTTATTGATCATTGGTTAAAAATATTATTCTTACAATTCAAATATTTAACCTTAGATCTATTAGAATAGTCATAATAAATCTTGTGTTTTTCTAAATTAATTGACAAAACTCAGCATCCAATCAAAACTTATTATCAATCGACTGGGCATGATAGCGTTCCATATCAATATAATGATAGTATTAAATTCTGTGAAAACAGTTAATCCAAAATACAAATAATTGAGATAGCCACAATTATTTAATTTTATTCCATCGATTCACTACGCTAAACATGAATACCGATAAAAAACTCATAAACAAAAATAACTTAGTTGCTACTTGTACTATTCATTCATGATAATTACGGATCACTGAATTCTTGGATAGCAATAGAAAAATTAATATTAAATTAAATTATCAAATTAACCAATATCAATTTTTTATGTAAATAAAATCAAGAACCAACGGATACTTAAATTAAAAGGACAAGAAATTAAATTAAGTAATTAACCTCACAATGAAGATAATCGAGTGAAAATTTTTCTTGAATCAGAAAAATAAACTAATCATTCATGGTGGTGAGTTTTCAATAAAATAAAAATAAAAAGTAAAACAAAAAAAAGAAAATAAAAAAAATATTCCAAGGGAGGAGAAGAGGAAGAATGACTAATGACCCAGCCGGCAGCCTTCCCTTTCTTTTATATGTGCAGGAATTTTTAATATGAGTAGCCACTTTCCATTTTAGAAATTGTTGTGTTTCCTTTTTTTTTTTTTTTCTCTTCAATGTGCATAAGCGGGCCCTTGAATATTGAGGGAATAATATGGATAGCCAGCTCCCTGTGAGCAAATTCTTGAATGATTTTATTTCCTTTTTCAATAAGGAATTTTTTTTTAATAAAATAATAACTCTTCCAATAAAAAAAATAAAAATTAACTCCTAAAACAATTTTATCTAAAATAAATTTTTTACTAAAATTAACTAAAACTAAAAAAAAAATCAAGTTTCTTCTTTTCTTCATAAGCCCAAAAGATGTTTTGCTTTATTTAGCTCCAAATTGCCTCTTTAAACTCATTTTGTCCAAAATTTTCAAATTTAACCACCTAACAATGAAAAACTATAATGATGGAGGTGGGTTATAACTCCTCAGATACCGGCTCCTTCTTGACCCGAGCTGTTGCCGTCGATGAGTAGAAACACCTGCAAAAACCGCCGGAGGGTTCTCTGACGAGGAGACTCCGACGCTCAAGTCAGTAAAGAACGATTTTTGTTAGGAAAAAAACAGACTGAGTGTGGTGGGAAGTTGATTCCCTGTGATTAGGTGCCTCCTGTATTAAGCTTAGAGAGCGTACCTGGTGTCAAGGGTTTAGAGACCTCTTATACCTGTGAGAGTCGTGCGCCGCTGAGAGATCTTTACCCTACTTTCTTTATCGAATTGATCTAGAAATCTCGGGAGTAATATTGCGAATTGATTGTGATCTTCCTGTATCGGGCAAACTTCCTCTTCAGGAGGGATCCTTCATTATCTGAAAGATTTCGGGATAGCCATTACAGAAATAGGAAACTGAAATAAAGAAGACTCCGAATTGATTGGGATGCTACCCATCGTTTCGTTATTCAAGAGGAAAAGAATCGATCGGTCTCGTTCAGCTGGAAGACTAACGTTTGTTTAATCGTTCGGTTCAGCTAGGCGACTAAGACCCTTCAGTAGATCAATCGGGACGACTGTGGCCCTTCGGTAGGTCATCGTTGTGGACCTTTGAGACTGATCGATAGGTGTCCCTTGTGGGCTTTTAGAGAGTTGATTCTTTTTCAAGTTGGGCTTTTGGACTATGTCCCATCATTTGCCCCCTGATTCGTGGGTGTCTTTGGAAGAGGCGTCATGAGTCTTGATTTTAAAGCGAAAGTTAGAGGGTTTTTTAGTATGATTGCCGTCGCTTTGGCTTCCGTAAAACCTTTCTTGCATGTCTTATAAGGACCCTTTCTGCTATAGCTTTCCTGTATCAGCGTCTTTCTCTTCTTTCGTCAAAAGGTCATTTCTGGTGGCAAAGATGTCTGTCTCTCAAGCTTTTCCGAATATCGGTGATATCGCAAGCGTCATGTCCGCTCAAGAACTTCAGGAGATACAGACTGAGATGCTATTGGGGGATGATTATTCCATGTTGTCTACTACAGAGATCGATAGTGCTAACCAGGCACCAGAGAACTGTGTGCCAATGTATCTTCAATCGGTCAGGTACGGTTTGAGGGTTCCATACACAACCCCTTTTTCTGAGGTTTTGCGCCAGTGGAATATTTTTCTGACTCTCTTGATTCCCAGTGCTTGGCAACTAGTAGTCGCGGTGGCTTCTCTATTAGGGTTTTGTCGCCTTCGTTTTGATTTTGATATTTTGTCTTCGGTTTTCATCCTGATGCAGTGCGGGAGTAGCGGACCGATCAAGGGGTGGTATAAACTACAGACTCACCCTGAGTCCAGTTGGAAGTTTTTATATAAATAGTCCATCGACAAGAGCTGGATGCGGAAGTTCTTTTTTGTTGAGTTCCTAAATAGGGATTTCATGCCCTGGCTCCCCAAGGCCGACGGGGTTCCTAATGTGGGGTTGAAACCTCCATCTACCTCGAGACATGGCCGTTTTGTTCGATCGGTTAGCGGTTACTGCAAATCCACCGGTCGGAGCATATGGGTCGAGTCTTTGCTAGATGGTCAGATGTTGTCCATGGCTAGTCTATTGCTTGGTGAGAAGAAGAAGATCGACCGGCTTCTCCTGTTGGGGAGGGCGAAAATTGAAGTGGTCGATTCCTTGGATCATCTTGACAATGCCTTGCTGGAGAATGTCACCGTTAGCAAAGCAACTCGTCATGGCGCCAAAAGGTCTCTGCAAGATGAGCCAGGGGCATCTGATGCCCCACTTGAGTCCCCTTCAAGGGTGACTGGGACGCTTTGTGGGTCATCTTCTTCTCCTGTAAATAGGAGGAGGGTTTCTTTGTCTTCGTCTACTCTAGGGACTTCGTCTAAGCGCCAGGACTTGGCAATTCCTGTGTTGACAGAGGGAGCCTCTTCGGGTAAAGATAGTCCGTCGGAAGGAGGTGACGCTGAGATGGGTGAGCTAGGAGAGACTGGGGAGTTTCCCTATACTGGCGCTAGATCGAGTGTTCTTAGAATGGCGGGGCCTTCTTCTGCTGTTTCAGTCTGGCTTTCGCGCAAGAGGAAGCACAAGGTTTTTGGAGGAGCGTCCTCTCCACCTTCTATCCCTGTTAGGTCCTTTGATGGGAAGAAGGGCTCAAAGGAGCGCGGAACCGTTGTCGTTTGTGCCGGGGATTTGCAGTATAGCTATATAGACTTGGCGGAAGCGGAACGCGTTGTCGGGCAATTTGACTTCCATCGCTATGAACTTGACCTTCATAGGATGTCTTATGAGCAGGTCGGCGGAGCTCTCGAGTCCTTGGGCCTGATGGTAATGTCCTCGTCGCATCTTTTGAGTTCTTCTTCCTCTTTAATCATTCGTTAACTTGATTTCCTTTGCAGACCATGGCTCTAGCTCGGTTTCAGGGACAATAGGGAAAGCAGGTAATAAGTCACTTGAAGGGACGACTCTCTGAGTTGACTCGCCCGCGGGAGCTAGTTTCCCATCAGGGAGGGGAGGTTTCGGGCACTGAGAGTGTACCTGGTGCCTTACTCAGTCGGAAGGACGAGGAGTTGAGATCCCTTCGATCGGTCCAGTGCCAGGGGCAGTATGAGAGGCTGAAGTCAGAGGCTTTGGTATACAAGAAGTTGGCTTAGTTTCATGAGGAATCTCTTCAAAAAGCGGAATGTAAGATAGTGGAGCTTGAGACGTCCCGCGCAAGGGAAGCCCTTCTCCATAAGGATTCCCAGCGTAGGCTAGCCGAGCGACTAAAGTGTGCCGAGGAGATAGTCCGTAGCATGGGATTAAGCGATGCTTTGCCCCCGATCGAGGAGGAGACTGATTTCCAAAATCCAACTGCATAATCTCTGTTTGTAATTCTGTACTGAGTAGACTTCAGTCATTTAATGAAAAATCCATATATTTTATCAGTATAAATTCTTTCCTCTGTCGCTTAGCGTATTGTCTTGGTAGGACCAAGGGGACTAAAATTTTTTATCCGACTTGGAGTACTCACGCGGGATGACTGTGCTTTGTCGGTCTGAAAGGCCGCGACATATAATCAACAGTGACTAAGCGATTAGGACCTTTTAGGAAATCTTCAAATTGTCGGGTAATGCCTGCCCGTCTAGGGAGTCACATCCTCTACATTCATTTGGAAGATCCGGACGACTGAGGCCTTTCAGTTAATAGAGACTAGGAGTTAAGTCCGTGTCCGCCCGTTCGGGGAGTTCCATCCCATATTAGCTACACATTCGTTCGGAAGATTTGGGCGACTGAGCCCCTACGGTCGGTAAAGACTTTAGGATTTAGGGCCGTGTCCGCCCGTTTGGGGAGTTACATCCCATATTAGTCACAATTCATTCGAAAGATCTGGGCGACTGAGACCCTACGGTCGATAAAGACTTTAGGATTTAGGACTGTGTCCGCCTATTCGGAGAGTTACATCTCATATTAGTAACACATTCGTTCGGAAGATCTGGGCGACTGAGACCCTACGGTCGGTAAAGACTTTAGGATTTAGGGCCGTGTCCGGCCGTTCGGAGAGTTACATCCCATATTAGTGACACATTCGTTCGAAAGATCTGGGTGACTGAGACTCTACGGTTGATAAAGACTTTAGGATTTAGGTCCGTGTCCGCCCGTTCGGAGAATTCCATCCCATATTAGCGACACATTCGTTCGAAAGATCTGGACGACTGAGACTCTACAATAGGTAAAGACTTTAGGATTTAGGGCCGTGTCCGCCCGTTCAGGGAGTTTCATCCCATATTAGTTGACACATTCGTTCGGAAGATCTGGACGACTGAGACCCTACGGTCGGTAAAAACTTTAGGATTTAGGGCCGTGTCCGTCCGTTCGGGGAGTTTCATCCCATATTAGCGACATATTCGTTCGGAAGATCTGGACGACTGAGACCCTACGGTCGGTAAAGACTTTAGGATTTAGAGCCGTGTCCGCCCATTCGGGGAGTTATATCCCATATTAATGATACATTCGTTTGGAAGATCTGGGTGACTGAGACACTACGGTCGGTAAAGACTTTAGGATTTATGGTCGTGTCCACCCGTTCGGGGAGTTCCATCCCATATTAGCGACACATTCTTTTGGAAGATCTGGGCGACTGAGACCCTACTGTCGGTAAAGACTTTAGGATTTAGGGCCGTGTCCGCCCGTTCGGAAAGTTCTATCCCATATTAGCGACATATTCGTTCGGAAGATTTGAGCGACTAAGGCCGTACGGTCGGCAAAGACTTTAGCACGAGAATGAAAAAGGGTTTGTTGATAAGCGACATCGAGAGCGTGGAAGACATCCTTGCAACTTAAAGAAGGCCAGTACTAAGATCCGACTGTTACTTAGGAACGGAAGTAGAGGGCTCCGATTCACACGATAAAGTCCCGATCTCCGACGACGTTCTGAACTTGACTTTCATATGTTTAGTGTTAGGCAAAACTTCCAAGGTGTTCAGACCTGGTTTTCCCAAGATAACGTTGTAGGGTGAAGGAAGGTCTACCACATTAAATGTGACAGGAGCCGTCACATGATCCGGGGGTGTTCCCAGGGTGACCGGGAGAGAAATAACGCCTTTAGGATATATCCATTCACCCGACAACCCTTTTACCGGTCCTGCGTGGGGCTGGAGATCTGCAAGAGTAAAGCCCATTCATCCGAAAGCATCCCGATACAGGAAATTACAACCGACTCCCTGATCGACAAAGATCCTCCGAACTTCGAATTGTCCGATCTTGGTGGTTATCACAAGGGGATCGTGACGGTTTGGGTCGATCCCGATGAGATCTTCATCAGTAAAGCCAATGACGGGTCTTTTTTCACCTCGCTGCTTATTGGTGCTTGTTGTTAGGATTTCCTGCGATGCGGGGGGACTTGTCTTTGGACAGTAGAAAATCGACGTGATCAGGCGCTCGGCTCATTTTTCGTTGGCCCATTGTGGATATGAAGAATCACCCTATCCCTTCGGTCCGTCGGAGGTCGAATAGCTCAGCGTTCCTCGTCCTGATTGCGTTGCGGCGGTTCACGTCGGTGACCAGTGGGAGGACCCCTTTCTCTTCCGATGACGAATTCCTCTAGCCTCCCTTCACGCACTAAAAATTCTAATTCGTCTTTTAGTTTCTTACAATTATCGGTCTTGTGACCGTAGTCCCGATGAAAGTGCCAGTATGTTGTCCTGTCATTGTTGGAATTATCCTCCGTTGATCGTGTGAGCATTAGCAGCAGAAATACAATCAACAAAATGCAGAATTGTGCAAGCAAGAACATTGATTAAGTTCTACTGCAAATGTACAAAATTAATTGTACTTCAGAAAATTTTCTCTCTCATACAGTCACGCTAATTTCACTTCCCCATGATGAAATCCATCCTGCTCCTTTCCATCTTCAATGATAGTGACAGCCAAAACTGGTGCAATCACACACAAAAGAGACTTATAACTAAGTAAAGAAGCTAAATAGCATACAAATTAACAGATGCCCGGAACTACCTGAAATAAAATGGATAACCTTGCATCAAGTATATATGAATTTGTTGTTTTCTCCCTCTATCAATTACAACCATAAGCACAAGAAACAAGATTCAACCTGTGAGTTTAAGGGGATATATAATTGGACTACCTTGCCTATTTAGTAAAATAGGGACTTTAGCTCAACTATGACCCCCATCCAATTTATGATAATTTTTCTCCTTCAGTAATTCTCAAATTTCAGTGAAATAATCATCTCCTACAAAAGCTCAAGCTTCTGGAGAAAGATGTTTATATTACTTCATGACATAACATGCCCTGCGCTTGTGGGCTCATGACAATTTACAAGAGGGTCCCAATACGTGAAATATTAAATGGGAATAGTTTAGTAGCATTAGAACTAATGATCTCCAACTCAGATACCATCTGAAATTTTGTGAAACAATCATCCATTTCAAAAGCTTGAGCTTTTCGAGAAAGATTTTTATATTATTGTAACTCCAATAGTAGTCAATTAGACTTTAAGCATCAGTTGTTGCAGACTGTAACTTCCTTAATATTTTGTCCAGCACTTGAGTTCATCCACTCAATCCTACATTCTCATTCGAAGTCTATCTTCAGCACTCATCATTAACCAACCCTGTGCACAGTAGACATAATAAAAGCATAAGCAGTGACCAACAATAAAACCACAATGATCTTCTCTCCATCTTTCTCTTAACATCAATCCAATAATTTAGGTGTTGTTCCACTTCTATCAACTGTCCAGTCTAAATAAACATCTTTCAAATGAAATGTTGATTCTTAATTGCAAATACCACATTCTTGAATTAAGCGTTTTCTTTAACCCATTCGCATTATTAAGATGGCAATTGAAACTTCATTTGCGTTGTAAAGATGGAAATTGAAATCGAAAATCAAGAGAGTACCTGTTAACATGAACTGTATGACCTCGGCTTCTTTAAGCTTGATAGCCGGATATTTTCTGATCCATTAGGTGCTTTGGCATTCTGAAGAAACCAGGATGCAACGTTGTTGATACTTTAACTTGCCTTTCAAATGCTTCCTTTCAGATCCAGTATGCCACATACTTTCTGGGAGCAGATGAAACCTGTTTGTCAAAGAAGATTTGCGAGGGAGATAGGAGAGCCAACTTTTCATGTTAAAAATGTACACAGAATCAGATGATTTTAAGCAGCAGTAGCTCATATGTCATGAAGCACATCAACCGCCATTTGTAAATCACGGGAATCAAGTTTCTTCAACTGTCCCTCAAGTTCAAAGTTCCTGCACGAAGAACCACTTCTAAAAAACTCTTAGTAATCATCTCACAATAATGTAATCAAATGTTCCACAATTATGGAGATCCAAATCACAAAAATAGGAAGGATTATGGAGCCAGAATTAAAAAGTCTGAGAAAGGCTTCGTGACTTTACAGCTACATGACAATTGGAAATAGAAACAATCTACTTTTCTGCTTTAGTCCAGCCACCCTCAACAAGTTCCGGTAAAACTTGGATTTGTGGACCCTATGATGAACACGGCAATGAAGAGCCAACAAAATTCTCGGGTAAGACGAAATGCATCATGGATCTTGTTTCAACAGTGCCTGAGTCATGGATCTTGTTTCAACAGTGCCTGAGTCATATTGAAGCACTAGACTGGCGAAGATAAATGACCAGGGGTAAAGAATAGCAGCTGTCATCGATCATGGATGATCATAATCAAGAGTAATGTACATGGTGTGGTCTGCGAATCTTTGTTTTACATTAAGTGTGATTAATACATACTTTCAACAGCCAAGACATGAACAATAGCATCTTGGCAACAAAATTGATGGTTCTCTATACAACACAAAGTTACAGACAGAATGCGAAAAGAGAATGTTTTGTTAGTAGGGAGACATCAGAACTCTTTGAAGGTTGCACACGGAAATAAATTCCCTCATCTTTTGAAGATATGCATGGTCTAGAAGGCTCAGTAAGGTCTTTCTCTGCCGCAGCATCATCAATATTCAGGGGAAAGCTGGTCTCCGGTTCTAATTCACAAAAAAGAACACCATTCCCCTCTACACGATGTAATTCTTCTGGTTCACCATGAGCCAAATGGCCTGCTTGCCCAACTTCACCTTGGGACTGTAGGTTATGATTTATATTTGATTGATCTCCTCCTGATGAAGTTTGTTTCAAAGGTGTTGTGCTCCCTACCAAGTCTGCAACTCGTACCTGTTCAGTAAAACCTTTTTTTTTATTTTTAAATTTCATATAATAATAACCTTGAAATATAAAAAAGGAAGAAATTGTAGAACAAGTTGAATGGAGCAAAATGGTAAAGCCAGCAACATGTTGAGATGCTCAAAGATGCAATGTGCATTCCTTGAAGAGCCATTTTGGTTCCATGATTCGCATATCTCTCTAAAACTTAATTCTGTCAATTTGGACTTTAAATATGACGCTTCGCAAAAGAACATGCAAACACATTTTAGATAAGATTTATTGATTTCAAAGAACGGATACAAAAGCTGCTGGGATGGCTATTATCTCTAAATATTGGACATATCCCCCCCCCCCAAAAAAAAAACCAAAGAAAAAGGGTGTTGGCATGTCAGACACTTCAACTGACCACTGTTTCCAAATGAATTAAGGTCACTTATAAATATTAGTAACATGTGTCACGCATGGTTTCAGCATTTGATTACCTTGCTATAAATCATATGTTCACACCAAATTCAGTACACAGTGTCTTGTCTCAAACATGCAACTCAAGCATAATTATCTGTACATTTCCAGAGGAATAAGTCATTGTTTGCTTTTGAAGCGAACAATTCACATACCTTCAGTGGCTCCATGACATCATATTCACGCCCATCAGTTCTGTCCAGAGCCTCTTGAGCTTGAAGCTCCATGGAGTCTCGCACAAGCTGACTCAGGAAGGCTACGTCATCAGACATAACACCGAATCCCTTCAAAAGCTTAAAACCCAGCAGTAAACTTGTCTGCAAAGGAAAATTTGATCTTTAGTGCTAGCATCGCAGATGCAGTTTGGAATTACCATGCAATGTCAAAGGAGAACTATCTCAAGAATACCTCTGCATTTTCACGAATAGCATCTGTTGCCCCTGCTCTCTTCAAATCTAAAAGGTGTTTGAGGTCCTTAGCTCTGGCATATATTGGAACCTGCCATAGTGCCACACGGATGTTTCCCAATCACAGCTGTGGAACTGATAGTTTTGGACTAAACAGGTCAAGCAGCAAAAAATCAAGAGGGTTCTCTTTTCTTATTGAACAAGTGATTAAAGTAATTAGTGTAGTAAAAAGATCGGCTGTTAGCAGTCCCAAGGTTCACAGAGGAAGATCTTACCCCATAAACCATTGACTATCTAGTGCAGGATCATAGATCCCAATAGTTTGGCGATGCTTGTTGACTATTTGATTTATTAGAACAACCGGAACGCCAGAACAGAATATATAGAAGGGTGGAAACAGAAAATAACCTAGGCAAACACACGTGGAGTTCCTATGTAATCACACTTGGGAGTCATATGACGGCTAGAAAATTCAATAACACTTCATCCCTAATTGATATGGTACCACTCCCTCATTAAACCACGGAACTAGAAAATAAACGATAAAATAAATTACAAGCCACGGGTCACCCAGACCACCAGACAAAACACCCAACCAGCCACCATGCCCAATGATGAATAATCAAGAACCTTATTGACCCCTGATCGGAAGACACAAAATGACCAAAATATCCTTGATTTCGAAAAGACGACGAAAACAAAAATAATTTAGATTTTCTATTCAAAAAATTTAGGGTTTCCAAATATTTTGGGTTGACCACATGAGACAAATTTTAAGAAAAAAAAAAGAAAAATTTAATTTGTGTAGATTTTTTTACGCCACTCATTTATATCTAAAACTATCTTTTCAAGTAAATTCATATGTATCATGTCTTTACAAATATATTATTTCCAAGTCTTCAATAACCTACCTCTACGTTTTATTAATTCCCCTATATTTAAGTTATCAGTTTTTCATATAAGTGCATCCTTAAGTTTTCGTTGCACGTGTCCAAACCACCTTAGACAATACTTTCTCATCTAATCCATAATTAAACTAAATCCAAACTTATTACGTATTTTATCGTTTCTAACTCTTTTTTTTTTTTTTTGTTACACATCCATCTAAACATTCTCATCTCAGCAACAGTCATTTTTTACTCTTGTTGTTGTTTAATGAGCCAACTCACTTGACTTAAAAAAGACATGAAAAAAAAAATACACAACTTAAAAAAAGTATAAAATTACCCAAATTCAGCCAATAGTCAAGATCCCATGAAACCCTAGATCCTCATATGAATCCCAAATCAAAGTTTCGGCATCGGAGATAGGTTTTCCATGCCTCTTATAAATGCTTATTGGCTGTTTCCAACGTTGTTTCCCATCATCATCCATGTCTTTTCACAAGGAAGCATCTTTCTAACAAGCAAACCACTTGGGGATATGGATGTTGTTGAAATCCTCTTCATTTGATGATTTTCCTATTTTGAACAGTAATTGTAATGTTGGCATAGAATGCAGTGCTACCATACCAGTGGCAGGCCCACACCCAGGCACAAGAAGACATCACACCCCAACCCAAAAAAAAAAAAAAAAAACCAACGTGGTTATGTTGGCAGAAATCAGAAAATTTTAAAGGAAGCATTTCCATGGAGCAATTGGTGGCTGGAAGAGCAGTGATGACGTAGTTGGAGTTGTGACAATGCCGACAGCACTATTGATAACTGCTAATGCATCTCAGGAGACACCCCCCCCAAAAAAATAAGAAAGGAGATACAAATGTTTCTAATTTAAGCACGACCGCTTCAAATTCCACAGAGAGAGAGAGAGAGAGAGGGTACAGCAGGGAAAGGAAGTCTAGTTCTTTGAACAGCCTCAATAGTCCTCTTCCTTCCAGTGTACAAGATCATAACAGCCTTTGGCGAAGAGATACCAGCAGATTGCAGAACCGCTGGCCGTGATCCATCACCATAGAGTATTGGAAAACCAAGTTTCCTAGATGACTGCATAGCAGATGGTAAGAAAAAGGTTTAGAGCACTTAAAAATGACACCAACATGAAAAACAAAGGAAAATAACACAATAGAGTAAGTTTTGGTACATATTGCTCTTTTGGTTGATAAGATTGCAAAATCCATGGAAAATCTCAAATGTCTAGATCATATAGGGGGCTTTAGGTCTGTGACCACGATGCAAATACAAGCTTCATTTCAGTTGCAGGGTTTCATACTTGCTGATAGCACTCTGCAAAGTCATATGCCATCCATAATATATGTGGAGAATGTTCAACTCCATTAAAAGCAATCTACCAAGCATCAATAGTAAGAAGTTCTTTAACCACCAACATCTCAGTTACTCAAATACATGGACAAAAAATTAATAATTTGCTGCTCTGTACCAGTTTCCAGTTAATGCTTTTTGTTGGTCAAACTCTTGGTTAAAAGAATATTGATCTCAACGAAGAAATAGCCCTTCCATTGCAGTACAAAACCTAATTTAGCCATTCATTTGAAATAGGAGCAGATATTTAAGTCGGAATCAGCTTGCCCTGTCCATGAATCTCTAATTGTCTCTAATTATATATTTAGATTATCAGGAGGCTCCTTCCCGGTACTTAAAGTTAAGTACTTGATCATGCCAAAACATTAGTATCTATTTAAATTTGGCTTGGTAGTTCTAGTGCGACAAACTAAGTCTGGTTAGATATAAATTGCATTTCATATCATTGAGTTGGAAGAATGCCATCAAAGTCGACTGCCTGATAGAAGTAGAAAAATAACTGAAAGCCCCACTGACCTTTACCACTGACAGATCAAGATCAAACGCTACGTAAGACCAGCCAACAACATCACCATCGCCTCCTGGAGCCAGTGGCGTGGATAGGAAGTTGGCAAGCACCTTTATAAGAAAAATAAAATAGGAGGTATCAGAATCAGATTAACTGAGTACTGCAACGAAACCTTTCTACCTGTCCCATTTGTCCAAATCCAACCATAACAACTGGTTCACTTGCATCAAAGTTCACCATCTGCATGTCCTTCTGCAGGTACAGCATATAAATGCATTTATAGTGGAACAAATCAGATATATTATCTCCATTATTAAAATCAGTGCCGTGTACACAATAAAGTTTTCGAGGGGCAGAATTGTAAGCTAAGATATGCAAAGCCATTGGTCCCGCCATGCATACATTCACGAACTCTTAAAGAACTGACTTCTGATGGGTCTGATACACTGCCTTTTTCTATCATGATTGGGAAGAGGTCGTTTTTGGTCCCAAACTATTGGCCAAAATCACGCTTGCCCTCGAACTTCTATTACGACAACTCTTTTGAAAGTACATTTTGACCTTTAAGGACACCTCCGTCACACCATGCGTATGCTAGGGGCTAAAATTGCCCTTCTATGAGAATTTGATGGCAAAAAAGTAACCGAAGTTCAGGGGGTAAATATGATTTTAGACCCCAGTTTGGAGGCAAAAGTGGCCTTTGGGTTCATGATTTAAGACCTGTTCAAATATAATGAGTTGACGTGCACAGTAAAAAATGCAATCAAGTTAGGGGAATAACCTTTTTTAACCAAGGAACCCCTTAAAATATGAATTTATTTGAACATTTACGATTATGCCGGTTTTGTCTTGTTACTACCTAATCTTACTGATTACAAACCAAGAAGTTTGGAACTTACATCCTCTGTCTCAAACTTCTCATCAATATATTCAGCAACCTTTTTTCCAACTTCATTAAGCAGAGGAGTTAGTGCCATCGACAACACAACAACAATAATCAACAGTTTGTTGAGCTCAAGAGGTAGGACTCCCAACCTAGACAAGAAGGAGAAAGAAGAAGGAAAAAAATGGAGTGTCAGAAAAGATATGGATGGCTCAAAGTAACAGCAAAATAAAGTTAGTCTACACTGACCTATTTGCCAAAAAAAAAACAACAAAAGCAAATTCACCTCCCTGAGATAGAAGGAAACCAATCCTTGCACTTTCTTGTAACGAAAGTCCAAAAAGGGGACCTATTGCTGTTATTATTGGTGTCTTTACAGCAATTAGACCAGCCAAAAGGGAAAGCACATTTGGCCACTCTCGCAAAAGAAGCTGCACAAGGAAGACAATTTGTTGTGTCAAAACCCATGTATTTGCTAATCTGAAAGCTGCATCCTAAGACGATATCTATTTGCAAACAGAAGGTCTAATATCTAGTATACAACCGCAATGCTATTCAATAGATTGTAATTTTGATATTTATTTTACAGAGCTAGTACTTTAATGCGTTCACAACAATTGCAGAGCCTGAACAAGGACAGCAGAAAGAACAGGGATATTTCAGGACCATTATGTCATATCCATTACAACCATTATAGGCTAGTGAGGGATTTACAACATATAGATTAGAAAGAACAGGGTGTAACAGCCACAACATTCAATGTAAACATATTGGCCTTGCTAAGGCCATGAAAAAGACTGAAATGGGGTTTTCCACTGCATTTGAACCTTAATGGGCAATATGGTCACAGCAGCATCCCAAGCCTACGATTTTGCCTTCTCCTAAGTTCACATCCTTCAGAACACTCCCACAGGAAGGTTGAACCTTAAAGGATGAGAACCAGGGGTAGAATATTCCAACCGAATTTTAGATCTAAGACTTTGAAAACTTTAATCATCTGCACTCCACAATTTTCAAAGAGTAAAGGGCGAAGTTCAAATATAATCCCCTTCTATCTTGTCTATGGTCCAATCAGATCATATTTGGTGTTACGATGAGTTTTACAGTGAATCCAATAGGAAAAATAGAAATATTCAGTCTGAAGCCCCAAATGTATTACAAGCTACACTGAAAATTATTGTTGAAACTGTCATACACACAGTGGCAACTGGGATCTTAATCCTAGTTGAACCACTATAAAACATGGTAGAATTGTTACAAGATGTTATGAGTTCTCATCCTTTATAGCCAATACCGTTCCATTCACAATAATTACATTAATTCATATTCAGTCATGCTGTTTCTCCTTCAATGTTATTTATTTAAAGGTGTACTTCTGCTATTACCATTGTTTATTCTAAGGAGATTGATTTTTTTTTTTTTTTTTTGAATTACTCCCACACCAAAATCTAGTAAGAAACGAAAACCAACATGACAGCCATCTAATGTTAAATTTCATATGCAAATAAAATGTCATTGAAAGAGAAATATTTAAAGATTTTGGTCTGGGTAGAACCTGCACAATCAAAAGTAGATAATATATGTCATGTTAATAGTCAAATACAGAGAACCCTTTAATGTATGTAAGAAAAGTGCAACTAAGGATAAGCATAAAATTAAATTATCAAATTACCTGCATGTGAATGGATGTTCCTGTGCTTACAAAAAATAATCCAAGAAGTAAACCCCTAAAAGGCCTAATATCTGCTTCAATCTGGGTCCGGAAATTTGTCTCAGCTAACAAAGCCCCAGCTAAAAATGCCCCAAGCTGCAACAGCAAACTAACTTGAGCCATTCACTACGCTGACCAAGAAAAAATCCCAAACCACCGATTTGTAATGATTCCTGGTAAAACTAAAGAGTAGAAATAGATCAGACCGTATCACTGAAGCCCAACTTCTGAGTAATAAGCGAAGTCCCAGCGACAGAAAGCAAGCACAGAGAAACAAAGGCTTCTGAGCTTCTTGTTTCTGCAACAACCTGTATGGGATATTTTTTGTGTTCATGATTCTTCATATTCAAAAAACTTGAATTGACCATTGCATTGTTTTCTCATGTATATCAAGCACCTCAAAAACTCGCCAAAGAAGGTATTTTCCTCCAACAGAAAGCAATCCTAATCCACCTAAAGCCTTCAGACTTTCTTTAGCAAGCATTGGCAAAATGCTTTCCTGCACCAGATTCTGCAAAAAGTGAAGGATCATGTCAAACTATGAACTAAATAAAATCAGCCACCGGCAGAACAAGAAGTGCAAGAGATGACAATGAAGATCAGACTGAAAGACAGATTGTATTTAACAAAAATAAATGACAGAATTATCACATGAGATTGGGAATATAAGGTTTCTCCCAGAAGAAATATGCTTTTCCATCAGTCCACCATCAAACAGAAAGTTTATCTACCTGGCTCTCTAGCACTGGAAGAATGACCAGCAGAGGGACAACTGATATGTCCTGCAAATATCAAGTACTTAAAATTAGTAACTTAATTTCAAGCCCCCTATCCTACAGATTAATATTAACATGGATGGACATGGATATTTCACTGAACCTGCAGCAGCAGAACCCCTAACGTTGCTGAGCCAAATCTTGTTGGAAGCTCACCTCTCTCTGCAAGTAGCTATAAATTGTTCATGGTAAGCTTTATAATGTCCTAAACAACATTCACAGGGAGATAGCTATTCCAAGGAAGAAATGTATCATAAAATCCCTCGCAGCATAGAGAAACATGTCCTTAACTTGCAGGAGTAAGTTAATTCCATATGACAGAGAGAGAGAGAGAGAGAGAGAGATGAGAAGAAATAAAGCATAGAAAACTAATACGGAAGATAACTATGATGCCAGTAAAACCAGTGTCATAAAACAATTACCAAGAGTTGATCATCGTAAGGTAATTCCTTTATAGCTAGGTCGAGATTGGGGTGCTTATTATAGATGTAGAAAAATTATGACGAGAAATACAGTAAGAAAAAATTATCCACATCATTATGCAGTGAAATCCTGATTTTTCTTGTTTCCACATGGTGCAGGTGATGGCAGAGAAAGATTGGATATCTGGGCTATTATAAATCATTGATATAACAACTTAGAGCTTGACCCTAAATTTTGGAATCGAGGAGAAAGAAATAAAAAGAAAATATAAAATTAAAATTGAAAGAAAATATAGAAAAGATAACACTAAAAAAATAAAAATAATGAATAAAAAAATTATTCATAAAAACTTAAAATAATAAAAGAGATGATTTAACTATTTCGAATTCTTGTATATTAGTCATTCCTATCTAAACTCATCTCCTCAATTAAATTCTTGACACTCATATCTTTTACGATAACTTATTTCCAAATTTTTAACGATATATCATTTTTCTAAAAAAAAAAAAAATACAGAAATCAAAAAAAGATATAGATAATATAATAATAGGATTGGTTTTAATTATAATTAACAGGACTTTTGATTAACTACTCAATACCGATTTTTTTTCTTTTCCCTCTCACCAAGTGATTTTTCAATACTTTATTAGAATTTTATCATGATTTATACGAATAATTATAATTTAACTTAAATATTTAAAATTACATAAAGATTCTGATAATAACCTCTCAATTCTGATCGTGTACTTCCACCATCAAGTATCATACTTTCAAAAGTCCTGTTAATTATAATTATAACCGGTCCTAGCAATAGATTCGGTAAGAAAAGAAGGGTTTAAAAAAAAATGATTGTTTTTTTTTTTTATATATTTGAGAGTTTTATACAAAGACAAATGAAAAAAAAATATAGGATGACTCTTTAGAGCAATGTATCCATTTATCCCAATTTTTTTAAAAAAATTCTAAAACAACTTTCAATCAAAAATAATTCCTTAAATAACTCAATTTTGTTACGGATTGAACTTGCAATATATATATCGCATATGTCACAGGTTAAACACGTAATATTTACATTTGTTGTAAATTCAACCTAAAACAAATGCTCATATCATTTCAACATAGAAGAGAGAGAAACAGAGAAAAGAGAATTGGGAGTATAATTTCGGTATTTGTCGTTGTCAACCTGCGAGCATGTCACAGGTCAAATTTTTTACAAATGCAACCTATGCATATTGCAGTTTGCGATAAAAATGGATTATTTGAAAAATTATTTTGACCCTTTAAAATATTGAGATAAATCGATACATTGCTCTGATTTTTTATTTTTAAAAATATTAAAACTTTTTTCCAAAAAAGGAAAAAAAAAAAAAAAAGCAAAATTGATTCACTCTAAAAAAAAAAATAGGATGAGTTTAGCGTAAAAGGAGGATTTATGGATTAGAGGAGAGTCACACGTATTATGTAGCTCAATCATCACTCAAACCACCAAAAAGACACCAAAAAAAAAAAAGGCAAGCCATGAATAGCAATTAGGCATCAACTGTTCCACGTTCCACATTCATACCTATTTCATTTTTCAACAAACAAAACACACCTTCCACGGAGGAGAATGGAGATGACAATCAAATGAGTGCACCAGAAATAATACAAGAAAGTTACAAACGAAATATGGCAAGTATCATGATCAACTCCTTATTGAGTACATGAGATCAAGAGTGAAGAGCAGATAGTATGAAGGGAAACGATTGCTGCAATACACGCCTCTTGGTGGGGCTAAGGATTTGCAGGAGCAAATTTGAGTGAAATGCTGTTGACACAATGCCTCTCATTCGTCGGAGTTGGGAAACCTTCACCTTTAAAGACGTGGCCGAGATGCCCACCACAAGCTCCACATGTAATTTCAACCCTCATCCCATCTGGGTCAGGCTAAAGAGAGGGAGGGGGAGAGAGATTAGTTGGTACAAATTCATGTTTGGTCATAGATTGTCAAAATAACAGGGGGATAGGAGAGGAGGAAACAGAATCTCACACTGCGGTTAATGGCTCCAGGAAGACCCTCATAGAAGGCGGGCCAACCACAACCAGAGTTAAATTTGGTGGTAGACTTATAAAGAGGAGTTCCACAGCCTGCACAGTTATAGACTCCCTCTTCATAGAACTTGTCATATTCTCCGGTGCCTGGGTACCTATATGAATGTAAACCATATTAATTGTGTATATGTTGGATGGACTACATAGAACACTGAGAAGTCTCACATCTAGAGAAAGAGAGAGAGAGAGAGGAGCAAAGGTGTGAGAGGCACATGTAACTTGTACCAGTAGCAACAAGCTTAAATATTTCGGGCAATGTGATATTCAAGTATGCATAGAACAGCTATGTTTCATCACTTTGCATAGCTGTCCTTGTGTCAACCAAGCACAACATGGGTATCAGTCCGGTGCGATGCTTCATTTTAATGGAAGTTTTGTCAAAATGAGGCTCGACACCTGAAACTTGTACCTGAGTGCAATTAACATAAGATATGCACCTACTTCACTGAAGATTTTAAATGGCAGGAATGTTCTCTGTAGCACACAGGTAACAGCAAGTAAAACGTTTGTAGTGGAAACTCCAGTCTTGGGAATTATCACGTGTTTCAGCAGTTTTTACAAGATAAATAACCATCATGGCTCAATGATGTTATCCCGGAACTCTCTAGAAGATATTTAGATAGATTAGCACGTAACTGGACAATTCTCACTGCCGCATCAGCTCCCAAAAAGCAAATGCAAGGTGTCACCTAGACGGAATAAAACCAGTTATTTGTTGCACTTGTACCTTTATCAGAGGGTGTCTTATTCACATCGAGGAGGATCAAAAGCTGGCTCCATTTCCACAAGAGGATGAGTCAGGTGTCTGAATCTCATTACATCAACTACATTTTATTTCCTTATTATTCTCTTGGCTCATGCAGCAATTATGTAATAAGATCTTCTCTACTATAATTGTCAAGAAATGAATTTTGTACCATAGTATTTTTTTACGTTCTAGAAAAGTGCAAAATATCGAAGTCCAAACAGTAGAGGCTCAACTAAAAAATGATTGGTCACACACAGGCTAGTTCCAAACATATACAACCGATAATAGTCAATGTTAGACAAAAAGCTCCTGCAATTTTAGCATTTTTAGCATTTTTAGCAGCATTTCAACATACGGTCACCACAAGTTCACAATGCACACCTAGTGCATAATAAAGAAGATATCACTTCCAAGAATTAAATCCAAGATGATCACTAAAGCTACAAGCAACTTTACCAGAAGGCATACAGGTTCATTCTAAGGCCAACACACAACAAACATTTGTTCAGAAAAGGCAAAAGTAATAGGACCAAGCATACAGGATTGCTACAAGCCTAATCATTGATGACACAGACTGAATTTGACAAGCCCAATATAAACATTCTAACTGCACACCGTCACACCACAAAACTTCAACAGACTCCATAAAAAAATTGCCTTTAGAAAAAATGGTGTCGACATTTCATCATACAGTAGGTATATAGGAGCCTCAAAATTCATTAATTTGACAAAAAGAAAAACATCAAATGGTTTGAACATTAGTAATTCCAAAGCCAAGCAGGCAACAAGCATTAATCCCAATCTCACATAGGAATAAACCTGACCTAGAATAGCAACCCTCCAAGCGAAGGGGTCACCTAAAATCTCAACACAAATGTCAGAGACAAAAATTAGCCTGTAATTCAAGCCAGTCAACATAAAATAACTGTTGCAGAAAATTAATCAACAAAATTAGAAACTAGACCCAAACGTCCTAAATCAGCATCCTATCCTCCCAATCCATCAGCAGAAAAATTTTAACAAAAAAATAGAAAGCATAAAAAAGAGAGAACAAATAAGATTACGATCATACTCGGTGCCTTTCTGTCTGAGAATATTGTACTGCTCAGGAGAGAGAATTACCCTCCACTCCTCCTCGGATTTTTGAACAGACCCAGGTGCAGCCATAGCCACAGTACTTACCCTACTTTTTCTCTGATGCAAAAACCCACCAAACCCACGACCCGAAATTGTCAGATTAACAGGTGCTGACGAAAAGGATCTCAATTGACACTTGCAAAGACTCTTGGATATAGATAAATGAGACTTTTTGGAAAAATAAGAAAGCCCACGGAGTAATTTTGATGCGGGTGTAAAGGATTTTGATGGGATTAAAATTTTGGAACCGGAGAGTGGAGAGAGTTTAAGAATCTGAGACCCCATTTTGCCTAAATTTGGATAAACAATATTAAAGTTCTCAAACCAATCCAATGCATTTCTCTTTTTTTTTTTTTTTTTTCCCGAATTTACTAACTTTGTCTTTTTGCCTTGAGTTTTCCGTGGTTGACATATATATTCCACCGTTTTTATCAGTGGTAGGATGAAGTGCCACGTTTGGCCCCATGTATCCTGGACAAAAATATTTCTCCCTTTTTAATTTTTTACCCTTATTCAATGATAAATTACTTTTACAATTTTCTAAAAATAATTTGGACCTCTACCACCACTTAATACTCATTATAAGGGTAATTTAGTCAAAAGAATTAATTAAGGCTGTTAAATAAAACACAATTAAAAGGGAATGGAGATAGTATAAACATAAGTCTATGTTTGGATGAATATATACTAATAAAAATCAAATTTTATGTGAACAATCTATGTATTGAATAACTTTTAATCAAATTATTAATATATTTTAATCAAGAATTAATGAAAACATATTAATATGACCGTCACTTAAAATTAAATTTGTATATAACAACAATAACAATTTGAATCCTAATATCAAATTTTGGAGTCGATTATTTGATAGACAAATATCGAGAAGATAAAAATAAATAAATAAATATAAAATAAAATACAAGAGTTTTGGTTAAAATTTAATTTATATGATTTACAATTTATTTGGTATATTTAATATTGTTCCAGAAAGTCCTAGAAATCACGAATTTTTAAACTAATTAAAAATACTAGAAATAAAATAAATTAACTCAAAACGGAACATTTAAAAATGAACAAGAAATTGGTAGAGATTATATAAAGACTAGCTAAATTCATGATAAATTATATTAAAAAAAAAGGAAAACAAAGAAAAAAAATCTGCCATTCAAAATGATATTGCCTTACTTAGCACAAGGACATGACACATGGGGTCCTGCAAAAATTAAAATAAAATTTAAAAAAAAAATCGAGAGAAAGAAATTTAGGAAAAAAAAAATGAGAGAAAAATATGAGAAGCCATGAATGGGTATGATATCGAAACCAACACAATGTTTCACACTTGTAGATAGGGTAACTTGGGGGCTTCTCACCCTTAGGGTGCGTGAGTTCCATTCTCCTCCGCCGAGAATCATGCAAATGCTACAAAAAAATGCAAGTGGTCTTTATCTTTCTGGAAGATAGGAGCCTATAGACCCTTAAAAAAATATAATCAAAGTGATAAGAGCCATGATTTTTTTTTTAAATCATTGATACGAAATTATATTTTGATTAATTTGATTCAAATATTTATAGAATTCTATTTAAGAGATATAATTTTTTTGTTGTTAAATTTGGAAATTAAAACTTAATTAAGAAAATTAATATTTTATTTCACTTTGTTGATTAATAAAGGATAGAATGATGTTTGGACACTTAAATTGCATAAAACAGCCAAAGTTGGGCCTCAGTAAGTAGCACAAGGACATGCTGGGATCATTGAAAGCTAGGGTGCTACTCCAAATTTGAATTGCCCAATATCCCAAGAGTCCATTGATCTTGGTCTTACTACTAATAGAGAGCATATAACATTTAAAAACAATAGCACAATGTAAATGTATTTATTAAGCATGATTACCCTTACCCTTTTAACAGGGTGGTGTGAAGAAATATTATACTAATTCGTAAATACTTATACTATCCACAAACAATAGATTACTTATTTCGGTGGGAGGTTCGCACAAAAACTTTAGTTAGAACTTTATGTGAGCTCTGAAATCTATAATATTGATTACCTTCTTATAATATTTACATCATTTTCACTTGTCAAGTTCGAGAGATTAACATTCAAATCTAATTCGTAGTAGATCAATATGGATATTGTTCTGAGTATTAAGTCTTCAATAAAATCAATTGCTTCTTTTGACTCTAACCGAACAATCAGGTTATGAAACCCTAAATTTGTGCAGTAATTTTTTTAAAATTATTATCAAAATAAAGGGTTTGTAAAGTTTAAAGATTATAGAGTAATGTGAATGTCTTAATTAGTGTTTTTAAAACTGAATCGGATCAACCGGTTTGATTGCGAACTATTTTATAGTCTGATTTGATTTTTACTATTAAATCGAATGAAATCAAATCCGATTATAATTGTTTAAAATCAGTCAAAACTAATAAATCAGTAAACTATTTAAACCAATCTTAATAAAAAAATTATAATAAACAAATTAAACAATATACAAATTCATTTTTTTTTCTTTTTTTTTTTCAAATTGGTCCAAAGAAAAAAAATTATATAATATACAAATTATAATACAAAGCGTTGTTAATAAAATAAATTTATTTTTTATAGAGATATATGAATTTTATTTTATTTTAAAATATATAATATATAAATTATATATAACATATCATGATAATATCATTCGATTCATAAAATAATCTAACTGATCTGATTAATGAATCAATAAATCGATATATCGTGTGAACTAGGTCTCGGCAAAATGATTCCATGCCAACTATCTTTTGGTTTTGGGGAAACATTAGGTCAAAAATTGACCAATTCTTTTAAAACCAACCATTGACTCAGTGAGGAGTCGTTGGAATTACGTTCCCCAAGTATTTCAAATTTCCAAATAAGGTCCCAATTTTGGTTGTTTTCACAATAATTATATTTATTGATATAATATTCTTTTTACATTGATTTAATGAAAGAAATCGTAATCTTAATTAAATTATTATTTTTTATTTTCATATACAAGTTTGTAATGTCCTAGTTTTGATTTTTTATTTTCGATTCTCTTATTGATTTATTATAATATATTAGATTTATAATAAAATCTCATTGGCGTAAATATAGAAACAATTTTTATAAATATAGAAACAAATAAAGTCAAATATTCTAATAATTAAATCGATAATTGATTTGATTTATTTAAAACTCAATCAAAATAAGATTTTTCTTTTCATAAATCGAGGAATTTCAATAAAAAAGAAGGCAACCTTTGATTCTTACCCTTACCAAAGATTTGAAAGATATGATGCAATAAATCAAAATAACCTATGCATTTTAGTATATAAATAAGCTCTCTGAAGTAATAATCTCTAAGCCCCAAGTCAGAGACAAGAGTGACATCAACAAATCACTTACGCACAACAATGGAAAAATATGCATTGAAATTCTCTTCCTTGGTCCTCCTTATCACAATTGTATCATGTGAGTCTCTCTCATTTCTCTCTCTTAGTTCTATATCGATCCATATTTCTCTTTTAGTCTTTTTTATTTTCAAGTTTTAAATCTGAAATTTAATTAAAAAAATTAATACCCTTACTCACTAAACCGACTGTCTGTTGATTCTCTCCTTTCATAATAATTATAAAAACTTTTTCGATGGCAGGTGTAGCAGAAGCTTCAAGGGAAGTAGAAGCTTTTGGTGTTCGTAACGAAGAAGCATGCAGCAAGATTTGTGGAGAGAAGTATGTGAAATGGGCTCATGGACACTGTGACTGCATGAATGATGAAGTAAAAGTGAATGGAAAATGTGGGGGTGATCAAGATTGTGATACATTTTGTCCTCCTTATTGTGCTGTGAGAATTTGTCACAATGGCTCGTGTCTATGTGGTGCTTGTCATCATGCTTGGTGATCACTCCTGCAACACAAATGCCTCATGAACTTTCTTATGAAAGAATTATGTATTTTAGTTATAAATTAGTTAACACCATCTCTTTTAGTTCCTATGGTAGTTGAAAATTTTCTTCTAATAATTCAACTAATTAAATAAATTAAAATTAAATGAAAAGTTTTAAATTTATCTTTGTCAAGCTATAATTTAGTCGAATCTTTTACAAAATAAATCGAGAAAAATGCTTTTTATTGGGGTCATTTATGGCTTTAACCATGGAAAAATTGGAAAACTATTTTACAATTACACTTTTAAGTAATACGATTTACAAGAAAGAAAAATAAATACGTATAAATGAATAAATATTAAAAATAATTAGTTAAAATAAATCAAGAATCAAGAATCAAATTAAAATTTATATGATTTATTTGGATTAATTGAATAGAAATAAGGTTTAGAAATGAAATTATCAAATTATAGGATTTCTGAAAATGAAGTGAATACATGAGTTTTCAAAACTCATTCTCAAAATTTTTGATTCTGAATTCAATTTTGATTTTTAGCACGAAGCTATCATCCCTTAATTTTAAAGTCTCCTATCAAGAACTCTTAGACAGTATACCAGTATGCTAAGTGAGTTATGGAATACCCACCATTCACCAATTGTATCTTTGGATTGAATTCCTCACATGTTCACCATTTCTAGACTTGAATGAATTTGAGCTAGGTTTAAAAGGGAATTAGGAGGCTAATTTCAATTCGCACCTTGGCATTTTAAGATTTGATATAAAAAAAAATAATTGAGATAATGTAGTTTTTTATTTGGTGAAAAAATAATTATGGTGATTAGTTAATAGGAAGTGAGTGGATCTTTGACTTTTTACTTAATTTTTTATATTTTTAATTTAAATTAAATATATTAAAATTTATTTTTTAAAATAAACTTTAATAATTTGTAAGTTGAATTAAATAAATTAGCAACATTAAAATAATAGTAAGCTTTAAAAAAAAAATTAGGAATTTGGAGGGCTGTTTCCTTCTCCTCAATGATAGAGAAAATTAGAGATCCCGTGGGGCGTGTGGAACAAACACAAAAACGTGTGCCCGATTCCGATCCCATTCTCCATAGTCAGAAAAGCACAAATCTTCCAACATGGTTGCCACCTAACGTCTGAACCTGTTCCTCGTTACATTCCACCGAAAACCAAACCAAAACCTCTCTCTCTCTCTCTCTCTTTAAAATCTCAACTTTCTTCACCTGCTCTCAAATTCAATCATTTAGGGTTTTATAAACCCAAACAATCTCGCTGCTGCTATTGTTTGATTTTTTTTCCCTCTCAATGGCAGTAGCGAGTAATTTCATATCCTCTTTTTCTGATCTTCCTTGTTCTTCATCGTCGTCATCATCATCTTCTTCTTCTTATTCTCAAATTGAAACTCGATTTTTTTACAAACCCACAAGTTTTAATACAAGGGTTTTTGGAAATTCATCAGAATGGGTCAGACCAAGATGTGAAATTGGGTCAAAGGGTCAAATTAAGATTGATGCAGCTATTGAACCTGGGGTTTCGGCTCTCGAACAGCTCAAGACTTCTTCGTTTGAAAGTGGGTTTTCTTTTTTCCTTCTCTTTCCTTTTCTATAATAACATTACTGTATTAATTTTGTTGTTATCATTGTCGGCTTTTGTTTCTGTGTTGTAATTTGTTGTTTGAATGATATTGATATATGCATATATATATATATTTGTGTGTGTTTATTAATGTGTTAGAATGATGTCTGAATTTTGATATAATAGGGTTATGATTGGAAGTTTGGATCTTAGTTGTAGTAGCTATGCTGGTATAAATTGCGATAATGGACTTATTTATGATACAAAATTCAGGGGTAATTGGGAAAATTTATTAATTTTCTTTTCTAGAATTGGCCCTATGATAAAAAAAAAAACGGCGTAGCCGGTGCCGAATCTCCCACGTCGTGGGGTGGGGTCTTGGGTCTTGGGGTCTGGGGATGGGAATATCTAGGAAGGCTTTTTAGGCTTTTTTTGATTTGAACCCTGGCCTATACAAAATTTTGAAAATTTTAGAGCTGGGTTTTCCGAAACTTTGAAGTCAACTTCTTATGCTTAAGGTTTAATAGCAAGAATTTGGTGAATTCATGAAGATGGTGCAGACTCAGATGTGAAATTGGGTCAAACGATCTGATTTATGCGTCCATAGAACCTAGGGACTCTTGAACGGCTCCAGGTTTCTTCTTTCGAAAGTTGTATTGTTTTGGCATTCCTTATGTATTTCATTTTTTTTACCTCCTTGCGATTTTATGTTTTTGTGTTGACTTTTTGTTGTTGTGATGATATTTATGTGTGATCATTAATGGTTTGGAGATTTTCTTGGTGTTTTAATTGTAATAGCTTACTTTTGTTATTGCAACCAAGCTACTTGACCGTGATATTGCAAGTGGTTTTTAGACTTTATTCTGTGAAACAACATTTAGAAGAAAAAAGAAAAAAAATTTGGTTATTTAGTATATATGTTTTTTTTTTCAAGGATTGACTGCATGATACAACTACTGAAGAAAAATGGAATGGGATCATAGGAATTTGGTGATCAAGCTCATTAGATGACTTGTGGTCTTATTTTGATGTTAATTGGGCTTTGTTTTAGATGAGTAAGGTAAATTTTATTAATTAGTGTGGGACAGTTCTCTAGGAAAATTGTGGATTGGACAATGCATTTCACCGTTTAGTGGCACTTTAGAGTAATTAAAAGAACTGAGAAGTTCGTTGATTCCATTTACAAGATACTGAACAAGCAAAAAAAAAAAAAAAAAGACCGAGGAAAAGAATAAAAACTAAGAAATTGGTAAAATTTATGACACAAATAACTGTAATTAGAATGTAAAGTTTCGTTAAAACAAAAGGAAGAAGGCAGGGAGGGTGTTAAAGAGTATATATTCTGAATCTTTATGTTGTTGGTTTATCTTGTAAACAACAACTGTTTCATCCAATTTTTATATATTTTTATTATTTATCGTCTGAGGGAAAAGAAAACCAACTAACATGTTAGGTATGGAATCCGCATTTCTCTTTATTGTGTGATCTGCTGCATGGCAAAATGGGGGTTTAGAAGTGAATATTTTTGTGGACAGGTTGCAAAATGGAAGTGTGATGCTGACAGCTTTTTCTGTTGAATAAGCATGCATCCATGACCATTGTTGATACGGATAAGTATCTTGTTTCCATTTTTGTCATAATTAGAGAATATGATATGTACTTAATCTCTGAGAATGAGATTGGCTTAAATTCTACTCTGATGAAGATTTTAGTGATGTTTTATGATGGCTTAGATATAAATGGGTGATATGTTTTTCGGAATCAACTGAAGATAGCTACAAGATAGTTATGGTCACTGCCAAAAGTGAACACAACCATTATTATGATGCTGTAGCCACTTCTTTGGACATAAAATTTCTCTTGGTTGCTCCATTCTTGAACCTCTTGAAAAACTGTCATTTTATTTGAAATTTTAGCTCTATGGTAGTAAGTTATTTTTGTTTTCTAATGGCTTTGGAGGAAAACTAATCTCTAGGTTGACTTTTCTTTCTTGGCATGGTTAATGTTTACAAGTTGCTGACCGTTTGAAAAATCCATTTACTTTCTCTCAGGATACACAAGGGAAAAAAGTAGTGTTGTGGTCATAGGCCTTAGTGTACATACAGCACCAGTTGAGATGCGGGAGAAACTTGCAATTCCAGAAGCACAGTGGCCTCAAGCCATCGGAGAGCTTTGTTCTTTGAACCATATCGAAGAAGCTGCTGTTCTTGGTACCTGTAATAGAACAGAGATATATGTTGTGGCTCTTTCGCAGCATCGTGGTGTTAGAGAAGTCACTGATTGGATGTCAAAGGTACATACAGATCTCTCTCTCCCTCTCTCTCTCTCTTTCTCCCCCCTACCTCCATCCCTCTCATGTATGATTTTTGATGGATGGGAAAGCAACCTTCTGTCTTCTGCCTATAGAATGTATAAAACAGATCACCCCCAATCACCTTTATTATTAATGTAGCTTAATGCATATTGGAAGGGTATTTTTGTGGCAACTTACTGCCAATGTGTAGAAGAAAGTAATAAGCAACTTTGGTAGCATATGGGAATTGACAGACCATAAATTATTAAAATGGAATGTGGAAATTTGTCTTCATTTTTATAATTTGAATCTCTCAGAAAGATGGAAGTCATAGTTGGGTGCTGGAAGAGAAATATTTGATGTTAGACTTTCTACACAGGCCAAGCTAAGCTGTCCCATCGGCTGTAAGTGTGAAGTACCTTATGCAACTAGTAGGTTTTCTTAATATTTTTCCTTGTAAGGCCCACCATATGTCTTGAACCAATTTCTATCTTCACGTAGTAGGTGATAAACCTTGCCCTGTTTTTGTTTAAACATTGAGTTAACAATAGTTCTTTTTAATTGCAGAGGAGTGGTATAACTGTTTCTGAGCTTTGTCAGCACCGCTTCATTTTGTACAATGAGGATGCCGCACATCACCTATTTGAAGTATCTGCAGGGCTTGATTCTCTAGTCTTAGGGGAAGGTCAAATCCTTGCTCAGGTAAAACAAGTGGTGAGAGTTGGACAAGGAGTCAGTGGCTTTGATAGGAAGATCAGTGGTCTATTCAAACATGCAATCTCTGTTGGTAAACGGGTTAGAACCGAGACAAATATTTCTTCTGGTGCAGTTTCCGTCAGCTCGGCTGCTGTGGAGCTTGCTCTTGTGAAGCTTCCTGAACCTTCATTTGCTGATCTAAGAGTTTTGGTGATTGGAGCAGGAAAAATGGGGAAACTGGTCATTAAACATTTGCTTGCAAAAGGGTGCAAAAGTATGGTGGTTGTCAACAGAAGTGAGGAAAAAGTTTCTGCTATTCGGGAGGAGCTTAAGGACGTTGATATAATCTACAAACCACTCTCGGATATGCATAAATGTGCTGCAGAAGCTGATGTGATTTTCACCAGCACTGCATCTGAAAACCCATTGTTCTTAAAAGAGCATGTTGAGGTACTCCCTCCAGTGGATCCGAAAATTGGACGGAGGCTATTTATTGATATTTCTGTGCCAAGAAATGTTGGGATGTGCGTGCCCGAGCTTGAGACTGCATGGGTGTACAATGTTGATGATCTCAAGGAAGTTGTAGAAGCTAATAAAGAAGAAAGGCTCCAAAAGGCAATGGAAGCAGGGCTGCTGAAATGGACAAGTGCCTCTCGAAAATGGGTGAAGATTTGCCCAAGAAGAAAAAAGGAGCAATTTATGATCTAAGTATGGGGATAGTGAACAAATTGCTGCACGGTCCAATGCAGCACTTGAGGTGTGATGGGAATGGGTGCGGGAGTCGAAGTCTGAACGAAGTACTAGAGAACATGCATGCTCTTAATAGAGTTTTTGGGCTTGAAACGAATATGTCTGAATTGGAACAAAAGATTCGAGCCAAAATGGAACAATCTCAGAACCAAAAATAAGATTCTCAAAAACGTTTGAGTAAATGGTTCACAGAGGTGTGTCTCTCATTCCAGCTAACTTATTTTATGACATGATATTCATACCGGCTATATTTGAGATTATGTGAGAAAATTTGGAAGTTATTTTATATTATAGAGGAGAGTGTTATCTGTCTTATCAGATGACCCATTTTAGATGGTTCTTTCTCCCTTTTAATTCAGACCCTTAGACATGGGGCCCTTAAAATCAGCACTTAGCCAAAGATTGTTTACATTCATTTCGTGTAATGTACTTTTTAAGTACAGTGAGTAGATTCAATAGTTTTTTTTAACCTTTTTTGTGAGTACAGTCTGGTGGTTCTGGGTTTCTTCTCCATTTTTACCTTCATCTTTGGAATGATCTTTCGGACACAATATAATGCGTAGTTATTAATTAAAAACTTCTAAGCAATATTGGTGAAGTTGAAGTACCACCTAAATGTTGCTTAATGGTTAACGCAGAGAATTTTGAAGTACACATGGAAATATTTGATGTTAAATATGGGACTGAGAGAGAGAGGGAGAGAGAGAGAGAGAGAGCGCTCATTCACAGGTTAGTTTAATGTGGTGAAATGTTAATTTTTTTAATTAAATTTTAAGTTTAAAATTTAAAAATAAAAAAAATTATGTTGGGAGAATCGTCCTCCTAAATAAAGTCCTACAAATATTCGAATCAGATTAATTGAATATTCGAATTAAATTAATTGAAGTATAATTTTGGAAGTCGGTGATAGAAAGATAAAAAAAATCTTGGGTATAAAAAATTGTTAGGGAGACAATTGCTTGAAATTGCCCCTAAATGATGCTTGTTGCTAATAAACATATGAAATACAACTCATAAGAATCAACAAAACCCAAACTAAAGTTCGAAGACACCAATCAATATTGGAACTTCAGTTTGCTAATAAACATTGATGATTGGCTACACGGGTAGTCGTGAGGAGGGTAATCCGTGAACAGCTTCCCAAATCGGCTACCCTAAGCAGAGGCAAGAAGTGTGAATCTCTCCACGCCTTCGCACAAGCCACGAGAGAGATGTGACCAGAAAAGTTCCACAGTGTAACATTTTTGTACTTGTTTAGGCATTGGATTAACTCCAGCCCAACCCATAATTTGGACCTTCCCAGTAAACACGTCCTGGTTCTTTGATTGAGTAGAGAATGGGATGGGGAGAGCCAATTTTTTTTTAATGGTATATCAATGGGTGTCCCGAGTCTCTTTTGATTGATCCGATTTGGATGGTTATTGAGCTCATTTCAAGAGATATTTTTTTTTTTAACTTTTTTAACGTATTTTTTTTATTGTTAAATTTTAAATTCAAAACCTAATAAAACAATTCAATATTCTTTTTTTTTTTTTTTTTGGATACACTTTAAATTTGAGATCTTTAAAAAGAGAGAGATGACGATGTCAATCGGTAATTCCTATCCGAATAATTCGGTTTAAATATTATCAGATGTATTAAGAGATTGGTTATCTTAAATCATATTTCTTCATTATCATAAGTTGAGTTTGAAACTTATAGTTAAGGAAGTGTAATACCTTATTATTATATCCATAGAATTTGGTTGTGGCAAAATTTCTATCCTTTTCTTATAGGGCAATTCCTAATCCAAAAAGATTAAAAAAATAAAATAAAAATTAAATTCTGGTTTCTCTTATATACCCTCCTGTCAAGGAAAATCCCCTGGACGGAAAGGAGTCTAAAGAGTCAGGACCTTTTGGCTAAGATCAAGAGTCTAAAAGGTCTGTGCCTATGGTTGTGCCGGACCCAATTAGACATGCGGTTACTAACGGGATGTCCAGAAACTTTCAAAATACAATAGGCTTCTGCAATTCATACTCTGTTGACGTCTCTCTCTCTCTCTGTGGTTTCTCCTCAAATTCGATCAAACAAAACCATAATCATCTTACAGATTCTATAATCTCTCTCCTACCCCGACAACACCCATCTCTTCAATCAAACTGCATTGCCTCCAAATCTTCAATTCAGTGATTCTGGTACGCTTCCAAGTTGACCCAAAATTGTTATTATTATTATTTTTATTATTTGAAATAGTTGAAATCACTTCAAGATTGAAAGTTTCCTGAATTTATTATCACATGGGTTTTTCTTTTTATGGCAGAAAAGAAAGTTTAGTAGAATTTTATTTTATTTGTTGAATCTTTTCGCATTAGATTATTTAACAAGAAATATTATTTTATAATCTCTTCTGCAAATTTGGCTCTCTTACATTTTGTCTATTAAGATAGATTTCTAGTACCTTTTTATTTATTATTGAGTCTTTTATTTATTATTGAAGGGTTTGTGACCCTGTTTCTGGAGGAGCAATCTTTATTTTTTGTTTCATGGGTTTTCTTAAGGTACATTGTGATTTTAAGGTTATAGATCAATTGGGGTAAATTTTGATTCCTATCTTTCTTTTAGATGCTTTCCTTGTCTAGTGATTTTGGATTGTCATTTGATGAAATCTTGTATACTTGGGTATTTGCCCTAATTAATCCCATAAAGATTCACAGGCTTGATGGAAAATCTATACCTCTTTCTTCTAAAGATTTATTAGGTATTTTTTTTTTGCAGTAAATTAAAAGTCAAAATTAAATTATTTAATTGTGGAAAAATCCAAAATATGGGTGTATTGAGTGCATCAACATTTTCTTTAGTGTATGTGTGGGTGTGGGTGTGGGTGTCTTTGCTTTTGTTTTGTGCTGTGATTTTTCAACCCCTTTTAATTGGGAATTTGCTAATTTTTGTTGCATGATACAATCGTAATATGCAAGAAATGAATTGTTTGTGAAAGGGGCCACTGACTCACAAATTGGAAAACATATTCTTTCATGAGAATTTTTCATGTTACAAGTTACATGAGCTTGCATCTTGCAAAGACTGGTTCAATTTTGTTACACGAAAAAGAATTGTGCAAAACTAAATACCTCTCGATTTGCTCATAATGAATAAAATTTCTTGAATGTATGTCATTCGATAGGTCTTTAACTTTGTGCTGTGGCATTGCTTTTGTGCGTGTGCACCACAATTAATTTTTTCTAAATCTATAATTCTGGTAATTCTTACCTCCATCTCTTCTTAGCAGGAGTATTGGTAGTATAATTTGGAAATGGACGTAAAGGACATAGAAGATATCCACGGTTGTTTTGACCATATTGCGAGAAAGCAGCAATTATTATCAGTCAAATGTGAAGAAGTGATTGATAGTGTTGTTAACGAGATGAACCTGGCAATCAACAAAATTCAGTCACTCAATGATCCGAATGGTAATGATTTTAAATCCATTCTCGTGGAACTTAAATACAAGTTGAACGCAATTGATCTGCAAAAAATGTTGAAGCCCCCAAAGGATAATGTAAAGAGAACCTTGATCGTGTGCCAGAAATGCCTGGAGGGTCTCTTTTATCCTGATATATCCAAGGCACACAGGAATATTGACTTTGATGAGCACACAGTGAACAAAACTATCTTAAGCCACCTATACAGACACGGCCAATTTGAATTGGCAGAATGCTTTGTAAATGAGTCAGGAGTACCAGTTGACATTGCCCTGAAACAAGGCTTTGAGAATATGCATGATATAGTTGACAGTCTGAATATTAGAAATAATGGCAGGGCTTTATACTGGATCTATCGTGGACATCACTTTGCTGATCCAGATTATGAATACCTTACCTTGAAGCTTCACCAGATGAGATACTTTGAGCTTTTGAGGGATTCGCCGGCTAATGTTGCAGCCGACTATCTCATTGCCCAGATTCCTAATTTCTATCCCCGATACGTAAATTTGTTACAGAAGCTCTTGTTTTGTCTATTGCAGAACGATGTGCTAGATGAATATCCTTATGCAGAGTTAGCGGATCCAAGGAATTGGGATAAGTTGGCGGAGGAAATTACTGGTCGGTACTGCAATGATTTGGGACTATATTATGAGAGCTCACTGAGTGTACTGTTTGTTGCCACTTTGGAGGTGTTGCCATCTGTGCTGAAGCATTTGGAAACCGGTAAGAAATCGGTGCCTGTGGACCTGGGAAGGGAATTTAGGTACCATTCTGTGTTCGTGTGTCCAAGGCTTTCTGTTCTTGCAAGTGAAGAAAATCCACCAATGCTTTTGCCTTGTCAACATGTGCTCTGCAGACAAGCGATCCTTCAATTGTCATGTTGTCCATACTGTAAATATGAAACCTCAGTTGAAAGATGTAGGCCACTTCATTTCTGACGCATCCATGTTAATGATGATACCCAGATGGTGATGAAGACGTGTACTTTTGACGATGGCTGCCCAGTGTAGCCTGAGTACTGTAAATAGATAATCCTTTGAAGTATATAATGGATGCCAATCTACCCAGTGACTCAAGAAGATTCCCATTTTAAGTATCGCAGCAGTGTGGGTGTGAATAATGACAATTTGAAGACTGTGTTGAAGACAGCCTAGTCTTCCTCATGCATCTCCTCTTCTTTTCCTCTCGTTTCTCATATAATAATTCAAGTCGCTTTCCTTTTCCTTCATTTATGATAATTTGAGCCTTTGAGGTAATGAGTGGGGACATAGTTTTGCACATACAACTCTGGTCCGATCACAGAAATGATTACTGACCAGGGGGTGTCATATCAGCTGATTCATGTTATTGACTGATTGATTAGAGCACTAGTTGAATCAAGTGGGTTTCTTTTGTATGGAATATCATTTGTATTACTGATAAAGATGGAGGTGCCAAACAAGTTGCTAGCCCCAGCCGTCGAGCTGAACCTAATGCACATAGTCATGCTTAGTACCGAGTCACCAAAAGCACCCACCCAATTAGGCCGGTCAATCGTGTTTGTGGCACAATATGAGAATGGTCATTTCGTTCATAGTTTTGTCATAAAAAATGATGTTTTGTAAATATAGATTTTAATCGATGTATATTGATTTTTCATTTTTTTAACTGAAATAACAATATCATTTATTTTTTGTGCTTGATCCATGATATTCGGTAATCAATTTATTGGTCCCGACTGATTCGTTTCAAGTTAACTGTTGAATTCATTAAGGGACAATCTCTCCTGACGTCTATTTTTTTTATTTTCAAGTCTCAAATTTAAAAATTTAATTAAAAGAATTTAATATTCTTACCGTTACACTAACAAGGCATCGACCAAAATTTTCTCCAGCAGCATTTCAAAGATGTAAAAAAATTGTTTATCAGTAATCAAAACATGGGTACTTGTTGGTTTCTTTTTCCCTCGTTAATTTAATATTACTGCAAACCCAAAATAATAATAATAATAATAATTTTTTGGTGAAGATAATAATAATAATAATATGTGTTTAAAAAAGCCTTGGGCAGCCCAGCTCAGGGCCATGACAACCGGCCCGTAACCTCTAAATAAAAGGAGGCAGACGACTACAATTTTATGACATGAAATTAATCATTTATAATTTTTTTTTGGGTTAAGATTTGAATCTGATATTTTATATCGGGGAAGGGCGTCGTGAGTACTAAATTCTTTTACCCTGTCCTTCTCCCTCTCTCTCTCTCTGTCTCTCTCTCTCTCACGCGCAGGCACACACAGTACTTCTTGAACAACTTTCACTCTTAACCATTTGAATACAACAGTAACCATCTTAACAGATTCTTGATCCACACTCATCACCCAAAACTTATCACCCAGTCTTCCATAATATCGGTAATGCTTTCAAGATTCTTCCTTTGTTTTTCTGTATCTCTTCCGTCTTTTGTTGCAGTGTCTCTCTGTGGAATAGTTCTTGTGTGATCATACACCATATATTTCGAGTGTAATTTACATTTTTTTTTTCTTTTTTCATTTAGTAAGAAACATTAGGATTCTTTGTAGTTGAAACTAGTTAATGATTCTTTATCATTCTTGAAAGATGTTGAATTCTTCTATTTCTCACAAGAAATGATTTGGGTTTCGTTAAAATGGATCATTAATGGATTAATGAACTGTTTTTGCTTTTTGGTTAGAGATTAATTGGTAATTAGAATTTTACAATTAATTAATCAAAAAGAATGCTGTCACAATTATTTCTAAAATAATTGGAAAATGGAATTAGAATGCAAAGAATCTTGGGTCTGTAGTCTTTAAATGAATCAAAGTTTATGTGTGTAGAGTTCAGAATTCCGCTCTTCGTAATTCCATGAACTTAAGAATCCTTACCTCTCTCTCTCTCTCTCTCTCTCTCTCTCTGTGCAGGACTTTTGCTATGGCAATGGAGTTACAATTTATAAAGAAGGCTTATAGCAAAATCATATCTTGGCAGCTTTTAATATCATTTAACTCTGAAGGAGTAGTACATGACATTCTTAACAAATTTGAGCAGGCACTGCACAAAATTCAGTCACTAAATGGCACTGAAGCTAATAATCACAAGTCCATTCTCATGGAACTTAAAGCCTACCTGGACCAATATGATCCTTGCAATCGGTTGATGATGTATAAGAAGGATCTCGACAAAGGCTTGACTGAATACTATGGATCCCTCAAGTGTCTATTCCACACAGACCTATCCGAGGCATTCAGGGACACCGATTTTGACCATCACATGGTGAATCAGATTATCGTAAGCCACCTATACCACCATGGCCAATTCAAAGTTGCAGAATGCTTTGTAAATGAGATAGGAGCAACCTATTATGCTGTCCTAAGAGATGAATTTCGAAATATGCATAGCATAGTTGCTGCTATGAGGGAGAGGCATGATATCCAAACCGCATTATCTTGGATTGATATGAAGCGAGATGAATTAGGTCAGTCAGCCGTGGATCTTGAGTTGAAGCTTCACCAGATGATATATTTTAAGGTTTTGAAGAGCGGGAGTAATGCTGATGCTCTAGAGTATCTCAAAACTTGGATCTCTCCTTTATTGCCCCATCACAGAAATGAGGTACACAAGCTTGCATGCTGTCTACTGTGGAAAGATAAGATTGATGAATGTCCTTATCCTGGATTAATGGATCCAAGGAACTGGGATAATTTGGCGGAGAAATTTGCTCTGAAGTACTGCAACTTGTTGGGAGAGTTGTATGAGAGCAAGTTGAGTCAAGTAGTTTCCGCTGGTTTGGAGGGGATGTCATCTGTGTTCATGCATTTGGGATCATCAGCATCCAAGAATGGATCATCAGTGGAAGATGGCGAAGGATCTGAGAATGGATCATCAGTGGAAGATGGCGAAGGATCTGAGAATGGATCATCAGAAGATAGCGAAGGATCTGAGAATGGATCATCAGCAGAAGATCGTGAAGGATCTGAGAATGGATCATCAGCATCAGAGAATGGATCCTCATCGGAAGATGGTGAATTCATACTTGTCGATTTGGTAGAAGAACTTATGCTCCATTCTGTGTTCATCTGTCCTCTGCTTTCTGTTGTAGCAACCGAAGAAAATCCACCAATGCAGTTGCCCTGTGGACATGTCTTCTGCAAAAGATCCGTCATTCCGTTGACAGAGTACCCCAAACAGCTCCTAAAATGTCCCATATGTTCAGATGAAACTACAGCTGAAGAATGCAGGCGACTTTATTTCTGATATCAAACATGTTATCAGTGTGTGTGTGCAGGTGTGGGCATGCGCATGGAAAATGATGATCAGCAACGAAGACATTCAGAGTGTTGATAATTGCGCACATTCGTTCGTTACTATGTTGATAATTGTGCACATTCATTCGTGACTATGTAAATAGATGACATTCATTCATGTGATAAATGATTTTTGAAGGGCAAAGCAAGTTTCACCCACAAATAGTGAATCTGAAAAATGAATTGTTAGCCTTCCAAGGTCCTCTCAAACATGTAACTTTCATATTAATGAAATGGTAGAAATGACAAAGGAAGTGAACAGATAAGTCAGATTTCTCTCTCCCCACCTGAGTCCTCCTCTCATCAAGTGATTTCTAAATACAGCAAGAAGATGAACTGGAAGTTCATTGTTGGCTCAAAACCCTAACTCAGAATTAGGAACAGTTATAAGTCCTTGTCTTCGAGACACGACACCAGTACTAGACATGACAAATGACTTACACTACTTAGGAGGCATGAAACTATATCCATGGCATTTTTTTGGAGAAAAATTGGGTACACATTTGTCATGTTCAACTGAAAATACAAATGGAAATATCAAATGCTATTTTCCATCAGTGAATTTGAAAATGCAAATGGAACTGGAAATGGAAATATCCGTAGAAGATGTCTCAAAAATAATTTATCCAATGGAGAATGCCGTAGCTCCAATAAATCAGTGCCTAGAGAAGTCACCAAAAAACTAGCTTAGCCAAGAACACCAAAATTTAAAAGGAAAAAAAAAAAAAAAACACCATGTGAAATCATAACAACGTCACAACATTTGAGCAATGGGAAACTGTAATTGCAAAGTTTATCAGTTCCTAGGTTCCCCCCCCCCCCCAAAAATAAAAACGAAGATTAAAAAAAAAAAATTGCAGCTGAAAAAGATATGAGTTTATTATTTTCTTTAAAATTTTTTGAATAAATCTAGGATTTGAATAACAATCCAAGGCACCATATGAACCATTAAATAAGAGAGAACTGTGCATTTTCACTTTATTCTAATTAATGCAGCTATTCATAATCATCTAATGAAAATACTGAAGCGCTTAAATTGTTTTAAAGAAATTACTCCAAGGCACAAATTGAAGCCACTAATAAACGATTAAACAAGTAACAAATACATCCCAAATAAAGCAAAATTTGCAACTCTCAATCTCTTACTTATTTGAATGATTTCTCTTCAATCAAATGTTGATCCACCAGTTCCTTAACAGACTTAGCAGACAAAGGATGAAACTGCAAACCCCAATCAGAAACAAACCCTCTAACCAAAACCAACTTCTCCTCATCCCCCAATTTTCTCCACTTCTTCTTCACTTCATTATCTCTCAGACTTAGATAATTACACAGCTCGGAAAACAACATTTCTCTGCTTTTCTTCATTGCCTCCTGTCTTTCCTCTATGTGGATATTCATTTTTTTCACTTCTGATGCCAAATCTGATGCTAGCTCTGCATCTGTGACCCTTTTTTTGCATCCAATTTTCTGGGTTTTTCCGGGGTTGGGAGAGAAGGAAAGTGCTGATGGGTAGGTGTAGTTTGGGGATTTTGGATTTTGTGAGATGAAATTGAAGATAAAAAGATTGACCCTGATAGACATTTGAGGTTTCTGTTGGTGGGTGTGTTTTTTGTTTTTTCTGGAGAAATTGAGGTTTTAGACTTCTGAGGTTAGTTGGGAAGATGACCGAGAAAAATGAAAACCGAAATTCTTCTTTGATTTCCACTGTTAGGGCTCGGTTACGTGGATTGTTCAAATTGGGCCAGAGGACTGCATCTGGATTTGAAATTTCGGTTTTTTGGTCCATTAATGGGCCTATGCAATTTCTCTTTTTTAGTCTATAGACATTTTTTTTTCTATCTTTCCTTTTTTTTTTTTCTTCCCAACATCGATATCCAAAGCTAAATTTCTTTGGGAATCCACTGGGCAACTGCATTGTTGTCCACAAACATTTTGCAAACTGTTGCCCTGTGGACATGTCTTCTGCAATACAGTTGCCCTGTGGACATGTCTTCTGCAACCGAAGAAAATCCCACTAGGCCAACCATACATCATCGGTGTCCACAAACATTTTGCAAACCATTCAACATGACCCAGACACTATAAATCAGGGTAAATCAATGCTTGTTGATTCAACAAAATATATACATATATATATATATGTATATACACACACACGTATAATTATACATATATATTTTTATTTACATTACATTACATTATATTATGAATTTATTTGTGCATAGGGTATTAATGTCGTGTCTCTCTTCTTTTTTGTTCTTCATATGGTTGCTATTTTTGTTTCCTAATATCAAGTCCAGGCAATCTACAAAAAATAAAGAACCAAACTGTTAGACCAATGGGTACCCATCTTGACTAAATTGCCCAACATATGATACTTTTAAATATTTGGATGAAATATTAATTGGTGTAAAAAAGCAACACCCAATTCTCTCTTTTATGGGAAAAGTGAAAACAAAAACCTGGGATAAATTATGTTGGTTAAATTTCCCAAAAGTATCTGAACTAAAATAGTCTGCAACTGGCAGAAGTAGCTGTTCTTTTCAGTTGAGAGAGAGAGAGAGAGAGGTGTTACTGGTAAAAGACAGAAGAATTTAGACGTGAAACTACTGGGTTTGACATCTTGAGTCTGTTGAAGATAAGTTACTTAGCATTATGACATGTTTTTCTTAAGACTTTCTTAAAATAGACTTTCTCCGTTTTAATTGAATAACAGACGCGTGAACTGCCTCCATATGGGGCGCTCTACCACCTAAACTAACATACCCCCTCTCCCTCTCCCTCTCCTCTCTCCACAATTCTTTCCTCAGATTCTCTTCCCTCTACACGGGAAATTTGACCTAGTTCCTGGTATTTGGATACGAGGCAGGCCATCTCGTATCATTTTTTGGAGATAGTGGTTCATCAACTAGTCGTACATAGGAAAAAAGAAGGGGGTCAAGTTATATACCAGTAGTTTATGGTGGTGGTTGTGGCAACAGTGTTTACGTTGTCACACACATAGTTGTTAAATTCTAGTCAGATTCTGTGACAATTTTAAGAAAAGGGTTCTGTAGAAATTTAATTTGATAGAATGGCAGCAACGGATCTGACAATATCTGTAAACAGAACGGACAATACGGTCGTGTGTTATTCCCCGCTTATGATAACAACAAATGGTGTATGGCAAGGAGACAACCCTCTGGAGTATTCCCTCCCTCTATTCATCATGCAATTAACCCTTATCGTTGTCACCACTCGCGCTCTTGTTTTCATACTTAAGCCTCTTCGTCAACCTCGCGTTATCTCTGAAATCCTTGTAAGTTCTTCCTATATATATATATATATATATATATATACATATATTTGGCCAATAGGGTTCATGTGCAAGTAACAATTTGCTTTGTCTGGAGATTTTAAAATGTTTGATTGTTTTACAGGGAGGAATTATCTTGGGTCCATCTGTTCTTGGAAATATAAGGACATTTGCAAAAGAAATTTTCCCCTTAAGAAGTGTGATGGTTCTAGAGACAATGGCAAATGTGGGACTCTTATACTTTCTCTTCCTTGTTGGTGTCGAAATGGACTTATCAGTGATATGGCGAACGGGGAGAAAAGCTCTGTCGGTTGCCATTGGTGGCATGGTCTTGCCATTCCTTGTAGGTTGCTCCTTCTCTTTCCTCCTTCACCATAGTGGCAATGAACGCACATTCCTCCTCTTCCTAGGTGTGGCACTTTCCATCACTGCGTTTCCAGTGCTTGCTCGGATCCTAGCAGAGCTCAAGCTCCTCAGTACCGAGCTTGGTAGGATTGCCATGTCAGCTGCTCTAATTAATGACATCTGCGCTTGGGCTCTTCTTGCTCTAGCCATTGCCTTGGCTGAGAATCATGCCTCTTCTTTGGCTTCTTTCTGGGTCATCGTTTCGAGCGTAGTCTTTGTTCTTTTCTGTCTCTTTGTTGTCCGTCCTGGTATCAATTGGCTAATTAGTCGAACCCCAGAAGGAGAAAACTTCAGTGAGTTCAGCATAGGTTTGATTCTCACCGGGGTTATGGTTGCAGGATTTATAGCTGATGCAATTGGGACACATTCAGTGTTTGGTGCATTTGTATTTGGTCTTATCATTCCAAATGGTCCTCTTGGAGCAACTCTCATCGAAAAGCTTGAGGACTTTGTGTCGGGGCTTTTGCTTCCACTCTTCTTCGCCATTAGTGGACTTAAGACTAATATCGGTGCAATAAGTGGAGGAGCCACTTGGGCAATTCTGTTTGTTGTTATCATTCTTGGTTGTGCCGGGAAGATTTGTGGGACTCTCCTTGTTGCCTTCTTTTACAGGATGCCTTTGATTGAAGGTGTCACTCTTGGTTTACTCATGAACACCAAGGGCTTGGTTGAAATGATTGTTCTAAACGTTGGCAGGGACCAAAAGGTACTCTTATCCCGTAACTATCTTGCACTCACAATTCTATAGATCACTGTGTCCATGTCATACTCAGTTCTTAGACATGACGCTATACAACATTTTCTAACTTGCAATAGTGCAAATTTTTAAAACTTTTCACTGTCCTTTTTCTGTGCCTCATAGTCCCATATTATTTTCTCATTTAATTTTGGTTAAATAAAATTGAATACTGAGGTAGAAGAATAATTGCAGGTCTTGGATGATGAATCGTTTGCAATAATGGTCATAGTAGCTTTGGTCATGACCGGCATGATTACCCCAGTAGTAACAGCTATCTACAAGCCAGCAAGAAGATTTGTGCCTTACAAGAGAAGAACGATTCAGAAGGGAAAACTGGATGGTGAGTTAAGAATGCTAGCCTGCATACACACTCCTAGAAATGTCCCAGCAATCATCAATCTCCTCGAAGCCTCAAACCCAACAAAGAAATCCCCCATATATGTATACACTCTCCACCTTGTCGAGCTCACAGGCCGTGCATCTGCAATGCTCATTGTCCACAACACACGAAAATTAGGCAAACCGGCAGTCAACCGCACACAAGCTCAGTCAGACCACATCATCAATGCTTTGGAAAACTATGAGCAGCACGCAAACTGTGTCTCCATTCAGCCTTTGACAGCCATATCTCCTTACTCAACGATGCATGAGGATATCTGTAACTTGGCAGAGGACAAGCGTGCAGCATTCATCATTGTTCCTTTCCACAAACAGCAAACGGTGGACGGTGGTATGGAAGCAACAAACCCTCAATTCAGAATGGTGAACCAGAACGTGCTTGCTAATGCACCTTGCTCGGTTGGTATCCTAGTTGACAAGGGCTTAAGTGCCACTGCGCGTGTATCTGCCTGCCAAATATCTCACCACATTGCCATGCTGTTCTTTGGAGGACCTGATGATAGAGAGGCTTTATCATATGCCTGGAGGATGTCAGAGCACCCAGGAATCAGCCTCACTGTGATGCGCTTCATTCCTGGAGAACATGTGGTTGAGCCTTCCATGGAGTCTAGTACTAGTACTGGAAACAATGATCCAAGAATTCCCACAATTGTGACAGACACTGAAAAAGAGAAGAAAGTCGATGATGAGTACTTGAGTGAGTTCAGATTCAGGACATCAGGTGACGAGTCTATAGTCTATGTTGAGAAGGTTGTGAACAATGCGGAGGAGACAGTGGCTGCAATAAGGTCAATAGACAACATTCATGACCTCTTCATAGTTGGAAGAGGACAAGGCATGATTTCTCCACTCACAGCTGGGCTTACCGAGTGGAGTGAGTGTCCAGAGCTCGGTACTATTGGTGATATGCTTGCATCATCAGATTTTGCGGCAACAGTGTCAGTGCTCGTGGTGCAGCAATATGTAGGTATGGGCCAAATGGACGGCCTTGGAACCCCTGACAGCCCCGGTGACGCTGGGGATCACTTTGGAAACATGTATCAGATGAACAGGCGATCTACCCAGCTGCCTAGAGGACAGGGCGTTTTCACTTCATGACCATTAGCGTGGAAGAAACTATACAAGACTAATTTTACCCCAAAGGCAGAAAAGCAAGTCCAAGTGGAGAGAAACAGAATGAAGGATCAAATACTTTTAGTCTCGGAACTTCTTTATCCTCTGTATACAGAAAACTTCTCTAGATTTGAGTAAATAGTTCCCCTTGCTTTCATTTCATTTTTTACTTTTTATTTTTGATTTTGTGCTTCCTTTGCTTTTTTTCCGCACTTTCCTCTTCAAAATAGTTTCTGGTACAAATACAAAGAGATCAGTCAACATGGTTTATGAGAAACCAAACATTTCTCATTTTCCCTACCACAACTTCTTGTTTTAAATTTATTTCACAGGTCTTCAATGTCTCCAAAATGATCATAATCTTACATCAACCAACAATAAATAAGGTACAGAGAAAACAATAAAGGGGATGCCCTTTGGCTTATGTACCAAACTGTATAGGACAGCATGTCTTTGAAAGTAAAAAACATAATAAAGCACCATTTGTCACGCTCCTATCCTCGAGTCGGCATGCAACAACCATCGTGTTAACTCAACAAACGGATAAGTCCCACCCGTATATCAGGATATTGCAAGGCTTCCAACCTATTCCAATATATCACCACATCATTCATGCCATCTCAGCCCACTCCTGTCTCAAAATATATATTTCGTCAACTCAACCATTCAAAATCCCATAAAAATTCTCACAATTCCAAAAGTAAGCTCAATTGAGGAAAAATAAAAGTTTAACTACAATCAAAAGTTTGGAAATTCCCAATGGGCTAACAAAATAAAGTTTTAATTATAATTCAAAAGATTTAACTCCATATGGGTTCAAACTAGACTCCTAAAAATTTTCCACTAAAGAAAAACTAATACTGTTAGGAGGAAGCTTCACGAAAACTGGAATCTGATAGGAACCGACATTAGAGTTAGTTGAACCCCCCGAACACGTAAGCTTCCTTTGTAAAATAATAAAATAGAGGGATGAGTATGAAAATATTCAGTGAGTGGAGTACAATGGTATGGTTGTGTCAATAAATGAGAGATAAGTGTAGGAATGTCAAAGAATACGTAACAAATAATTCATCAGGTACAAAATAATTTCGAACAATCACAATAATTAAAAAGAAATGTATCCACTATTTTTTATATATATTTTTTTAAAATCATAGGATCTCCCTAAAGAAACCACTCTCATCCAAAGTTTGGCCGAACCTGGGTGAAAGCTTGCCAAGAGGTTTTTAATTTATTTGTCTCACAATACTAAATCTCCTTTCCTTCACGATGACTCGTATCTCACAAGGGTACAACCAGATATAGTATGACGTGGCAGAGAAAGATCATGTCTATCTCCCTCATAAATAAACCCAACCACGCCACCCCATCGGGTTGTTTTATAGAGAGAATGACTATAGCCATTTACACACATACACCATCATTTCACAAATATTCAATCCTCATTCAATGTACCATAATACCAACAAATAGATTTTCAAATCATATCATCACATTTATGAACACAATTTCAAATATAATATGACACAAGTTCATTCACAAATAATATGGATGTATATATAATTCAATTTTCATTTAGAGACATCCTATAATCATAAAAATTTATACAAAATTATATAAAATCATTCAAAATCATTTATAAAAAAATTTGAAATAATTTTATTCATTTATAGCATAACAAACCATCCACTCATCTCTTGGAAGGGTAATAACTCACAATTCACAACCAATTTAACATCTAATTTTTCTTTAGGTTCTAATAATCTTGACCTATAATAATCAATACCAATCCTCTTTAAAATCACTTATAGGGTTAGGGTAATTTAATTTTCTCTAAGTTCATAAAACCCTAATTTCATAAATCCATCAATGGTAATGTTTAGGTTCACCAAATGTATGTTAATTTCATCAATAAATTATCTCTATATACAGTTTTCCAAATTTCACTATATTCCCAAACTCTAGACTTAATTCCCCAAATTTATTTCCTTTAAATCTTACCAACAAGATTCAATTTTCTAATGAAAAACTTAAATACAAGTTTAAGGAGGAGAAATTATCTCTATTCCGTGGTTGATTTGAGCGTAAAGTGTAGGATTTCAAAAACCTTAATTTTTTTTCCCTTCGAGCAAACCTTAGTTGTCTCTCTTAAATCCCTCTCCCAAAGATTTGCTTGAGAATTTGGAAGGCTAATAGAGTGATTTTAATGGAGGGTGGGTTGATTGCCAAGAAGAAAATCAACAGAGATGTGAGGGAGAAGAGGAATGAATGCAGAGAGAGAAAAATGTTCGTTGGGTGACATGAGTGAGGGATAAATAAAAATTAAGGCTTTAGCAACCAAATTTTTAATGAATTTATCAATTACCATCTTGCCCTTGATGTTTCAAGGGTTTGGGTTGAATTTGATTGTTCTTTTTTATCATTTTATATCTCAATTTATTAGGTCTCGAATGGACATGGTGACTCACAAGGAGGACAAGATGACCCATAGTTCAATTTCTTCATGGGCAGGTCATCCTACTCATGGGCAAGGCAATCTATTCCTTGCTTTATTAGGGTTTCGGGTCGTCCCAACATAAGTTAGGGTGACCCAATTTTCATGGTTTCTTAGTCTTGGGTCGACCCAAGTACTGAGGTATGGAGACCTAATATGTCACCACCTCAGAACCCTTTCACTACAGGCTTGCCAGGACGACCCAAGTCCATGAGTTTGTCGACCCAACAACGACAAGCCTCAGACTTTCTCTTTTGCCCAAATCTTGGGTCGTCCTCCTTGTTGCACAGTGCGACCTAATTCCTACACACTCAGAGCGTCTTACCAAGCCCATAGGGAGACCCAACTCTTGTACAAGGCGTTTTATCTCCTATTTCTTAGGTCTTGGGTCGACCCAACTTTGACATAGTACGACCCAACAACTCAAAACCTCATACTCTTAGTTTGTACACCTCTTTGGGTCATCCTCCCTTATTGACAAGGCGACCTGCTCCCTTAGAATCTCACACAAGGCATCCTCTCCCATTGCTCAGGGCAAACCAACTCACCCTCACTTGCTCACAGGTTGACCTAGACCCAATCACAAGGTGACCTAACATTCTAAAATTCCACAATAATCCCATAATAATCTTACGTCCCATGCATTCTATGAATTTCGAATCCAAACACTCCAGATTTTTCGCAAAAAGTTAATCACCACCAAACTATCAAACCACTCTAACTTTTGATATTTATATGGGGTAATAATAAATTTATAATCTTAATACAAATCTTTCCATAATTACTGTAACACCGAAAATTCGATATTAAAAATGTACTGTGAAATATTTTTATGATTATAAAAGGAAAATTTTAATTTTTTTATCGATATTTGATTTTGGGGAATTAAATTAGAATTTATGATATAATTAAAATGCCGGTATTGAAAATTCGTAATGCATCATATTCTTGATAAATTTAGAAATTCAATACGATGAGAATATAAAAATAAATACATTTGTAATTATAATTAAAAAAAGGGGGGAAAGGGGAGAAAGAGGAGAGACGCAGCGTTTTACTCCAAAATGCCGCGTCTGCCCCCAAATTTGATTAGGGCTTTCAGCCCTAATCTCTCTCACTCTCGCACTCTCTCGCTCCCTCTCTCGAACACTCTCTGCTCTCTCTCCCTTGCGATTCCTCTCGCGATCTCTCATCTTCATCTCCCTCTTCGATCAATTCGCACCCCCTCCTCTGTCGCGAACAGTCTAGCTCCGACCACCGTGAGCCACCGTCAACTGGCTCTACCTCTCTTTCTCTCTCAGACTCTGTCTCTCTCTATCACCATCTCTCAGTCTCTCTCTATCATCTCTGTGTCTCTCTCGCTCGAATCTCTATCTCACCATCTCTCGCTCTCTCTCACACCTTCTCTCTGTCTCTCTCACACACTGTCTCTCTCCTTCGCGCACGAACGGAACATTCTTCCTCTTTTTCGCGTGTGACAGCTCGCAGAGCTCTCTCTGCTCTCTCTGCCGAGAGCCTCTTTGCTACCTTCACTGCCTTCGGCCACGACAACACCATGTTCAAAGAGCCCTAGGTCGACTGTGATTCTCTCTTTGCATAGGTAAGGTCTGATTCCTAACCCTAGCTCTAGGGTACGGATTTAATTCTTTTGATACGGATTTAATCGATACTTGTTTCCTGTATAGGAACAAATATTGATGGAATCCTTATATGGTTTGTGTTGGAGTTGTTTGGAACTTGTTTATTTTCTTTAATTCCCATTTTTGATAAAAGCTTATTGTTCGAGTGAGACATTTGGCTTGTAATATTGAGATTTGTTATTTTCGTTCGATTTCACGAAATTCTGTACATCTCATATCGTTTGGACTTTACTGATGTTAGTTTGATTGCTTCAGGCAAGTGTTAGTAAAGTCCTACGACTATATTTTGATATTTCTTGTATGTTAAATGCTTTATTTATACTACGAACTTTGAAATGGCTAGGATGGTCATATTACATGCTTGCATGTACAAGTACCCTCACCCCGATGTGCGTCGATGTGTGCTCGTGTGTATAGGGACGGACCGGATTAGTCCTTGCATGTGTATTGTTATGTGATGTTTCCTAGTTTTGATGAATGATTATTGGAAGAATTGTTGTGTTGTTTTTGTAATCTTTCGGAGTCTCAGTATATGGAGAGGTACTGTCCGTGTACCAAGACAACGCGGCGGCTGTTGCGTGCTCGATCCAAGAATCGAGGCATGACAATTATACAAAAGAACAAAAATTAAAAATTCATTTTCAGGTTACTCCCTTGGTTCAAAGTCTCTGCATTATGTAGAAATGCCATAATAATTCAATTCCTCATCCCAGGCGTTTAGAATACATATATGCCGATGTCTAGATTATGTTTAGCTTAGACAGCAATCCATAAGGTCCTAATTATACTGTTTCCATGGTCCTGCATTGGCTTGCGTTCCAAATTGTGGGGGATAGGATGCATTTGAGAAAGTGGACAATGCTGATGCACTTTTGATCCCTATAATTGGTAAGTATATGTGATCCCTCATGAGCTATGTTATGTCCTTATAAACAAGATCACTGACCTTCACCATTCTCCTCACAATTTAGAAAATCTCTCTCTCTCTCTCTCTCTCTCTCTCTCTCTCTCTACATATATATATATATATATATATATGCATGTATGTATGTATGTATTCCTTGCTCTCACTTCATGTTTTCAACGTTAGTGAATGTGTCAATAGAAATAGATTTTGTAAAGCAAGAGCAATAAACCATGTTAACGTCAACGATTTTTCAAGAAAATGATAGAATATTGGTCGTTTCTTTTAATTTTTTACCCTGAAAATATAAAATAAAAACTTGTTCATATTAACATTTGAATTATTACAAACTTTAATGATAATATAATTTTTGCGTAATTTAAGTCAAACATTATATTTTATAAAAAAAGGTTTGGTTTTTGATCTTTTTATCTCAAACATCTAATACAATAACGTTGTAGTTTTATTTATATTTATCATGACAAATATAAGAACGAAGAAGAGACTTATATGCAAATATAAGAAAATTATTTTTTTTATCATTTTTTTGTTTTTCTTTTGAGTTTCAAAAATCGCTTGTTGCATAATATTTCTGGCTTTACCTCTACCTTTGTCCCAACCCCTAAAGAACAGAAAGTAAGGGCTACCTGGTTTGCATTTGAGAATCGGAAATGAATTTAAGATAAAAAATTTTAAAAATTCATGTTTTCACTTGAATTTCAAAAATCCAATAATTTGAAAGTTTTATTAGTAAAATTCATCCGGATTCCATTAATTCAAATATATCATATGAATTTTAAATCTATTCTTAATTTTGATTCATTTTAAATGGTTGCCTACCTTGAAACTAGTGACGCAATATACCTTGACCCATTATGAGATAGAAATATTTTAAGTTAGCCCATGCAATTTGTGAGTTAAGAATTTTTTAAAACCATAAAATCATTTAAAATTCTCATTGGTAATTTTTGATTTAGTTGATTCTAGGTTGGAATAGACCATATTCATGAATTTAGGCAGGGTTGGTGCTAGCATAAATCTAGCTCTTGAACACATAATTATGTGGGTGGTTTCACTAAATATTTATTCCATAAGGGTTTATTTGATTTTGATCTTACTGCATAACCCTTTTATTTTGAGTGAGTTATTTCAGTCCTATATTTTTTTCTTTCCCTCAAGAATCAAAATTCAATCAAGTGGAGAGCATTAAACATTGTTATTTCTATTATTATTATTATTATTATTATTATTATTATTATTATTATGATAGAATAGAATTTTCATGCCAAGATAAATTTAATTTTTAAGACAATCTAAAGTTTGAATTAGGAAACCTTTAGCAACCCCCCTTTTTCACATGGTGGGACTATCTACCACTATTTTTCTAATGTGTACGCGTAAACCCAACAAATATGTGCAATTACTTTTCAACAGTAGACAAACATTATGTAGGTTCAATTTATTTTTTATTTTTTATTTTTAAAACCAAGCCAAATCAAATCGGTCAGTTCGACCAATTCGAACGGAACAGTTCTTTAGTCCGATTCGAATTTCATAGTTAAACTAGATAAAGTCACGACCGTTTAAAACTATTCAAAATCATTAAAATTAGACCAATCTGACCGGTTTTTTGTTGTAGGCAGGGTTCTTCATGTTTTGCTGAAGAAATAAATTTATTTTTTTAAAGATATATAGACTTTATTTTAATTTGAAATATATAATATATAAATTATATATATGATATTATGGTGATGTCATTTAATTTGTAAAATGATTCGACCAGTTCAACCAATGAATTAACGAATTGATAAATTGATCAAATTGTTTATTAGTTTTTTTAAAAACACCGGCAAGAAGAGCATTTCTTGCCAACTTATTTAGAATTTTTGTTTGTTCTTTATATGCGGGCGCAACATTGCACATCCGATGATGGTGTAGAATGTTGGTGCGGTGGAATTTGAATTCAATATTGACTAACATTAGTCGACCATATATATTATTAAAGTGATTTTTGATCATACATACGTGCGAAACTATACCCCAACATAATGTCGTCTTTGTGAATAAAATAGTGAGATTTCTGAGTCAAAACGACTATATCTCATACTTTGAGACAAGTCATCATAACAGTGCATATGATTTTTAATATTAAAAGTCATCATCAAGACAAGCAATTACTTTCGTTCCGGACCTTGTCAAACTCCATATATATATGCTTAGACAGGACACCACTATGCTATCGTTTTGACCACATGGGTAAATTTCATCTTCCATAGGTCAACATTGCTACATATTTGACTAGGACAGAGAGAGGGGCCACAGTCACTTTCTTGGCTGTGCGAGGAAAGCAGGACTACCTTACGTCTGTCACTGTACCATTTCGGAAACTCTATATAATGTCACACACTTCACTCCGATCTATTCAACCGACACCATATACCTCAACTCAAGCCCAAAAGCATCCTTTCAAAGACTTATGGGGATCAGACTGCGCGACCCTTTTCAAATTCTCCGCCGATATCTTAGGCCTATTAGCCATGCACGGCCAGCTAAGGGTGATGTTCCAAAAGGCTATTTCGTGGTCTATGTTGGGGAGAGAGAGACCAAGCGATTCGTGGTGCCAATATCTTACTTGAACCGGACTTGGTTCAAAGAGCTGCTGAGTAAGGCTGAAGAAGAATTCGGATTCAACCATCCGATGGGTGGTCTTACAATTCCTTGCACGGTAGATACATTTCTTCATCTTATCTCATGTCCCTAGAGAAAAAAAAAAAAAATGGGGCTGAACCCCTAAAAATTGTAAAGCAAGATGTACTAACTCATGTAATTTGTAGAAGAAAAAGGAAAGGAGAAAAGAGTTGTTCTTTCTATGAATCCCATTTTTTGATATACCTTATTCAATTAATAAGACTTCATTTTTTGTCCAAATTTTTGTTGTTCCCATTTCTCAGCATTGTGAAAGTTTCTACCCGCCATGAAAATCTGCAACAATTAGAATTGGCAAGGTGGGATGTTGTTTTATTTTTATTTTATTTTGTTATGTATTCTGTTAATACTTTGGCATGAGACCTCGTAGGATCCAATTCCATGAATGGAAACTTTTATATAGAAAAAAAAAAAGGAAAAAACAAGAAGAAGAAATAGTCACTTGATAGGTGTTCTCGCATGTTGTCTCACAAAGAAGCCAACAATACATTAGGTTTTTTTTTTTAATGGTTATTGTTACGTCCCAATCCTCCAGGCGAATACACAACAATCGTCGTATTATCCTAAAATACTTAGCGAATGGAGTACAATGATACGCTGAATATGAATGAAGAGTGAGGGTAGTTGTGTCAAATACATATGTCAAAATATATTCTAATACAATTATAAAAGTAATTTGTACAAAATAAATTTGGAACAAATTTCCCATGATTCATAAGTTATTCATCAACAACCCATTTTTATTTTTCCTTTCCAAATTTTCTTTCGAGTTGCCAAAACCAATATTCTTCCAATGGTCGATAGAATCCGTAAAAAAGTTTTTCACAATTTTCATAAAATGATCCCTCTATCCTTAGCGTTGACCCAGAGTTTTAGTGGGGTGCCATCACATCATCACGATCATATTGAGGGGTTCTTCATCCCGCCTACCTCCGAGCCATAGTTTTATACCAAGCTTAACCACACTGCCTCGATGACCCCATTCATGGAAGAGTTAGACTATAATCTTTTTTTCAGCTCCATATTACAATAATATTCATTTCATCATTCATAATTTGTGCTCATATACAAAGAAGAGTAAATTCACAATTCACAATCAATATTCTATCAATGATCAATAAAAGAGTTATGAATTTATCAACAATTCAATTTGAACATACCATAACCATAAAACATTGCAAACTATTTCAAAATTCATTTTACAAATTATAATTGAAATCATTTGATAATTCATACTCAATATAATCATCCACTCATATTTTGAGAGGGTAATTACTCTCAATCCCACAACCAATTCCAAGAAAATTCCTTCTCGATTTTCAATTTATTTATCCTAAGACAATATGTATGAATTCATTGTCAAATACCGTCCATGACTAAGGTTTATGAGTTTTCTCGAACTTAACACAAACCCTGATTTCTCAAATTTATAATTCTATATTCACATTCCATTATTTACATATTATTTACATCTATAAACAACCTCCATTCACAATTTACCTAAATTTTAACATTTATAAACCCTAAATCTAAATTTCTAATTTCACATTTTTCAAATCTCAACCCAAATCTTAAAAATAAGTAATGTTAACTTAATCTATCTTTATTTATGTCATCAATTTCGTCTTCAAATTGGAGTTCCATGAAACTCATGATTTTCTCTCACTAGAAAATCTTATTTTCTCTCTAAATTTGATCTTCTATATGCTTGCTTGAGAGTTTGGAAGCTTCAATCTATATGTTTGGAAGGAGTTTGATTCGATCTCAAGGGAGAAAGAGAGAGTGATGTGGGCTAGAGAGAGAAAGTCAGAGAGAGGGAGAGAGAGTGTGCGATGGAGAGGGAGAGAAATGGGTTTAGTTGTGGCCCTATTTATAATAGAAAGGTTTTTTATCACTTAACCCCATTAATCAAGGGTTTTAATTGGATTTAGTTATTTTTTTCGTCATTTTATATCGACCCATAGTATTGGTTATATCAATACACAGGATTATACTCTTAGAAGAGCTGTAATAGAGGTTGCATATATCGATCTAAGGTTTTTTGTATATCAACCCAGGGACAACTATATCAATTCAATAAATTGGATATATCGATATATAATAACATGTTCTCAAAAACTTACTACAAAGTTTAAATATATCAACTCAAAATATTAGATGTATGATACACAAGATCATACACTCAAAAGATTTATGACAGAGATTAAATATATCAACTTAATGCATTGGATATAACGATACACAAAATCATACTCTTAAAAGATCTATGATAGAGATTAAATATATCAAACCAATGACTCAGTATATCGACCCAAGGACACTATGTATCAACCTGCACTTTAGGGTAGGTCGATATATCAATACACTTAGAAGTTTATTTCTGAGACAAATTTTTTGAGAACAAATCAACCTTTTTGTAAGTATATATCAACTCACAATAATTGAATTTTAGAAAAATATTATTACAGAGCAATTATATCCACCCAATATCAAATGTATCAATCCTCTCTATGTTTTATAATAACTAATCAAAAGGGAATTTATAGACCTTCTTTCAATATAACATAGACAATGTAATCTCAAATCTTTTTGGAATTACGTAAAAAAACTTACTAAAAATTCTAACACTGAATTTTTTGTATTACAGTTATCGTGTGCTATGGGCACAAATTCTATGGTGTTGTGCTTTTTTTTTAAAAAAAAAATATATTTTCACTCAAAATAAATTTTATTTTGCAAACGATAAAAGTTTTTTAGTTTATAATAAGTTACTTTACCGGGGACCATCTCAGAAGAAATTATACCAATGTCCTATGAGTTTAGTGGTAAAATATTAAAATCTTTTAATCAAAATATGAGTTCAAAACTTAAAAATGAAAAAGTATGTATTATGAGAGCTAATTCTTAAATTAGGTCTCATATATATTCAAACAAAATTAGTTGGATTTTTGGATACCGATGACGAAGTAAAAAATAAATAAATAAATAAATAAATAAATAAAAATCTCAGAAGAAACCATTTTTTTGTCGCAAACACTAGGACCCAAAAATATATTATTTTAAATATTTTTGCCTGTGTACTTGTCTAGTGTTATTACCCATATTTATGTAACAGAAGAAAATGCTTATTAATTTCTAAAAACTAATTCAATTGGTATAGATCTCTTGAACGGAGAGTCATGTTTGTATTAAGGTTGAAACTTTATACGTAATTGTACATAGAGTTAGTCTATCTTGTATCTTAATTATCTTTTAATAAAAAAATAAATAGTTTGACGTGAAAGCATAAATTTTGAAAATTTAATTTCTCTCGATGCAGACGTTTAACCATTAAAATAGAAAAAAAAAAATTTTGTTCCATCCAAAATATGATGCACACGATTCAAATGGCTAAGGGACCGCTGGCATTTTCCAATCTGATTCTTGGATTTCAGCAAAGACTTTTTTCAATGCTTTCATTTAACCTTCCAAACAACGGGTTTGCAATCTTTGATCTTTCCCAAGTCAACTTTCCTAAACATTCTGACTAGGAGTCCACCCCGCAGGCTTTGAAGACAAACCCCAATGTCTATGGTTGAATGGAACTTGTCTAATGGTTGTCTTTTGTTGTTGTCGGGACAAGACCATGCCATCCTCATGTTTGACTGTTAGGTGATAGATAAAGCCATGTTAGAAGGCTCCAGGAGATAGACCAAAGACAATCAATCCTCACCACTCGCTGCACCATCTGAAGAACAATTCTTTCAAAGTATTCCACTAGTTTTCTCTATATAAAAGCACTCACTTCTCTGGCTGTTCAAACCAAACATCCATATTCAAGGCTTTCGCTTTAAAGAAAAAAAAGCTTTCACTTCTCTACAAACCCTTTTAAGGAACTATGGGGATCAGACTACCAGGTGCTTTTCTTCCTAAGCAAATCCTCCGCAGATCTCTTATGACTGCCGGCCAAGCAGCCTCGACTGATGCCATTGTCCCAAAAGGCTATTTTGCGGTCTATATTGGAGAGAGGGAGAGAAAGCGATTCGTAGTGCCAATATCATACTTGAACCAGCCTTCATTTCAAGAGTTGCTAAGGAAAGCCGAGGAAGTATTCGGATTCAGCCACCAAATGGGTGGTCTTACAATACCTTGTACAGAAGATACATTTATTGATCTCACTTCACGATTCTATTAATTGTGAGAAAAAGATGGAGCAGTTCATAGAAGTAGATAGACAGATAGATCATCATAACAATTCTGGAAGCCATGTGAATTGAACATGTATACATGTACCTTTCTGTGAATTGAGGAAGGAAATAGAATGAAACATCATTTCTTGATGTCTAATATGACTTCTGAATCAACACATTTTTTTCCTTTCTGCGAATTGGGACATTGACTACATTTCTTGATATCATAAAAATTCTAGACCAGGCTCGACAGGCTGAAGTTTTACTGCCCGAATAGATTTTCTAGTTGTCATGCTAATTGCTAGAATAATGGAGTATATTTTCTGGCTATTTGCACCTATCAATGAAGACAAATGCCTTTCACACTATGCCTACATTTTTTTACCTCATTTTTTTGGAGTGCATAGTTTATTATTTATCCATTATTTTGAAAAAATTAGGGTAAGCACAACATATCCTTCAATCAGAATCTCCTTTTGGCATTCAGACTAAATAGCAATTAGTGGCTTATTTGCTTATGGATGTCCCAGATCATCAGGTCAGTCATATCCAACTCCACATAATGTTCACATTACGGAATCATTTTCCTTGAAACAATTCCATGTCCGGGCTCCTAATCTTCTGGTCAACTGGCTTGGCTTTTCTAGCATCAAACCATTTATGGGGTCTAACTACCATTTCCTATGGTCCCTAAACTGGCCTTATAGAATTCTCCTCTATTTGAATAAGTCAGCAGATGTCTTTGCAGGTAGTGCGGTGCCTCTATATTATGGCACACTTCTCTGACTTTTCAAACACTCCTCTACAAGTCCCTTTCAAAGTTGAGATGTTTCCCTAAGTCAATAAAGTCTCTCAAGCTAAGCATTGGTTTGAAGCAACTACGGGGATCAGATGGCCTGGTGACATTCATGCTATGCAAAAGTCTCCGCAGATCTCTTATGTCTGCAACCCGAGCAGCTTTAGCCTATGCTAATGTCCCAAAAGGATGTATTTTGCAGTTTATGTTGAAGAGATGCAGAGAAAGAAATTTGTGGTGCCCTGTAACAGAATCGGAACATGACCGGAGACTAATCTCCTAAGACAGACTTGAATTTGATATCCCCACTGTCATATCCATCCCTGATTAACCAGTTATCTATGAGGTCTATACAGAGTTGAATTACTGTGTGAACTAGACCAAGTGAATTTCTTTCTTGTCTGCGCGGTAGGTTGATCACGCTACTTCTCTCCAAAAAACTCTGTATAATTCTCCATATCGTTCAAGGTTCGTTTGTACCCTTAACTTTCTTCTACATCAAGTACCCCATTGAAATCACCGCCAATACGCCAAATGTCATTCCTTGACACCATCTCCTTACTCAATTCCTCATGATATCTTTTTCTCTTCCTGGAAACATGGTCCATACACATTCACAGTACAACATCTTCCTTCAGTTTTACCCCATCCTGATCCCCTTTGATAATCAAGAAACCTTATGCTGGAGAAGGGTCTACGGCAATTACCTGTAAAATGACAACTGTTGTCCATTTATATTAGTTAAGCAAAATCTTAATTCTAAACCAAGAACTTTCTAATTAACTTAAAGTTTTTCTAAATAGTTAAATAAAATAGGAAAAAAAAAAAAGAAAGAAACAAAAATAGTGGAAACTTCCTAAATAGAAACCTAAGTAAATAAGGAAAACTAATAGGAAACTTAAAAACTTGAAACTTTCTAATTTTGTTGAATTTTTCTGCATTGTTCTCCTTTGGCCAGCAAAAGAGTCATCCTCAATGCTGGAATATTTTTATTAGTGCAATGATGTTGAAATCTTAAATTTATATTTTGTAATTACTTATAAATTGAGTTTGGTAAAGTTTTCTCCTTATTATTCAATTTTGGATTCAAATAATCTATATTATAAATAAAAAGTAACTTATTTTAAGTTGTTTTCTACATTTTTGTATGACTAATTGATATTCGAAATTATGTTCCGACTAATCTGATTCGAGAGTTATCGAGCCCAATTTAAGGACTCTCCCAATGTAGTCTTTTCATTCCTAAATTTCAACTAAAACCTGATTAAGGACCCAACACCCTTACCCACTAAGTCGATTGTCTGTTAATATTTTTTGTATTTCTATTATCAGCTTATTCAGTAAAACTTTAACTCCTTCTATATTTTAATATAACACTATTATTTAAAATCAAGAGATAAAAACCCAATAAAGTTCTAATTCAAATTTATGCAAAAATAAAATATAAATAATTGATCTGGCATATACTTTTTAGTATTTGCACTGTGTGGGATAGGATGAGAAGGACATATTGCAACTTTATCAAAATGAAGTCTCTAATTCATTGTACATGAATGATCATCCATTATTGATCATGACTTGGGATGAAAATCACAAATTAATGATGTATATATATATATATATATATGACTATAGAAATTTTTGCAAGTTCTAATGAAAATATCTTCTTCCATGATCAACCCATAAAATCTAGAGATTTACAGACAAAAATAAAAAATAAAAAATAAAAAGCTATACAACCAATCCCAAAGATTTTTATTTTTAGGTATATAAGCATTCTTATGTTTAACTTTGCCAACAAACAAATCTTTTTTTATGCATATTGAAACTCGAAACCAAGTTTATTACAAAGGAAATGAGAAGATATCACTTGAACTAAAACTTATTGGCACCAACAAAGCAAAATTCCTCTTCAAGCAGTGGTTTTTGAATTAAACATTATGTTAAAAGGATCATCGTGTCAATAACCCTATTTTTGGTATCAAATGAAATATTAATTTAGTTTATTTGAAATGAAATGAATTGTACAACTCATGTAATACCGAAAACTTGATGTCGAATATTTTGTAAACATTTCTATAACAAAATAGAAAAATTTAGAATTTTATTGATTTTCGATTTTGGGGTTTTAATTTTACATTTTTGGTATATTTGAAATGCTGTGTTACAAATTCACAGTATTTTATTTATGGTAAATTTAAAACTTCCAATGGGATGAGAAAAACAAATATATATATATATATATATATATATATATTATATAGTTAGTTATATATAGTTAGTTAAAAAAAAAAAAAAAAAAAAAAACGAGAAGAGAGAGAGAGGAGAAGGTGCTGCGTTTCGGAGTGAAACGCCGCATCTCCCCCAAATAGAAAGATTAGGGTTAACCCTAATCTCTCCTTCATCTCTCCACTCTCTCGTCTCTCTCGCGATCTCTCTCCGTCGCTCTCCCTCTCTTGCGATCGTTCGCCACCACTCCCTCTCGCGGATGCTCCACCACCGCGAGCCACCGCGGTTCTCCACCGCCGACTCGCGACCACCCGCAGCCATCGCGACCCACCACGGGTCGCCGCCTCTCTCTCGCCGCTCGCGCCAGCGCGGCCGCGGCCGCTGCCGCGCGCGGCCCGCGCGCCGCTCCTTCTCGTGCCGCCTGGCCGCTGCTGCTCGCGCGACTGCGCGTTGTTCCTTGCGCGACTGCACCTACCTCCTGCGCGCGCCAGCACGAGACTGCCCCAGCGCTCGCGCGATAGCTCTGCGCTCCAGCGCGCGATAGCTTTTTTCTCGTCGCGGACTGGCTGCAACCTCTGCTGCAGGATAGTAGGTGATCTTCAGAAACCCTAGGCTGTGACGATGCTTCATCCTCTACGCAGGTAAGAGCTATTCTTTTGAACAGTAGCTCTAGAGTTTGATTTCCTTCGGTAATTTGGACTAACTGATGGAGTTCGCTTCAAATTGGAAGCTTTGCAGGTTTGGACTGAAATGAATGACATAGGGAGGCTAAGTCCGTGAACTGCGAATACCTTAGGTGAGGAAATTCGTACCCTTTGGATAAAGTGAATGAAATTTAGGGTGGAAAGATCTGTGTATGTTTAGAATATACGTTATATTTGATTAGAATACATTTTCTGACAATTTATATTGGATTATTAAAGTTAAGTATAGAATGTTACAGAAATTAGATTGTCTGATATGGAAAGAGAATGTTCCGGATGATAGAATCATGTTGAGTTGATTTGAATGGAAATCGGCATGAATGAAATTAATATTAAGGAATTCGGGAGAAAATGGGTAAAATTGAGGAATATTGTAAATTTAAAGTCGTTAGTGATTTGAAATGATACTAGTTTGAGGAAACGAAAGTTTTGGAACGTAATTATGCAAGTTAAAGCTATTGTACATAAAAAGGGAATTTGAAAACCCTTCAATAGAGCTTTAATTGATCTTTATTCGTCTTGATTGGTCTAGGTTGACCTTTGGAGACTCGAGAAGAGTCGTTATGAGTTGATTTCGGAAATAGAGAGTGAATACCCTCTCTAGAAGTGAGTGGACGGTTCATTGTGTTCGTAAATGAGAAACCTGTTTTAAAATTGGTTTGAAATTGGTTTTGAAATGTTTTTACATGATTTATGTAAATTATTTTGTGACTGTGGGCTGCCCGAACCCGGATTATGAAATATGAATGCATCCATTGTGTTTATAAATGCTTTTGTGCCATGTGATATTTGATATTGATTGATGAACTGCTTTGACATGAAATTATGGATTGTTTGTGGAAATTCATGGCACATTGTTGAGAAATGGATTGAATGAGAAATGGAGGGTGCCGTAGATGACTATAGTCATATACCTACCACGGAGCGACCCGACGGGGTGACGTGGTTTGTGGTTTAGATGTGCGGGGAGTAGACGTCCCTCCCTCTGCAAAAGTCGTGCTATATCTGGTGCACCCCGGTGAGGCACGAGCCAACGCCAAGGAAGGGGGTTTGTTTTGAGATATTGGATAGTAAAACCCTTGGCGGATTTTCTGTTCCGGTTTGGCCGCCCTGAGACGGAAGCATATTTCGATGGAACCCCAGGATTTTTATGAAAAGATGATTGATATGGATGCATATTTATGAAATGTGATTTATTGAAATGATTTTGTGTATATGAAATGATTTATGAGATATGCTTTGACTGCCCCACATTCACACCTTATTTATTAGCACAAATGCACCATTGCACTCCACTCACTGAGTATACCCCTATACTCCCCCTCTCTCCTCCCATTTTTCGGACGAGACTTAGTGGGAGACTACTTGGACGGAGCTTGTGCAGGTATTTTTGGCATCTACGATAGGTACTTGATGTGCAGGATTATTTTTGGGAGATTGGTAGCTTCCCAACCATGGAAAGGGAAGTCTGTACATTCCGTGTCGTGCGGATTTTATTGATCTTGCCGAGTAGTTGGCAAGTATTGATAAAATCCGACGATTTTTGATTTGTTTTTATTTCTTTTGATTTCTCTAGTGTTGGAAAACTGTATATATATGTACTGGGACATTTGGACCGTAAATTCTAATTTCAATGCTTTTTCTTTGATTTTGTGAAGTTCTGTACAACTCATACCGTTAGGATTTTACCGATACCGGCTTGTTTTCCTCGGGTACGTGTTGGTAAAATCCTACGGCTATGTTTTGGGACTTCTTGTTTGTTAAATGCTTTCAAAGTGGCCAGGATGGTCACATTGCATGCGTGCATGTACAGGTTCCCGCTCCCGTTGTGTGTTCTTTGTGTAATCGTGCATGTACAGGTTCCCACTCCCCGATGTGTGCTAATGTATGATTGCATGTACAGGATCCCACACCCCGATGTGTGTCAATGTGTGTGTTTGTACATCCTTGATGAGCCGGATGGGCTCCTTGCATGTGTATTGATTTTTGAAATTTCTTGTTTTTGAAGAATTTTATGAGTTTGATGATTTATTGTGAATTTGATAGCCTTGCGGAGTCCCGGTAGATGGGGAGGTTTTACCCATGTACCGAGACGACGCGGCGGTTGTCGCGTGGTCGATCTGAGGATCGGGGCGTGACAGCTTTATTGGTATCAGAGCACCGGTATACGATTTCAAGAGTTTGATGATTTTGAAATGTTTTCAAATGTTTCCAAATGTCCCAAAAGTTTTCTAACGACTTTACAATGTTTTGTTTATTTTGGAAACGGTTTACATCTTTTAAAAAGTTATTCGGAAAATGTACAGAACTTTCCATGGTTTTCCTAAGAAGTTAGGAATGCTTATTTTTAGGGGGTTAAGCACTTGGATGAGTTCATATTTTACATTGCTAAGTTCAGAACCTCTTTGTAGAACTTTATTTTTGGATGATGAATAAGGAATCCCAAATGAAATATTTGGTGACTTAATTGTGACTCAAGACCTCCTGTGGCTTGTTTGGTCAAATATTGGGGACCTTAGTATTGGTTTTGGCCCTCGGACTTATATCTTGATATTAGAAGTTTGGTGTATATGTATAATTGTGGAGCCTTCAGAAACTCATAGAGGTGTATATCATGTATTCAATGAAGAATTTTAGAGAAATCAACTATAAGTTCGCCCCCACATTGTCTTCAGATTTGCATGAGTTAGTGGACTACTCACTAAGTAGGGACTTTAGTGTGGTAAGATTCTCTTTTGACAAACTAAATGGGGTTAGAGGTACTAATAGTATGACTAGCATGGCTCCTTGATTTGGGATGACGGGTTGTAAGACATTCTCTTGTGTAAGAGTGAAGTAATTTGGGCTATGTGAGAAGACAGAACTGTAGTGTCTTGCATTGATTATTTTCTTTGCTTTAAACAACTGGGAGTCTTAACTCCCTAATTTTAAGTATGACCTTCGCATTTGAAATGCTTCTCATCATTTCCCATCCATTCGAAATTTTTATTACATCACTTCAATCTGATTTGCTTTCAAGTTTAAGAAACATATGGCTATCTCACAAGGAACTTAAAGAATGGTTAGAGTGGTAGAGCAATTTTGTGATAGATAAAGTTTTGCGAGATTCTGATAAACAAATGAGGATGTTGATCTTTAAACTGGATATTTGTGGTGGAAAAGAACTTTTGTGTAGATTTCTTCCTAAGAAAATGCTGTCAAATTTAACATGCTTGGTTCTCAACTGAATATGCTTTCTGTGCAAATGTCACATCCTAATTTTGATAGACTGTGAATGTTATTCCATACTTCTCAAGCATATGCTCCAACATTCTTCTGTAAGTAAGGGATTGTAATAGGAGGTTTTACCATTGAGTTACTAACGGTGGGAGGCAAAGGAATGGTTTCACTTTGATGCTTTGATTAGGAAGTGTGAATTTTATTCCTTTGGTTTTCTGATAATGCTAATAGGTTCAGCAGGTGATTATTATTGCTAGTTATTATGATCTTTGATTGTGACCAAATGTCAATTTTCGAAGTCAAAATAAAGGTTTTTGAGGTTTGCTTAATTGGTAATAATTTTGATTTTGCCAATTGATGGAAAATAAGGGAAGATGCATTGGCCTTGTTTCCATGGACTTTTATTGTACTGGATTGATGAGTGGTCTTTTGGATAGAATTCATGACAAATTGAATAATCAGTCTCGGGTGAAGGCATTTAGCGAGCACACTCGTGCCCTCTAGGTGAGTAGGAGTCATAACAATGGAGGTCTATTCTTTGAGTTTATTTTCCATTCCAGTGGATGGGAGGGAGGTAGTTTGTTTACCCAATAGTGAGAAGAATAAAAGAATAGAGGGTTGTATGTTTTGAGAGAGGTTCTTAAGGCTTTACTGCAGGACGAGAGTGTGAAATACAGTGGAAAAAAAATGTATGGGTAAAACAGATGTTCGACCGAGGGTTGTATGCAAAATTTTGAGGAATCTGATGATCGAATAGGTAGGAACCATGAGGAAGATCTACTAAGTCTTAAGGAGTCTGATGACAATTTGTTCTTGGAGAAAATTAGGGAACATGAATGATGGAGGTAGTAGTTGATAAGGGTTTAAATGAGGAAATCAAGTTAACTGAATCTGCTTTGGGGCATATTTTGTAGAATGAGGGCGCTGTATGTTGTGATGATAGCTGTAGGACTTAAAGAGATGTTACCGGTATGTTAAGCATCATGGAGTTTCTGTGTACATTAAAGGTCAAGGTAGAATAAGACATTTTCAATTACGGCTGAGCAGCCCAGACATAACTCACTTCAAATGACTTGAAATCAAGAAAATAATATGTATTGAAACATCTTGTGGAACTCTATGGAGTATTACCCAAAACTTATGGTTCTAGAGCCTCCACTTATATTTCTGGTATACTTTTATTCATAGTTTGTCATTTAATTATATTGTTATTTTTATTGATGATCATCCAAGAAAAACAAGTACTTAAAAAGAGCTGCTATAAGTATTGGGTGACACCAAAATCTTTAACCATACGATGAATGGTCTCAGTAAGCATTGAATGCTTCTTTCAAGTAATTGCCATTATATGCTTTCGATAAATATGGGGGAAAGCTTTTTGTTTCGATGGTTATTTAGAAAAAATAATATTCGTAATGGACATTGCTTTTATTGGATGAACAACATCTTAGAAAAGAATTTTAATCTTAAGTGATCTTGATAATAAGAAGTTTTGTTGTCTAGTGTGAACATTTGAGAATATGGAAAATCAGTGACAAGTTTCCTAATTGCTTGATGCAGTCTCTTTGGAGAAACTAATATGATGAGCCTTTGTGGGATTTATATATTGTAGTGAGATTTCTCTGGTGTTTCAGTCTGCTATAGTTGTTTAGAGTTATTAAGATAAACTTTAATTTGGGATAGATTCATCCTTCAAATGGAAATATGAGGTAATATGGACCCTTCTAGCTTTTACAATATTGAAATGGTGAATCTTATAAGCATCTAGGCAAAAAATGCTTATGCATGGTTACTTGAGCACCGTTTAGGAGTAAGAAAGTCTGTAAATGAAATTTTGAGGTATATTGAATTGGTCGATTTCAATGATAGTATTTTCAGATAATTGTGTTGTGTATTAAAGATTTCAGTTTTGATCTTCTACAACGCTTTGTCGCAGATATAAAGTAGAGACCTATTCCAATTGTTGTTGAGGAATGCGTTAATCGAGAAAGTGTTACTCCTTTTATATCCAAGGTTTCAAGGTTTTAGAACAAACAAGGTGATTCAGAGACTATTGAGTTTTATGCTTTAATTGCTGTAATGTGAAAAAAGGAAATTTAAGGAATCTCAATCTCAATGAATACCACCTACCAAATACTCATATTGGAATAAGACAAGTTTTGCTATCAATACTTTGGGAGATACTATAGAGTATGATAATGTATTTGTAGTTTGAAATTGGTGGATTGGAGACTTTGTTATCAATATGGTGGTGAGTGTAGGTGATAAGCGTGCATACATATATACGATGCATTCAGATATCATGATTTGCGAGTAAGCAATTACATAGTAAATGAGAATAAGAATAGGCTTAGGCGCTACGGATATATTGCTTGGAGGGTTGAACAAATCAAAATAAGATATCTAGGAAATTTCGAAAGGACAATCAAGTACTTGTACAATTGAGACGAAAGTGAATTCCTAAGAAACTTATCACAAACTAAATTTTAGGAAATTTGGGAGACTGAAGAAACTAAAGCAAAAACAATACCCTATTTGTTTGATGTATAAACTTTATCGTTATAAATTTCGAGGACGAAATTTGTTTTTAGGGGGTTAAGAGTTGTAATACCGAAAACTTGATGTCGAATATTTTGTAAACATTTCTATAACAAAATAGAAAAATTTAGAATTTTATTGATTTTCGATTTTGGGGTTTTAATTTTACATTTTTGGTATATTTGAAATGCTGTGTTATAAATTCACAGTATTTTATTTATGGTAAATTTAAAACTTCCAATGGGATGAGAAAAACAAATATATATATATATATATATATATATATATATATATATATATATATATATATATATATATTATATAGTTAGTTATATATAGTTAGTTAAAAAAAAAAAAAAAAAAAAAAAAAAAAAAAAACGAGAAGAGAGAGAGAGGAGAAGGGGCAGCGTTTCGGAGTGAAACGCAGCATCTCCCCCAAATAGAAAGATTAGGGTTAACCCTAATCTCTCCTTCATCTCTCCACTCTCTCGTCTCTCTCGCGATCTCTCTCCGTCGCTCTCCCTCTCTTGCGATCGTTCGCCACCACTCCCTCTCGCGGATGCTCCACCACCGCGAGCCACCGCGGTTCTCCACCGCCGACTCGCGACCACCCGCAGCCATCGCGACCCACCACGGGTCGCCGCCTCTCTTTCCTGCTCGCGCGATCGCGCGGCAGCGCTTGCCGGCCGCTGCCCGGCGCGGCTGCGCCGCTGCTTCGGCCTTCGGCTGCCCCGCGGCGCCCCGCGTTGTTCCCTGCGCGACCGCACCTACCTCCTGCGCGCGCCAAAGCACGAGACGCCGCCGGCCGCGCGCTCGCGCGCCCCAGCCCCGCCGCGCGATCTTTTTTTTCGCGTGTGCGGACTTGCTGCAACCTCTTTGCTGCAGCATAGTAGGTGATCTTCGAAACCCTAGGCCGTGACGATGCTTCATCCTCTACGCAGTAAGAGCTATTCTTTTGAACAGTAGCTCTAGAGTTTGATTTCCTTCGGTAATTTGGACTAACCGATGGAGTTCGCTTCAAATTGGAAGCTTTGCGGTTTGGATCGAAATGAATGACATAGGGAGGCTAAGTCCGTGAACTGCGAATACCTTAGGTGAGGAAATTCGTACCCTTTGGATAAAGTGAATGAAATTTAGGGTGGAAAGATCTGTGTATGTTTAGAATATACGTTATATTTGATTAGAATACATTTTCTGACAATTTATATTGCATTATTAAAGTTAAGTATAGAATGTTACAGAAATTAGATTGTCTGATATGGAAAGAGAATGTTCCGGATGATAGAATCATGTTGAGTTGATTTGAATGGAAATCGGCATGAATGAAATTAATATTAAGGAATTCGGGAGAAAATGGGTAAAATTGAGGAATATTGTAAATTTAAAGTCGTTAGTGATTTGAAATGATACTAGTTTGAGGAAACGAAAGTTTTGGAACGTAATTATGCAAGTTAAAGCTATTGTACATAAAAAGGGAATTTGAAAACCCTTCAATAGAGCTTTAATTGATCTTTATTCGTCTTGATTGGTCTAGGTTGACCTTTGGAGACTCGAGAAGAGTCGTTATGAGTTGATTTCGGAAATAGAGAGTGAATACCCTCTCTAGAAGTGAGTGGACGGTTCATTGTGTTCGTAAATGAGAAACCTGTTTTAAAATTGGTTTGAAATTGGTTTTGAAATGTTTTTACATGATTTATGTAAATTATTTTGTGACTGTGGGCTGTCTGAACTGGATTATGAAATATGAATGCATCCATTGTGTTTATAAATGCTTTTGTGCCATGTGATATTTGATATTGATTGATGAACTGCTTTGACATGAAATTATGGATTGTTTGTGGAAATTCATGGCACATTGTTGAGAAATGGATTGAATGAGAAATGGAGGGTGCCGTAGATGACTATAGTCATATACCCACCACGGAGCGACCCGACGGGGTGACGTGGTTTGGGGTTTAGATGTGCGGGGGAGTAGACGTCCCTCCCTCTGCAAAAGTCGTGCTATATCTGGTGCACCCCGGTGAGGCACGAGCCAACGCCAAGGAAGGGGGTTTGTTTTGAGATATTGGATAGTAAAACCCTTGGCGGATTTTCGTCTGGGTTTGGCCGCCCTGAGACGGAAGCATATTTCGATGGAACCCCAGGATTTTCTGAAAAAAATGATTGATATGGATGCATATTTATGAAATGTGATTTATTGAAATGATTTTGTGTATATGAAATGATTTATGAGATATGCTTTGACTGCCCCACATTCACACCTTATTTATTAGCACAAATGCACCATTGCACTCCACTCACTGAGTATACCCCTATACTCACCCCTCTCTCCTCCCATTTTTCAGACGAGACTTAGTGGGAGACTACTCGGACGAGCTTGTGCGGTATTTTTGGCATACAGATAGGTACTTGATGTGCGGGATTATTTTTGGGAGATTGGTAGCTTCCCAACCATGGAAAGGGAAGTCTCAGACATTCCGTGTCGTGCGGATTTTATTGATACTGGCCGAGTAGTTGGCAAGTATTGATAAAATCCGACGATTTTTGATTTGTTTTTATTTCTTTTGATTTCTCTAGTGTTGGAAAACTGTATATATATGTACTGGGACATTTGGACCGTAAATTCTAATTTCAATGCTTTTTCTTTGATTTTGTGAAGTTCTGTACAACTCATACCGTTAGGATTTTACCGATACCGGCTTGTTTTCCTGAGTGCGTGTTGGTAAAATCCTACGGCTATGTTTTGGGACTTCTTGTTTGTTAAATGCTTTCAAAGTGGCCAGGATGGTCACATTGCATGCGTGCATGTACAGGTTCCCGCTCCCCGTTGTGTGTTGCTGTGTAATCGTGCATGTACAGGTTCCCACTCCCCGATGTGTGCTAATGTATGATTGCATGTACAGGATCCCACACCCCGATGTGTGTCAATGTGTGTGTTTGTACATCCTTGATGAGCCGGATGGGCTCCTTGCATGTGTATTGATTTTTGAAATTTCTTGTTTTTGAAGAATTTTATGAGTTTGATGATTTATTGTGAATTTGATAGCCTTGCGGAGTCCCGGTAGATGGGGAGGTTTTACCCATGTACCGAGACGACGCGGCGGTTGTCGCGTGGTCGATCTGAGGATCGGGGCGTGACAACTCATCTGCAAATGAACTCTTATGTTTAGAATCAAAAATCAAAATTTAGAATTGAATTAAATTCGTATAATTGTACAATTAAAATAAAATGTGGAATTCATTTCTAAATATGGCTATTTACTTAATTAACTTTAGGATTCCCAACCTCCTGAATTAAGATAAAATGGTAATTAAAAAGTAAAATATGTAAACCCTACAATCTCTTATGAAATTCATTGGTAAATTTTAATCCTTTTTTTTTTACTAATTTTAAAAATCATAGTTCTTATGGAGTTAGAAATGAATTCCATAATTTTTTTTTTTCAAGGTGAAATAAGAAATGGAAGGAAGTGTTGAGGACTCACTTGATGGCCAAACCTAATTCCTTTGAGACCTACCCAGATAAGGAAAGAACCTCATTTGGGAGCTCTGAAATGAAATACTAATGTTTCCCCATACGCAAAGTTAGTCGATTCGGGATAGGTGGGGTGTTGCCAGATCATTTAGGCAAAATCCTTTGTATTTTTTAGTATCAACAAGTCCGAAACCAAGATTCCTGCAATCAAAAGAGCGTTAGTGACTCTGCATTTTGGATTTCTAGTTCTTACAATAGCCAAATATGGAAGTTAAAATGATACTTTTAATGTCTTCTTTTTTTTTCAGTTCGGAAATCCTTACATTTGATTTGTATTGTTCATGTATCTAAGAAGTGTAATCGTACATCGATTGATCCCAACAAAGCAAGGGATAAATAGACATTTACAAGGTTTTAATTTCTTCCTTTTTCGTCTAGTCATTCTTGCAGCCAAGTGCTTGAATTAAATTTCATTCTTTCAATAAAAATTTAAAAAATTGGATTGTTGTGGAAATTTTAGGGAAGAGATCAAGTGTTATGCCAAAAGAAATTTTTCATCTTTTGATTTTTAAAAGAGAGAGGGAGAGGTATTTAGAAATCTCATGGTGAACAAGGATTACCAAGTACTTATTTGGGATGTGTCTGTCCAATTTGAGAATTTTTAATACAAAAATTTGTTAGTAATAATTTTTTTTTGAATTTTATTTTATTTTGTTAATTTTTTGTTTTAACTAAAAATTATAAAAATAAAAAATATAGACAAATTAGAAGAAATTAAAGATATATTAGCACTTGATCCTGTTCTACGAGGAAACAACGATACGTACAGAAATGAAAAATTACACGATATAATAAAATTTTACAAAAATTGAAATCCTATTACGAAGCACTACTCCTATACTACTCCATAGGCGGTTGGAGCACGGCACTTGGTGTCGAAGCAGAGGATCGTGACACCTTAACCAAAAAAAAAAAAAAATGCAAGAATTAGATATCCATAGGTCACAGAAAAACTAGATGATGAGTCCAACGAAGTAACCTCAAGCAAGGAAAGTGCTTACCATATCCATGAAAGCTTGGACAAGAGACAAGCTGTCGATCACCACAAAACCGGTTGCCCTTGTAGCCTCAGTCACGAAACCACCCAGTTTGATGTCGTCCTTGGAAGGAAGCATCAACTCCTCCTCACCATCTGGAGTTTCGAAACAAAGTTAGACCCATCTAAGTCATCATGGATATAATATTTCTTTAAGATTTCTCAAATATTCATACCTTGTACCGTCTTGCATGGTCTCGTATCCTCTTCACTGTAGTGTAGTAGATGCATCACCATCACCTTCTTTTGGTACAATCTGATGGAATTATTACCCCATAACTGCAAATACCCAATAACTTTAGTAAAAACAATAAATTTAAATGTGAGAGATGCAGAGAGATTGACTTACGATGATTAACTCTTCCGAAGAGGATACAACTTTGAAATTCCCAAATGCCCTCTTCTTCTTCTTCTTCTTCTTCTTCTTCTTCTTCTTCTCAGAGAAACAAAGCAATGACATGACAAGAAAATGTAGGTGGGGTATGTAGGAATGGGAAGAGAAGAACAATGTGATGAGAAGTAGCAATAAGTATTGTCATATTTATATACAATTGAATAAGAGAAGATAAGATTAAATTCGATGGTCCAAACCTCCTAGGGGAATTGAATGATAGGATCCATTGGATGGTCTCAATCCATCCACCGCAACCTCCCACGGTATTCATGATGGATATCAAATCCTAGATTAGTAGAATATGGAAAAGGTGATGTATAAGATCAAAAGAAACTTATATGAAAACCGTAATAATATTCAACGGTCTTTAACTGTTATAATGTTTATTATCACGTATAAGTTACTATTGTCCGAAAAAGAAAAAAAAAAACCAACTAACTATTATTAAAGGCGTTAGGTAAAATAAAAAGAAAATTAATATTAAAACTCTTTTGTATAGTATTCAACAGTCACTAACTACAATTAGCATCATGGAAATATAAACTTTATATCTTAGCGGATGGAAAAAACAATAGTTATGAGTTTTATATCTAACTCAATTTTCATTATATAATATTTCTTTTTGAGAAACATATAATCATTATCATCAATAAAAGATGATTATTTGTTCCTACATAATCTTTTTCGAATTGATTAACGATTTTACTACTATTTTTTTTGACATACCACTATTTCAAAATAAATAATAATAAAAATAAAAAATAAAAACTCAAGCTAATACCCATAGAAATTTTCAATCGCCTATATTAGTTTAAAATTGTTCATGAATTTATAAGACACATCAAAACCTCCATAAACTTGAGTTCATGCATTCTCGAGAAAAATTGTTCAAGTTTTTTGTATTCTTTTTAAAAGGAAAATTCTAATTCAAATGGATTACATACTATGGTTATAAGGTTCTAATCCATCGTTATCATATCTTATAATATGTTGAATTTATCCTCACCTAGAAAAAGCAATTGAATACCAGTGAGCTCTAAAAATAGACATAAAAGATATCAATAATTGATCTGACGAATGTTTTTAAATATTCACACTATTTTTTTTTTTTTTTGATATCTTGTCTTATACATCGTTCGGTATTTGGGGTTTTTCCCTGACTAATCTGAACAGACCGCTGCAGTGGCTCTTTTCAGAGGACGGGTCTCCCAACAAGGAACGCTTTATACACATGAGGGCCCGATATTCCCAGCGGGAGTCGAATCTCGATCATGCTTAAAGATACTCAACCCCACTTTTAGTTGAGTCAACCCACATTGGTAATATTTGCACTATGTGGGATAGGATGAAATAAATATATACCGACTATATAAAAATGTTATCTCTAATTCTTTGTACACGTTTAAAGAAATGAATGAATGATATCATCCATTACGGATCGTGACTAGGTGCGAAAATCACAAATTAATGATATAGTACACTTGTTTATAGAAATTTTTGAAAATATATTTTTCCATTGCCTATGTTTGCCTTTGTGAATGAACCAACTTGCCATTTGGCTGACCAAAATGTCTGTTTTTGAATTAAATATTAGGATAAAAGACCGGGGGATTAAGAATATATCAAATGAAAAATGAGTTCAGTGCATTTAAAATGAACTGAATCATGTAGTTTATTTAAAAATTGACTCGTATATTTAGAATCAAATATTAAATTTAAAATTTAATTGAGTTCTTATAATTAAAATAATAAAAATAAAATATGTAATTCATTTGTAAATATGGCTATTTGTATAATTATAAGATTTCCTTTCTTTAAGTTAATTAACATAAAATGATGATTGAGAACTAAAATAAGTGGATCTAATAATTTCTTGTGGAATTTCATTCCACATTTTTTTTGGGGGGCCTAGAATCTCATGTTTTGTACGAAATGAAAAATAAGTTCAATTTATTTGAAAGGAAAAAGTGTAAAAATACCACATAAAAACCCCTAAACTAAATATCAAGAGATCCTTAATTGAGAATTATAGCTTAAATCTCATGGAATTATAGTAGAGATTCGAATTCGAGACTCTTAAAGGGGAAGAAAATAGTGTTAGTTGAGATAAAACTTATCGACAGAATCTCATTTCTTAAAAATATATATATAGTTATTTATTAAATTTTAGTTATGTAATTTTTAATTCTTAATTAAAAGTTTTTAAAAATATAATTTGGACCCCTCAAAAAATTTCTGAAACCGCTACTTCTTCCAACTTCTCACCATTGAAAAACTTGTCATTCATGTCAAAAAGCATGAACACTAATTCCCTCTAAGGAGGAAAAACTTTTAAGTAAGCAACATAAAATAATAAAATTAAATTAAAAAAGGAATTCTTTTGTTAAATGATTTCTATTTTGATTCTGGTATTAATAAAATAAATATATGTATTTAAATAAATAACAAAATTTCAGCTTCTATTAAGTTTGTATGGGTCTTTAAAATTATTTTCAAACATATATGCGTAATAAGTGAATTTTACAAGAGTTTGGAAAAAACTTGAGAAGTTGAAAAAAAGAGAGAAAAAAAGGATTTTCTTTTTAAATTTTACTTTGATTTATTTAAAAGATTAAAATTATTTTCAAATTCAGTATATTATATTAAATTATAATTATATACTTCTGTCTTACACCCCGTTATGAACCAAATGATGAATGAATTGAATTCATTTAAAATAAATAGACCTGTAAAATTTATTTGTGAATGAACTCTTATACTGGGAACCAAAATTAAAATGTGAAGATCAATTGAATTCGCATGCTAGAATTGTTCTTAGATTTGTAGAAAAATTAAAGTAAGAAATTATTTTATTAAATTGGAAAATGATAAAAAGAAAAAAAGAAGAAGAAGAAAACATAATTTTTTTATATGATCCCTTAATTATTTTTCAACTCTCTCATAATTTATAAAATGAAAATAATATTTGTTTAATTTTATGTTTTTAAAATCTTAACACTGGTTTTAAAATAATCTTAGTTTCAAATAAAGATTATAGTTTTCCAAATAAAATTCCTTCACAATCTCCACCCTCGATTCCACCAACTTCTTGTCTCAACCCTTGGATTGAGCAACTTTGCCATGTGAAACAATTCTAGCAAAACAAACACTTAGTCCATCCTCATCCGCCTGTCACGTAATTTCACATCTTGAGAACCAATCTGGACCCTTCATTTTAAAATGCAAATGACCTTCATTTTTTTTAAAAAAAAATAATAATAAATCACGTTGTATGAAACCTGACTAAGTCTGGTTCGAGTCGACTTAATCTTTTAAAGGACAAAATTCTTTATATGTCTATTTTTTTATACTCAAAACTCGAATCAAATATTTTATTAAAAAGAAATCAATGTTTAATTATCGAACCAATCGGAAATCAATGAGCCGAGTTTGATTTATAAAATTGATAAATTGCCTTCATAATTTCAAGATAGACAAAAACTCCTTGTAATTTCACTTTTTTGGTGGGTGATCTTTGTCATTAACAATTTACTCCCTCTAATTTATTCTCTTATCTAAAAAAAAAAAAAAAAAAAAAGGAAGAACCCTCAGTTTTTCTGCTTCCTTCCTTCTCTTCCTTGTTCCCACGACACCCCATTATGAGTTATGAGCACCATCATAAAAAAGCTCAATTTAAATTAGATTCAGTAAATCTCTGGGGACAAAATCAAGAACTGGTGCACATGGTTAACAAATTGGAATTGGGGAAAAGCGATAGGGCAACAGAGTTTAGTTTGGAAAAACCAAAAAATTAAAAATTAAAAATTAAAAAATAAAGAAAAATTAAAAATGGTTTTTACCTACAGTGCATGGGACTGGGAGCGTTGGTAGCCAGCCTCCAATCTTAATACTTAAAATTGCCATGAAACTTTGCAACCACATGACCATGAACAGGAGAAGAAGACAAGGGCAATTCACACGGGGGCATTTCTCTTCTCTTCCTCTCCAATTCCTAATGTGTGTGTGTGAGAGAGAGAGAGTACTACTAATAAGAGGGGACAGGACATCCGCTCCCCCCCCCCCAAGCATCCTTTCAGATGCAAGATAACAGCATGAGCTAACTTGAAGCCATTGACTGGGACCTTGTAAATTTTGTACTCATGAATTAAAGACACAGTACCTGCTTAACTGAAAAAGATTTACTTATCAAAAAAATAAAAAGTCAGTCTAGGAAGTATAAACATACAATTTGCAAAATATTCCGGACAGATTGAAGACTGGTTTGGAATTATATATAACCTTGGGGCAAAAAATATATCAATGCAATTGATTTCCTCCATAAAGGATGAAGCATCTCTAGATGGGGCACCTGCTCCTTTTAAGTATCAGAAAGAGATGTTTAACTTCAACATGATGAGTTGAAAAGGAATGTCTCAATCAAGATAAAAAGAATGTCATTCAGAAACAAAATTTGTCAGCAGCAAACTAACATCATGTGGGCTTCATTTCAATTGGCTGATACATCTCCTTTGTACATTGCAGCAATCCATTTTCTAATTTTTCCCGCCTAAACTGTGTACCTCAGGAGGATCGGAAAGAATGGTTTAAGTCCTTTAGGAATGGCTTCCCGTTTCGGAAGAGTTGGTGCCGTGAGGCGTGTCACATCAACTTTCTGATGTGATTTTGTCAAATGGAAGTAGCTCGGCAAAATTGATCATGAGATCCACTTATCTTGTAAATCAGATTTGTTTTCTGAAGTTGATGGCCATATGGGTTTGATGTCAATTACTTCAATCTATACTGGATCAATTCTGCCAAAATGTCAACCCATGTGTCAGGCACACCGGGTAGGCACCAGTGCATGCAGTCCTGACCCCAAATTGCAACTGCATCCTTTTTTCCCAACCAAACTGCAGGATGAGCATCTGCCCTAAACTCACTCAAATGGGTAAGGTCAAGCAATTCGATGTCTGTGCCTTTAACCACCTCTTCAATTATACCATTCAGTGTTCGAGCTTCTTTGTTTACTCCATTGTTACTTGGGTCAAACCATAAGTCAAGCTGTGCAGAAAAAGAAAAACCTAGGTATCCATAATTTTAATTCCATTACTTGAACAAAAGTCAAGAGAAAACCAAGTTTTTGGCGATATATTCAGCTAGGAAATTGGTTATATCTGATGGGTTGCCAGTCTGAGTAGCTTCAATGTCAGTGGTCGGCCCAGTGAGCTTGAACAGGCAAATGCCAGTGCCAACTGGTCATCATTTTCCACATATATTTAAACAATTTAAATTTGCCAAATCATGAAGCTTTGGGCATGTTTATTGAAGTAACAAACCGCAACTAAGCATTTCAATGAAATAATAATAAAAAAAAAAAGAACACCTCTTTGCTAGAGATTTTACATTCATCATATGAATATCTTCAGGGTATTTTTTTAAGTTCCTCAAGAAGTTTTCTAAATTACAATTGCAATATGATATACTTCAATTTGGGCAAAAAAGGAAAAAAAAAAATTTTCTTCTCGCCCTCTATCTTTCCAATTTTCAGTAGTGAACAATTTTGTTTTCAGATAGATATTAAGGAGAGAAGAAAATACAGAAAACAGCAGGAAGACAAGAAATCCTCTAAACATTAAGAACAAATGGTAAAAACTAATATCAGATTTCTTGCCAATCTTTTCAAATCCTCTGAACCAAAATTTTTGGAAATCTCTAGTACTTGAGGCCAACAAGAAGCACACAGAGTGAACACATTCCAGTTGCTAGAGATTTTTAACTCATCATATAGAAGATTTTATAATATTTTATTTTAGTTTTGCCTACGAAAAGATAATGAGAAGTTCAGAGCAATAGGTAAGCCAGTTAATTCATACCTGATGTTCCTCAAGGGGCTTATCAAACAAGCAGCTTCCATTTTCATTCCAATCCCCGCCATAGAAATGCCTAGGTGACTGCAATCTCCAAAACTTGATGGTCTTGCTTGGGATGTTTTTCTGTATGTAAGAGACCATGCTCTCCAGCACAACCCCAAGGCCATCCAAAATTCCAGGTGGAGGAACCATTGGCTTCCCTGCCTTGTAGAAAACAAGAGGTGTCTCCTTTGGGAACTTTTCAAGATTCCACCTGCAAAGCCCGATATGACTTGAGTTTTAACATATACTCAAGGGAGCAGAAGCAGCAAAGGTAGAGAAGAGCTATAGGTGCACCAATGCAGACAATTTCCACCAGAAACATGAAACGAGATCAATGAGTAACAGCACAGAGCAGCCACATGCAAATATCTAGTGTAGATAATTGGATTGATTCCTCCACTCTTTCATATGCTTAAATTACAAACCCAATATCTACAATAATGTAAGATTTTTTTATAAGAAATATCTGTAGGATTTATTAACTATATAGCAAGATGAAGAATTAATACTAAAGTACAAGACCAGTATAAAGTAGGGGGTCCAATGGTCTCTTATCGAATACTGGTTCACTTCATAACATTCATGATGCCCAAATAAAGTTATATTGATCAATAATTTTCTTTCCAACTCAAAAACCAATCCATTAGAGATTTTATATAGCTTGAATATGTGCGAAAATGATAATAGCAGGTAAACAATTTTCTCTATAGGCTTTGCAAAAGGGACAGTGACTTCGCAGTGGAGATGACAATACCAGCCAAAAACATCAACCAGCTATGCCAATCAATAGTTGAAGTGAGAAAACCAGTCTTTATATGGCTAGCTCTAGCACCTGCCCAGATGATAACCGAACCCTAATGGTCTCCGAATGTTTAATTCATCCTATGACAACAAACCAATATTATTGAAGCAAATTTTTAGATTTCAGAAACAAACATGGTGCATGTCAAGAGCCAAAGGGAGAAAGGAAGGTATCTTGTGAGAACAAAGCTTTTGTAAATTGAGAGAAGTTCAAGCAATCTACAAATAGATGGCACATGGCTGGTAACAGTTCAATAAACACAACTGAGTTGAACCAAACACTTTAACATTCATCTTTCTGCTTTAAGCATCCAGAATCCATGTCAATGGAGGTAATTTCAGATAGCTTTGCTACTCATCAAAGCTACTTCAGATGTTCTGCTGAGCAACAGAGTTGAGGTGGAAAGAGCAATTGACTATTTCGTACTCATCTCTTTCCACCTAAGTTCCACAGCATTTCCTAATCCCAGAACATCAATAAGACAGTGTAGACATCTTACACCTGAAGTGATATATTTCTGAACACTCGGAAATAAAAAGAATCATTACCAATGTCCAGTATTGAAAATAAGAACATCATAGAAATTGGTGATGTTGACCCAATCATCAGCAGGAAAATCAACATCTACACGATAATTTCCTTTCTGTCCCTCTTGTGCCGCCACTGCTGACTGTTTTGGCTGCCACCTTTAGTTAATCAGTCATTAGCATGTGAGGAGGCCAAATTAAGAAAACTAAACAGAAAGAGGCATTAACTCAATAACAACATGACAGCTCCAAAAGCTCCAAGCAAGGAAAAACGAGAAGTGAAAATCAAATTAAACAAGAAAATAAAATGTTTGCATATAAATCCCTGCAAATGAAACTAGATCAAATTCAAGGTCTAACAAACCTCAAGCAATATGTCCTCTCAATTTATTCCACAATTATTATGGAAATAAAATTATCATTACTTAAATGAAGATGGCCAATGTAAGGATTATTCCCTATTATATGAAGCACAATAACATTCAAGATAACCTACAATATATCCTTTGTTACCAAAGGACTAGTGTCTTGAAAAGCTCATAATCTCCCTAGATAATCGCATTAAGAATTTAACCAAGTATAACACTGGTTGACCCACTTGATACAATTCACACTTCTCAACCACTTGACATAAAATAAAACCGATGATTAGCAAATGTATGCCTTCACAATATGCCAACTAATCAAGTTGTACGCTTGTAATAAAACTCTTATACTGAGTCTTATTCCCAACTCCTTTATCCCCTCCAAGATTAGTCCCGGGGAACTTATTGCTTGACCAGGAACACACAGAGTCTTGTATCCAACATCTCTTAGCTTGCATGCTTAATTAATTTCTACCCTCCTTGCCTTTCTCTATTTCACTGTCGCCATTCTCAGAAGGTAATCAAGATCATTTAACCAATTGGCTTCCAAATACAAGTCACAACCATGAAAATGTTTTCATTTAAAAGCAATGGCTTGCAACTTTGTGTTGCCTCTAAAACCTGAACTTAGGGTGATCAAGAACTAGATGTAAATGTCACTATAAGATTATCATAATGTCCCAATCATAGCCCTGAGTTTGCAGACAAGGCAAGACACCGTTATGGTACATGATAAAGCTGTTGGAAGATAATAAAACAAAAATAGAAGCAAACTAGATTACAGCTACCGCTTTAATATATCCATTTCATGTCACAAAATCCAGCTAACTAATTCTGATGTTGATGTAGATTATACACCAATGTGGTGAATATAGGATTCTGCATTAAAGATGTGAATGAATGTGATCTTTTTGCAGGGATGTGGATATCCTACTGATACGATTTGCAGCTAAGTATAGTTCAAATTAATTGGACCTGCTACACAAGGGGGTCTATTGATTTCTGAAACAAGTACCCTTTCCTCCCCACAAGGTGTGTAAAAAATAAAGAGCTAGGAGCAGAACATGTTATCTTAGTGCATGCCTTCGGTGCGATGGGAATGAATTAGCCAAGTGATCCTAGGCAAACTTCACATTGATTATGAATAAAGGTACATAATTCTAATTAGCCCAAACTAACCTGCCTGAATCAGTCTTAAATTTGTTTGAAAAAGCACCAAAAAAGGAACAGCATCTGAAATTCAATGATATGATATAAGAAACTATACATAAAAAAGGCATTTTCAAAACCCAATCAATTTTGCCTGTCACTCACCAGACATTGAACACCTAAACAAATTTGGGTCCATTCTAGTTCCATCTATACTAAAAAAGATTTAAAGCAAGCCGAGATGAGAACCCAAGAAAAAAAAACCAAAAAAACTTACTGATATTTGGCGAGCAAAACAGCACGATGATAAGCAACAGTGACATTGAATTTGGGGAAAAATCCACCTCTCCAAGCCCCTTTTCTCTTCCACCTCTTAGCTCCACCATCAGCGACATGCAAAACACACAGAAAGGACACCACAAAATTCTCATTCAAAGAGTCCCCAACAAACCCAATTCTCCTATTCCTCATCAACCCCAGAAATTTAAAAGGGTCAATTTTCGAAACAGCATCACAGTTTTCAGGAACCCATTGCCAAGAATTGATTTGACCCATGTTTTGTCTCTGGTTTCTGTAGCAATTCCAGGCGTTTCTGTGAAATGGACATGTTGAATTGTACATGGGTTTGTGGTTTGGGTTGAAGACCCACTTGCCCTTGAAAGGGATTTTGCATTTTGATGTAAGGGATGAACTTGATTTTGGAGGTGAGATAGAGGAGTGAGGGAGGAGAGTGGAGTAGAGGTAGAGGAGGAGTAGGGTTAGGAAGATTAGGTATGTGAAGATTTTTGAAGATCGTTTGAGAGCCATTTGGCAATTTGGTTGAACGAAGATGAAAGAGTATTGGATCTATGTGGTTCAATGTCTACCAATTCACTCCAGAAACCAGATTCTTGTTCTGGGCATAGATCATTAATGTTTTTCTTTTTCTTTTTTCCTAATTTGGGTTTTTAGAGTAGATCGAAATTAAGAATAAACAAAGGAATAAGCAAAATAAATATACAAAAATGAAAGAATACCAGTACCAAAAAATTTAAATTACCTCATTATAATTTAATATATTTTTTCAAACTTGTTGGAACTATTAACCCCTTAAAAAATTATCCATTTATTAATAACAATCACTTGGAATCAGTATAGAAGAGAAGAATAAAAGGAAAAGAGAAGAAACGTAAATTTTTTAATCATCTAAATTATAAGAAAATACATTAAAAAAATTTAAACAATTAATTATTTGCATTTATTAATAGCCTAATACAAATTATCTTTTTTTCCTAAAATTTCAACGTGATTTATTTTGGTTAAATGTGTCTCTATATTTTTATAATTCATTAATAATAATCTTTTATATTTAAAAAATTATTATTATATTAATATACACAAATTTTGATTTTTATACGAATTTATCCACAAAAATTTTAAAAATTCTTAGAACATCATTGAGATGGAAAAAATTCGTAAAATGACGCAAACATGTCGCAGGTTGAATACGTAACATAATATGTTGTATCTTTAATATGTGATATTTATTTATTGCATATTGAACATGCAACATAATATATCACGAGTACAAGACGGGACATATTCGGCCCTCAAATGTTTGCGAACTCCTCTCTTTTCTTCCCTTTCTCTCTTCTTCTCTTCTCTCTTCTCTCCTCTCTTCCACGACAAACCATAACCCATATTTTTGCCATTGCCAAATCCAGCAACCGTCTAAGCATTCCGACTGAAGAAGTAACATCCTGCGCTTTTGTCGTGCAAGCTGCAACCTTTGGCAGCGTTTCCTTGAACCTTCTACGGTAGTTCCTCACCCTAATCCGAAAGTTTAATTTTTACTTTGATTTTGATTGGTTCAATTAAAATGCATAATTTGATGGTGAATGATATTTGCTGAATGATATATATTATATTCACTAAATAGATTTGTTGAGATTACCCTAATTAATTTAGGGTTTGTGATTTGAATGTTTAGTATAAATTTAGGGTTTAGGATATAAATTTAGGGTTTAAAGTAACATTAACAAATTTATTAATTGTTGAATGTTTAATTAATTTAGATTAATATAAATTTAGTATATTTGTTGAATGTTTATTGAATTGTTATAATTATAAATTTAGGATTTTAGAATTTGTTGAATATTTATTATAAATTTAAGATATGTTCACCAATTTATTAATTGGTAGTTTTGTTAAATGTTTAATTAATGTAAATTAATATAATTTTTTATATTTGTTGAATTGTTATAAGTTTATATTTAGGGTTTAAATTGCAAAAATTGAGTTGAAATTAAATTAGATGTTAACAAATTATTTTTTTATGTTTAGATTGTTATGCTATAATAATGGTGAAATTGTGATGGATGATGATGGAGTTCGTTATGACTGTGATCTCGCGAAATTGATTAGGGTGAGAAAGAATGTAAGTTTAATGAGTTGGTGACTCTGGTATGTAAGGATTTTTGGATAAATCGTATGATACAACATGTGGAGATTTTGCATCGTTGTCTTGTTTCACACATGCAACATGATTATTTATGGTTTAAATTGTTTTGAATTTGATAGAGTTTGCAATGAACATGGGAGGGGGTACTACTATTGAGTTGTAAATCAAATCATACGATAGTGGAATATCTGTACAATAAGGTTGTCATTATTTGGATGGTTATCTACATATCGAATCTTGAGTGGATCTTGCTTTCGCAGAGGTGGATAACGATATTGATAAGGAAAAAATGATGGAAGAAGAGACAGAAGAAGAGGATGATGATGAAAAAGAAAAAAATAGAGAAGTTGGTGGTAGTAGTGGTAGTGGTGCTACAAACGAGTTAATAATCGGACCCTCCTTAGCCTATGGTAGTAGTGGCGGCGATGGTGGTAGTGGTAGTGGTAGTGGTAGTGATGGTGGTGGTCAGAGATGTACTTATGGCCGAATAGACGACTAAATTCCCTTCATAACCACCGCACCTAGAGATGATGTTATGTGACTTTTGAGCAAGATTGTACATTGACATGCGATAGTTGAAATTTTAATGATGAATTGAAGAAGATGATGAGATTTGAGTCGAAAGAATAGCTTATTCATGATATCAAAATGTACCATGTAGAGCACCACTATCAATTTCGGGTTGGGAGATCAAGCCCAACAGTTTGGACAGCAATGTGTACTCAAAGAGATGAAAATTGTAGGTGAAAGTTGTAGGTGAAGGTTGCATGCTCTTAGAACAAGACTAGTTAGTACCTTTGTGATTACTGGTGTTGAAAGACCGCACAAATGTGTGAATACTGGCTGATTGAGGACCATAGGCAATTAGATTCAAATTTGATGGCCTGACATTTTCTTGACTATGTGAGGGAAGATTCTAACGTCAAAGTTTCTTTCTTTCGAACTGTTATGACTGAAAAAATCACGTATGCAGTTTCTCATAGAAGTGTTTGGATAGCGAAAAGAATGGCTATAGAAATGGTATATGGGGATTGGGATGATTCTTACAAACAGCTGTCTTAACTATTGGATGCAATGTTGCAGAAGAATCCGAGAACACAAATCGATTGGAAGTTGAGTCTGTCAAATGCACATGGTAAAATGGTTTTTAAAGTTATGTTTTGAGCATTTGATCCTAATATTTTGGTTTTTAGGAGTTGTAGGCCATTGATAAGTATAGATGAGACTTACCTCTATGAAAAATACAAACATGAATTATTTATTGCATGCAATATAGACAGCGTAAATCATATTGTCTTGTTGGCATTTGGGTTGGTTGATAGAAAGTCACTTCCTTCTTAGTCGTAGTTTTTAAGCTGTATGCGACAGCATGTTATTGGAGATAGGGAGGGTCTCATTTGTTTGATTTCAAATCGATATGAAGGGATAAGAATAACAGTGAATTTGGATGATCACCTCCGAATATTGTGTAACGCTTTTGCATGCGTTATGTGGTCAGTAATTTCAACACGTATCACAAAAATCAAATTTGTAAAAAAGCTGTTCATTACTGCATTACAACCATAACGTAAGAAACTTGATATATATATATGATGAAAATGAAGGAGATAAAAGAAAATGTTCCCGATTACTTTACAAATATTGTCCCTGAACAATGGACTCTCTCTTATAATGGTGGCTTTCGTTTTGGATATATAACCACAAATATAAATGAAAATTACAATGTCGTGTTAAAAGGTGCAATAAATCTACATGTTTCTGTTTTAATACTTAAGACTTTCTACAATTCGATAAACTATTTTGAGACTCGACTTGGTGAGGCGAAAGCAGGAATGGCAAGAGGGAGCGGTACACAAAGTATGCAAATGTCATGCTAGAGAGATAGATTAGCACGACTAACCTCCACACGGTTATCTCATTTAGCAGGGAGTATGAGATCTTTGAGGTAGAGACAGGTCATAGACAAACACGATATGGCCATAAGAGAGGTAATAAACAGATTGTAGATATGAGAAATGAGTATCACACATGTGGGAAGTAACAAACATATAGAATTCCTTACTTGTATGCAATTGTTGTACTTACACGGACTATGATTGATGTGTATGTAATCATTGAGAAATGGTATATATGGAAATATCAACTTAGAGTGTATGAGCATCATTTCTTACCGGTGGGAGACAATTCAGGATGGTCCATAGGTTCGTATCCAACCATTATTCCCCATAGATTACTTATACTTAGACGCAAGAAAAGAAGATATAAATCATCTCAATATCACAACGAGACGGATCTTTAAAAATCATCATCACGGACATCATGTGGGAGCTGTAGTGCAGAGGGTCACAATAGGAGGAGATGCGCAAGGCAAATGAGATGTGGACTTTGTGACAAACAGAGGCAAACGAAATCTCCACGTTCTGCATTTAGAGGGCATACTTTGAGTATGTCTTGGTTAGCAAAGTTTTTTGGTGAGTTGTCCCATGATCCAAATGATGTATATATTTTACAATGGACACGTTTGTATATCTTGTTATTTATTAGGGGTGTCTTGTTTAGTGATAAGTCTATATATTGTATATATTTACAGTATTTGTTAGTTTTAGAGAATTTAGATTTGTTTGGTAAAGCGTAATTAGATTTTTGCGTGCCTAAGTTACTTGTATAGACAACTTTGTATAGTCACGCATGTAGACTTACATGAGATAGGAGGGGCTATTATATTTTTACAGATTTGGGCATGAGAGAAATTCCCATACATTGCTCTGATTAGATAATCTTTACATGTATACGAGAATGGTCCACTGGTATTACGGTGGAATACGGATTTTGATGTTACTAACATTCCTACACACGTGGTAGGAGTGTATAGAGAGACGTTTGATCGGCAGACTATGGATCAGATCGAGACCGAGACTAAGGACATGACGTATCTTTGAGACTGAGATCGAAACTGGTTAGACACGATGACGAGGGAGATGATGAGAACCAAGGACGTGGACAACGTCGAGGGAAAGCACGTCGTAGAAAACCACCACATCATGCATCACCACCACCATTTCAGTATCCAGAGGACGTTGCGAGACCTTTGAGTGGATATATAGAGTTTTCATCTTTCTACACACTTGAATTTGATTTCTTTCAGTTTCCATTCTCGAGGGGACTCTATGGAGGGGAGCTCATTCTGATGTTCATATAGATGAGAGATTGACATAGATTGAGAGAGATGATGCAAGACCTATGTATCATGTGCCCCCTTCAGTTTTTACTGATACCCAGTATGATGATGTAGGCCCCTCTCAAATCATATAGATAGATAATTTGGATTTAGTATCTCATGACAATAGTCAGATATTAGACCAGATTTAGGTGTTAGACATTGTTTTAGAAGAATGAGACATTAAAACTTATATATTATATACTTTGTATATTTTATTCCATTAATAAAAAAAATATTCTATTATATATTGTTTTGTTGTCTATAATTTGTTATATTTGATTTATTTTGTTTGTTATTTTTATTGTACTGTTGAGATGTGGAGTTTATGCATTATTGGTTTGGATGTGACAATTGATGTAATTTGGTGTAAGAATGTTGCTTCTGTTATACTACTAAGATGTGAAGTTTATGTATTGTTGAGAATTTGGGTGTGACAATTACTGTAGTTTGAGTGTGAGAATTGTGTAGTTTGGATGTGAAATTGTTGCTTTTGTTGTACTACTGAAAATTTAAGTTTATGAATCGTTGAGAATGTAGGGTATGAAAATTGATATATTTAAGGTGTGCATATGAGTATAAGAGGGTGGGAAGTGGGGCGACAATATGTATATGCGTCGTGTTGAACATGTGACATAATATGTCGTGAATTCAAATAACAACATAATATGTCGTATGTTCAACATGAAATATATATGTGTCATTTTATGAATTTGTTTGGCTTTTGTGATGTTTTAAATTTTTTTTTTTTTTTAAAAAAAAAGACCCTAATTTCGTACAAGACTCCATAAAATTTTTCATCTAATCTCAACTAGTATATTTGTGTCGATTTTTTTTCATTGATTACTGATATTTGAAAAGTCAAATAATCCAATTCGAATAGTTGTGGAGCTCGGTATAAGAGCTGATTCTCATGATATTTGTTTTTTTATTCCCAAAATCCAAATTTAAGATTTTGATTGAAATAATTTAATATTTTATCATTAGATTAAAGATATTGATGTTTATTTATGTGTATGGTTATGCATGTATGAAACAAGTAGAAAATGGAGTCTGATCCATACTTCCCATGGAGTGTGAAGTTTAATTGTGAAAAAAAAATAAAAAAAATCTATCCCTCAATTGATGTTTGTGACTTTTTTTATTTTATTTTATTATATTTGTAATATTTATGGATTAAAAATATTAATTAATTTAGATAACAAAAACCTTTAAAAAATGTCAAATGTACTAAAATTAAATCCTAATTAACAGCCATTAAAATTAATTCACCTGAATTATTGTATAACTTTTTAATTTTAAAAATAATTAATAACATAATAAATTAATTTTTTTAATAGAGAATTTTGACTTTTTATTTATAAAATTTTGTATGTTCTATCAAAACATTTTCACATTAACTAAAAGATAATTGAGTTAATATTATTCGAAAAATTTAACTAATGCTGCATTATAGATGAAAAAGAAAAAATTAAATTAAAATATTTATACAATTGTCATGATACAATAGGAGACAACTCTGGTGCAACAATTAATATTTTTCATTTTTTGAAACATTATAAATTAATTAATATTACAAAAAAATTATATTTTTTATATTTACACATTTTTTATACTTAATAAATTATCTACTTAATTAATTGTAATTTTTATTTTTATATTATTTTATATGATTAATAATTATATATTTATGCATTTTAAATTTTTATTATAAAATATGATTATTCAATTATTTTTATAAAATAATAATATTTATATAAAAAATTTTATATTTTTTTGTATTTATGTATATTATGTCTTTATTTCGTTTATCTAAGTATAAACTTAAAAAGGATTTGGGTGTGGTGGTCCAAATATGTGACCACATCCTCACATTGTTTTTTGCATCCACTTTTTTTTTTTTTTTTTTTTTTTTTGCATTCAAGTTTTTTTCATTAAAGTCCGTTCTCTTTTTTTGTCCATTTTTTCAATCAGGGCTTTTCTCTTTTTATTTTTTTATCTATATATTTATATATTTAATATATTTATATGTAATATAAGATAAAAACATTCGAAGAGTATGGTTGTCCCATGCTTTTTTTGAGACCCCAAGTTTTTTTTTTATTCAAATTCTTTTTTTTCTATATATATATATATATATAATAAAAGTAGCTTGGATGTGGTCGTCTTTTCATGTGACCGGCATGTATTGGTACTATTCACTTTTCACTGATTACTTGGATGCCTTTTTTTTTGAATTTTTTCCCTTTTTTTGGGTTTTTCTATTTTTTCCCTTGTTTTTTTTTCCCTTTTTCTAGTTTTTCTTTTTCTTTTCTTGTTTTTTTTTTTTTTGTTTTTCTGTTCCTTTTTTGTTATTCACTTTTCACTATTAAGCCGGATGCCTTTTTTGTTTGTTTTTTCTGGTTTTTTTCTTTTTTCTGATTTTTTTTTCTTTTTTTCGTAACCTATTTTTTCTTTGCATGTTACTATTCATAAAAGATTTCTAACACTCCTCGAAGGTTGGCGACTTTTTTTTTTTTTTCATTTGGATCATTCCTCTTTTTTTTTTTGGACCTTTTTTTTTTGTTCTGTTCACTTGGCATGGTTAGCAAAAATGCGGACGTGCCTACATGGTCATCCCATTATTTTTTTAGCTTTTTTTTTTTCATTTAGATCCTTCCTCATTTTTACTTGTTTTTTTTTTCTATGGCATTACTGTGCACAGAAGGTTTTTAACACCACTCGATAGTAATCCCTTTATTTTTCAGCCATAGTTTTTTTTTTTTTTCATTTGGGATGTTTCTCTTTATTGACCTAATTTTTTTCTTAGACATTACTATTTATAGATAATTCTGATGCTTTTAAAAGGTCATCCCTTTATTTTTAAACCGTGTTTTTTTCCATTCAAATACCTCTCATTTTTTTTCATTTATATTCTTTGTCTTTTTATTTTTTTACCCGCTTTTTTTTCTTAACTATTACTGTTCATAGAAAATTTTGACATCTTGGATGATCATCCTTTTATTTTTAGACCACAACTTTTTTTATTGAGGTCTCTCTTCTTTTTATTTTTTTGCCTAGTTTTTGCTCTTGCTGGCAAATATATGCACGGTTGACTGTTCACATGAAAATTCTAATGCTTTTGGATGATAGTCCATTTATTTTTTTTACCACAATTTTTTTTTTCGTTTACGTTTTTCCTCTTTTTTTTATTCATTTTTTTCTTAGGCATTACTGTTTGCAGAAAATTCTATTACTCTTGGATGATCATCCCTTTATTTTTATATCACAATTTTTTTTTTCATTCATCTTCACCCTCTTTTTATTTTTTGATCTTTTTTTTTTCCTATTGGCAAATATATTGCATATTACTATTAATATAATTTTGATACTTTCGTTTAGTTATCCCTTTATTTTTAGATTAAAGTTGTTTTAAGACTTTTAAAGCTTAGATATCTTTTTGAAACTCTAAATTTAGCACGTTTAGATAATTATTTTTAATTATTTCTTTTCATAACACACACTACGTGCTAAATATAAAAGAAAAACAGCTAAGAGAGTAGTCGTCCTCTCACGTGAACAACTTTTTTTTTTCCTCATTTGGATGTTTTTTTTGTTTATGTCCTTTTTTTTTTCATTTAGATCATTTTTTTTCAAATTCTTCTCCTTTTTATTTTTTTACCCTTAAATTCTTTGTCCTTTTTGACACGTGACTTGCCATTTTCATTTGGGTACTTTTTTTTTTTTTTTTTAGGTCCTTTTTTTTTTGTTTATGTCATTTTTTGTTCAAATCTTTCATCTTTTAATTTTTTTACCAAGATTTTTTTTTAAGTCTTTCATCTTTTTTTAACACAGGTTTTTTTTCCTTTTCTTTTTTATAGGCCCAACTTTGGCGTCACTTTTTTTTTTATTTGGGTCATTCCTTTTTTTTCTCGTTCTCTTATGTGATCAATATGTGACCTATCACACCCTTTTTTTTTTTCGTTTGGATACTTTTTTTCCATTTAAGTCATTTTTTTTGTTCAGATTCTTCTTTTTTTTTATATTTTTTTTCTCAGTTTATTTTGCCCTTAAGTCTTTTCTCTTTAACATAGAGTTTTTTCCTTTTCTTTTTTAGGGCCCACTCTGGCACTACATTTTTTTTTTCATCTGAGTTGTCCCTTTTTTAGGCCATTTTTCCCCCAATTTAGGTGCTTTTCTTTTCCCCCTGATTCAAGTCTTTTTTTGTTTAGATTTTTCCTCTTTTAATTTTTTTGATCAGTTTTTTTTCCTTGAGTTATTTATCTTTTTTGGCATAGGTTTTTCCCCTTTTCATTTTTTGGGCCCCGCTTCGGCATGGTTTTTTATTTTTTTTCATTCCGTCCTTACTTTTTTATTTTTGGACCCTTTTTTATTCAAGTATTTCCTCTTTTTTTATCCTGGGTTTTTTTTTTTTTTTTCGTTCGGTCCCTTGTTTTCATTAAATTCTTCTCTTTTTATTTTTTGGCACTTTTTTGGCTCTTAAGTCTTTCGTTTTTTTTTTTTTAACATAGGTTTTTCCCATTTTCTTTTTTGGGTCCCATTTTGACACTGTTTTTTATTTTTTTTATTTGGGCCCTTCTCTTTTTTTTTTTGTTTTAATTTTGGGACCCTTTTTTCATTCAAGTATTTCCTCTTTTTTTTTTATCCCAAGTTTTTTTTTTCCACCCAAAGCCGAAAGGCATTACTATTCACAAAATCTTGATGCTCTCGGATAATTGTTTCTTTATTTTTAAATCATAGTTTTTTTTTTTTTTATTCAGATCCTTTTTTCATTTAGATCCTTCTTCTTTTTTGGGACTAGGTTTTTTTACCCTTAAGTTCTTCATCTTTTTTTTTTTTATGTAGGTTTTTCTTTTTTCTTTTTTCTTTTTTGTCCCACTTTGGCACTGTTTTTATTTTTTTCATTTAGCTTCTTCCTTTTTTTACCTTTTAACCTTTTTTTTTTTTGGTTCAAGTATCTGTTCAAAATGTTACAAAAACTATTTGTAATGCAGATACTGAGATAATTATAAATCTAACAAACATTTATGTAACGAAAAAATACAATTCGCATCTTGTAGGCACCCCGCTGTTAACACGGGGGAAATAACTAATCTAAGTATAAAAGAAAAAAATTAATGGATATGATTGTTCTCTCACGTGATCATAATGCAATCTCTCTTTAAAGAAGTCAAAAAGTTGTCTAAGTTGATACATGTTCCTGCTTAGTGCTTGTTCATGTTCACTATTTCAATCTGTCATTTTACTTTTAAGATTTAGATATCCCTTTAAAACTTTGGACTTAAATGTTCTCTTATTGAAGTCAATTTTTCTTTAAACTGTGTTAATTTTTTTATGACACTATCTGCAGGATTTCAAATAAATTTTTTAGAGAAAAATAGTTTTGTCTCAAAATATAAAAACTCCTAAATTTGTTAAAAGAGATTTTAAAATTATCGAAACAATTTATTACAATCAAAAACTTAATATTTTGAATTGTTCTATTCACAATTTGATATCTATTTTATAAAAAACTAACAAATTATAATTATTTTTAACTGTATCTTTTCGTGACACACCTCACAACGTGTGGTGTGTTTACCACGTTCTAGTTTTTATAAAATATTATTTTGTATCGTTTGTTTCCGTTCAACCACAACCACGAGAGGATAGGGATGGTAATTTATATTTAACCCGGTAGATACTCGTCCCTTTCCTACCCAGTGGAGGTGGGTAAGGGGCGGGTGTGGGATGAGTGAGGGTATAAATTTTCAAACGCGTGAAGGGTCGGATAAGGTGCGGATATGAGTTTTATACCTATCGTATATTTTATCCAACCCTATATATATTGCACTAGTTTAAAATTATATAATTTGAATGTAATTATTGTTTTTATTTTATTTTGATATAATTAAAATTGATTTTGAAATTTTATTATTTATATTTTGATTAGAAAATACTAATAAACTAAAATGTTAATAAAGATAAAAATCAAATAAATTTGAAAAAAGAGTAAATCAACTTATTAATGTAATAAGTTGACTTATAAATATAACAAGTCAATTTATACAAGATAATAAGTCAATTTGTTAAGTGGGTAAATAAATCTACCAGTTGGGAATGACATAAAAAAAAAAAAAAAAAAAAAAAAAAAAAAAAAAGGGAAAGAGGGGAGAAAAGAAAATAAGGGAGAATGGGGTATAAAAGGTTTTACCTATTAGGAGTGAAGGGTCGAAAAAAATACGAAGTTTTAAAGTGGAGGAACGTACCCGTCCCACTGACATCCCCACGAGAGAAAACCGTCGAAATTGAAAACAAGAAGGACCAATTGGGCAATTAGAAAAAATTATATATATTTCTCTCGAAAACGACTGTGAAGTCCACAATCAATGTCTCGCGCTCCTCTCTCTGCTTCACAGGCATTTTTCTTTTCTCTATCTTCATCAAACGGAAGAAGCTCCGCTTTGTCTCCGCAACGACTCTCTCTTCCGCATCAACCCCCTCGTTCTTCGTTTCTCTGCTTCTATTCTCTCCCCAGTACTCTCTCTCTCTCTCTCTACCATTTACTTGATTTAGGCTTTGATCCGATTTGCTTTAGTTTCTTTGATCGATCGTGTTAGTAAATTAATCTTTTTGGTTTTGGTGTTGGGGTTCATTTTATAAGTGTCCCCATCTGGGATTGGTTTAGTTTCGCATTTAAGGTAGATTTCGTTGTGTGTGTGGTTTGGTTTGACCCTTTTTGATTGGTTTAAGGATCATGTGGATTTTGACGTGTGAGAAGGGTTTTTAAGGTTTGTTTACGATATATCTGTTGACTGGTATTATGGGAACTGGGAATTGATTCGGTTACTGTTCTGCAATTGAAAGACCAAAAACCACAAAAGTGATGGCTCCAACATATTTTGTGTGTGGGAAGTTAATAAGGTTTCACGTAGGGAGATGTAATTACTTGTCTGAAACTTGAACGGGGGAAGTTTGGCTTAAGGTCTCAATTAAGGGTTTGAGACCTAGAAGGATGCCAGCATGATAGCGTGGCGGTGAATATATGCTCTTTTTTATGATTTAGTAAAAGAACGCACCCACACCCACTTGGGGTGGGATTGGGGGGGGGGGGTTCAAGTCCAAATGGAAGACACAGGTTTTGGGAATAGATGCATCACAAGCATCCCTTGGCAATTGGACACCACCATTTATGCCAAAATTTAAGCTGATGGAGGAGAGTCTTTTTATTGTTTCATGACTTAACACCTTCGTCACCTTTATTGTTGGGCTGTGACAATATACAAAAGGGTCCAACTTGTTGAGTGCTAAATGAGGTGTAAATTGCAGTGGGGGTTGATGTAGGGCGTTCAAGTTCAAGTGGGATATAGAGTTTTGGGAATAAAGGCATTACAAGAATCTCATGGTAACTTGGTAACAAGCATCTATGCTGAATTTTAAGCCAATGAAGGGATTAAGGGGGTTTGTTTATTATTTTACAACTTAAACACCCTCCTTACGGTTCGACTGTGACAATTTATAAAAGGGTACCAACATGTGGGTACTAAATGAGGTGAAAAGGGGCTGATAGGATTTGAACTCAAAACCTCCTACTTTGATACTGTGTGAAATAAATCTCTACCAAAAGTTCAATCCTATAAAACAAGGTGTAGTTTTATAACTTAACAGTAATAGACAATTGTAGGAGAATGGTGGTTGATGTATGCTCTATTTAAAAACTGTTTTAAGTCTTTTTTGCTTTCTTAGTCTTGCTTGGTAATTTACTATAGGTAAATGTTTATTTTTAAGTAGTTGTTGATGTACTCTTCTGATGTTTGTGGTGATGTTACTTAACTTTATTTTATTATAAATCCTTGTTCACAGAAAGCTGTTTGCCAATTGTAATGGAGGCTCAACATTCACTAATGTGTTGCCTTTCTTTCTCTTGGTTCCTTGCAGATATGGATGATGACGTTGATCCGATCCTGTTTCCCTTGCACCGGTGCAAGACTCTTCACCTGGTTGGTGTAACACATGTTTTTCGATTGTTATATAGTTTATGCATTGTGGATTTGAAGCTGCTGTGTGTTTGGTTGGGTTTCAAGATTGACTTTTTCTTGGATTTTGTGCACAAAACTCGGGGCACTGTGGTCTTATTAAACCATACATCCAGGTGAGGCATGCACAGGGAATCCACAACGTTGAAGGAGACAAGAACTATAAGGCATACATGTCTCCAGAATATTTTGATGCACACCTTACTGCATTAGGCTGGCAGCAGGTAAGGGCCAAACGTACATTCTTATTCTGGCTTCAGTCATTGAGAGGCAGAGGGAGGGAAAGGATATATCTTGGTAACTGAATAAGTTATTAAATTACCATGACCATGTTGACAGGTGGATAATTTGCGAACTCATGTTCATACATGTGGACTGTCAAAGAGGATTGACCTAGTAATTACATCTCCTTTGATGAGGTATTAGTTCAGCAACTTCTTACAATGTCTTCACATGATTATCATCTCATCCAGAAATCCCCAGTAGAAGTTGAATATTTGAAATTACAAAGTTGAGGTTTAGCTATAAATTTTTGTTACTAAGACTCCTTTGAAGCTTGATTGAGGATGCTTTATGTTGTAATCTTGCTGTTACTTGGGCCATCAACCTGTACTGTTTTTTCTTTTTAAATTTATATAGGTTCATTTAGAGGTGTCTTGTAGTGTATGATTTTTGCCTCGAAAAAATTTTATTCATGTGGTGTATTTGTTTGTTTTTGGTAAAAATGTCTTGTAGACTGATATAGGAAAATTTCCTTACTTGATATACAATTTTATTTACTTGAAATATAAGGCAATTTGCTTTCTATAAATATTGTTGAAATATAGGAGGTACTAGCCTTTTATAGTAGGTACATAAATTCCCTTAATCTTGGGAAAATAGATGATTTTATTTACCATGGATTTCTTGGTTATCATTTTCTGTTGTAGTGCAGGACGCTGCAAACAGCTGTGGGTGTATTTGGTGGTGACGAATACAGTGATGGAGTGAATTCACTTCCACTAATGGTGGCAAATGCAGGGAATAGCAACCGGTCTGCTATTTCAAGTTCAAACTGCCCACCTATTTTGGCTTTAGAACTCTGTCGGGAACATTTGGTAAGCATCGCTGATTCCTTTCTCAATCTGGCTTTTAAACCCAATGAATAGATTATTCATGAATATTAGAAAGGTTCTTGCTTTCTTAAGTAATATCTAGGCAAGAACTCATGACACAACCACGAAAATAATGCCAAATTTGTGTGATTTTGTAGTATATACTGACCTTGTCATGATAAAATACAACCCCGGTTGCTCTGCACTTGAGAAGAATTGGCTGGCATTACTTATTGGGCTCAAGAACGAAATGATAAAATAGGGAATTCCTGGGTGTTCTGATGCTACCACTTTTGCTCAATTTTTGTTATGAGAAGGTATGCTTGTCAGCAGAATGAAATTATCAAGACATCAGTTCTTCCTCTCCGTGACTCAGTTTTTGCCATGTAGTCAAAGTTGGCCCAAATCTTATATTATAAGTCCTCTTTATCCTATGAACTGAAATATTCTACAAACTCAGCAAATTAGCTTCACCTTTTTCCCCAAATATTTGTGCATTACTTAATATAACCATGTTGCTTTAGGCTTATGTTTCAAATCCTCAAGCTACATGTTATTGAGTATGAAAATAAAATGGTTTAACATTGCTGTTCCAAGGAGCTCTGTTGTTTAGTATATGCTTCCCGTTCATTTTTACAAACCTCGCAGTGAGGCTTGTTCTTCTTTTTACTTCTTGATTTTGTTTGGGCACTGAAAGTTAAATAACTGGATGGTTGAAACAAATGGACCTCCTATGATTTGCTGAAATTTGTCTAATTCACCCTTTCATCAAACAAATCCTGAGCACCAAAAATGGTTGTCAGACTAGCTTTCATGGTGAATCAAGGAAAGTTCTTTTCCTAGAAACCACGAAAAAGACAAAGCCAACCTACCATATTTGTATTTCTTGGATAGTTTTGTTGTGATCTTTGTCTCAGTTGGAGAAAACAACACTATAAAGCTAATGTTTTATACTATTGAGATTAGGATATGCATCAGAGTTGAAGCAACACGGGTTTCCTTCTGTCCCCTGAGAAATGGCAGTCCATAACTATTTAGTTTATGGCTGTATTCTTTTACTTTCATGGCTATTGCTTTGTTATTAATCCTGTATTAATTTAATTGCAGGGTGTTCATCCTTGTGACAAAAGGAGAAGCGTCAGTGAATATCAGTTCCTTTTTCCTGCTGTTGACTTTTCTCTGGCAAGTATTTTGATTTCTAGATTATACCTGGAAATGGAAACAGATAGTGGTTTGGAATAAAATTATTTTGATTATGTCTTGGCATAAATCAGTTACTGACAATTCATGGGTGAGGGTTTAAGCTCGGAAACTAACAAGTTTAGTAATTTTTAACTCTTTCCAGATGGAAAGTGATGAAGATGTAGTCTGGAAGGCTGATGTTCGAGAGAAGACTGAGCAACTTGCAGCTAGGGGCTTAAATTTCATGAAATGGTAAATTTCCTTCTTTGCCTTTCTACCATGTAATGATTTAATGCTCCAACTGCAAATTTTTTTGGGCTAGAACTTTTTTCTTTTTGATTTTTCTGCTCCTCTTTACTGGTAATCCCTTCCGACATTTGTGTAGTATATATTCTGTGCTGGGAAAATTCAATACGCTTGCTTGCATGCAACATGAGCTGCCTAGTACATCGCGCTAGGGTTTTTTTTTCATCTTTTTTTTTTAACCTTAAGCGATGGAGACCATGAATACTTCTATAAGGAATACAACTGAAGGAATTTTTCTAAAGGACTTTCGATTGGATTCCAGCTATATCATTGTGGTTGCCTTAAGTTTCTAATACTAACTGTTCAGCTCCTGCTATTTCAATTCCGTTTAAGCTTCTGGACAGCAAAATCAGACTTCTAATTTCATTTGTCCCTCTTTGTCATTTAGGAAGGGAATATCTAGTGGTAGTTTCCTTTTCTATTCATTTTGTTAGACAATTGACCTTTAGTTTGTAATATTTGTTTTATGGTAATTCCAAGCTCTTTAACAATCTGCTGTATGCAGGCTGTGGACAAGAAAAGAGAAGGAGATAGCCGTTGTTACCCACAGTGGATTCTTGTTTCATACTCTAAGTGCATTTGGTAATGACTGTCACCCTTTGGTGAAAAAGGAAATATGCAAACAGTAAGTGTTTCTGATGCCTCTTTTTTTTTTGCAAGATATACTATATCCTGCCAAAGAGAAATTAATTACATTATTTTGCCACTTGAGCATTATTTTCTATTATTTTTCTAGAGCACTTCAAACTGTGAACCTCAATTGATGTTCTCTGCAACAAGAGCCCTTTAAACGATTTTCCATAGAATTTGATATTTCTCTTCTTCGTTTCAGTTTCTTTCCTTTTGGCTGAAAAGCAATTTTTTGAGAAGAAAAAAGAATGGTTATGAAAACATTTATTACTTGTAATTGGGACATCAATGAACAAGCTTTAAGGCCTTCTCTTTCTTGAATCCTCATCAAGTGCTGCAAAACTTCAACTTTAGTGACCCAAAGGGGGGCAAAGTATTCAAAACAATACTGAACAATACCGATGTAGGTTCCCTCAGTTGGCTATAGCGATCTTCTCTACTTGAGGCCTCCTGTCAAATATATGGGGAGACTGTAGGAGGAATATCCATTGAATGTGCTAGGCCAGGGATTGACTGGCAAGGGCGGAGGAGTGCCAGGCTGGTGGGCTAATAAGACTAAATTCGTCCCTAAGACTAAATTTGTCCCTTAAGGACAGCCCAAGCGGTAGAGTCTCCCCACTTCCATCATCCCTTCCCTAGTTCGATCTCGTTTGGTTGCATCTTCTTGTGCAAAAAAAAAGGCTAAATTCCTTACTGCATCTCAATAGAAAAAAATTGTATGTAGAGCAATGTATTCAGAAAACCTCAGTGCAAGAAGGTAGGGAAGATCAACATTGCTGGTCCATTTGTACATCAGTAAGACCTGACTTCCTGTGACATGAATTTGCAGCTTTGCAAACTGTGAGCTTCGCTCGATGGTCATTGTCAATAGAGGGTGAGATTACCATTTCAATGATTTCAGAAGTTTGTTTTTATTTTATTTGGGATTCTAAACTTTCAGCTTGTCTTCATTCTCCAGCATGGTAGGATCGGATTCTTCAACAACTAACTATCCAGGAAAAATTCCTGCTGGTTTGGATCGCCCAAGCAATGCTGTTGGTACCCAGAATAACATAGAAAAACAAGTGCCAAATTCTGGGTTGACTTAACAAAGATCAATCTATCTATTGCAGTTGAAGGCAGTGATGATTGGGATACGAATCAAAATACTGAACTTGAAATACAGCATTCATTATTTTTATATGGCCTTGGGAACTTGGTCCTAAATATTATATACTCAAAATGCTATTTAAAGAATATATTGCACGACTTTCTTGTTTCTCTACCATGAAGGAGGGTTTTCCTTTGTCAAGATTTCGTTGTCGCATTTTTTTTTCTCTTTTTGAAGGAATATTACATGCCGCAGGGAGAGAATATGGGATTTCTAACCCCTATCGTTGGGTGAGGACAAGGAACTCGGGTAGCAACATACCAAATTGCCATAGAAAATTTTGTAGTATTACTCGTCAGAGTGAGGCAGCTGTTTGTGGTTGTACCTCTCTCTCTCTCTCTGCTATATCTACTATCAGAGTGCTGTGCTCAATTATGTAGATTGTCTCTGATGGGTCGTTCTAAAACAAGGATTCAACGTAATGGAAGCCAAATATTTTGAACAACTCGAAGCCAGAGCTTTTATTGGTTTGGAGAAAATGAGGATTAGAAGAACACCTAACATATACGGCAACAGGTTGTCGCCTTGGGTGCAGGAAAACTGTTATTGTGAAAGCATGATTGAAGCAGTGCTGGGGCCCCAGGAGGGGGAGTATTGCATAAGAGGGAGGGGAATATGGGGTTTCAACTTGTAAACCCTCCCTCTTGAATAAGCACATAAATTTCTGGAACCACTTCCTCAAAGTGCAAGCAACAATGTCGGCTGTATAATTTTTTTTTTTTTAGTGGGCAAAATTTTAAAACTTTTTTAAAAAATTACAATATAATAAAAAATTTAAAAATTTAAGGGACAAATACTATATTTAACCCTTAAACTTTAAAAATCACACCATTACAGTATAACATTTTTTAAAAATCGATCCCATCCCTTCCCCCTGTACATTTTCGATCCCATCCTTTACCCCTGTTGTTTCACTGTTGTCTCCGGAGAGGAAAAATGTAGGGTTCAAACACTCGCTTTCTTGAGGGCTAGAAACTCCTGTACCCCTCTCTCTCTCTCTACCATTATAATGTTATGTGCTTAATTACTTATATTGTCTCTGATGGATTTGTGCTACAACAAGGATTCAACATAATAGAGTAACCTGAGTTAAATTCTATTATTTGCAATTTTGGAGATTTTTTTACCTATTTATTAGGTACGCCCACATAAATTTAGATTTACATATTTCGTGTGCTTACCGAAAATGTACAGACTAAAATTCCTCTCATTGTAAAAAAATCAGGAAAAGAAAAGGGCTAATTGCCAAAACAAACATGATCTTTCCATTGTAGGCTTACCTAAGGAGAACCAGTCATCATCACTTGTTCGGAGAAAATGACAATTGGAAGTACACGTAACCTATCCAGCAATACATTCGGAGAAAATTACAACGGAAAAGGATAGCATCATGCAAGAAAAGCCAGATGAGTTATCTGCAGATTTTAATTTGTCTTCAACAGATCATAGAATGACACAGGTTTCTTCTTAGACTTCCAGCAAAGTTCCTGGAAAAATAAATAGCAGAGAAGTTTAAAAGGAAAAACAGAATGTACATATATGTATATATATGTTCAATGGATGTACTTAAAGCTACAACTCAATACCTCCACTGCTGAAGCCAATCGCAGTAGTGAAGCTTCGCCCCATGGACGCCCTATTAGTTGCAGACCTATTGGAAGCCCTTCTTTATCGTATCCCACCTGAATGAATCATGAAATATGGAAAATTAGAATAAACTGAGGATGGTTTAAATCAGTGTGGTTTGTGGAGGCATGCACAGAACCCTTTCTGTTTTAATAGAAAAGGAAAGACAAATTAATTGATGAATAGAGAAAGGATTACGATGGAAAATACAAATCGGAGTCGGAAATCTTGGTTCAATTTCATTAGATATCTACCAAAAAGTAGGTTTCTAAAAGCACCAGCTATGGAAGACCATAATTCAGCTGATTTGCAGATCTTATGTCTGGTGCATCAGAGGGAATAGCCTCGCGTTCTATCATATATATCTAATGAGAGAGATAGAGAGAGGCGGGAGCAAATCACTTACTGGCACAGATATGGCTGGCAATCCAAGAAGATTTCCTGCTAGTATGAATCTCATAAGGTAACCTGAAGCCAAAGAAACATGCATAAGAAAAATCAACAGGGCAGTAAAAGCAATAACAGGAACTTAACAATTCATAGATGTCTAGAAAAGATGCTATTTTGTCTCCAAGTAGCAATAGACTGTTATCAAGATAGGATTGAACTCGGTGATCAACCCATGCATGCATTTTGTGCATCTCATTGAAATGTCATGCTCTGTATGCTGTATGCCTGCTTATGGTTCAATAAATTGTAAGGCTTAAGCAAAGACCAAAAAGAAATAAATTTACCACCCCTAATAAGAAATTAGGATTAGGAACTCCAAGCTTGTCCAGAACAATCAGTTATGGGAGAGTAAAGTATCACATAATCAAGTCATCAATTTGAAAGAAATAGATTTTAACCTTCCCTTAGATCATTTTAAAGTTGCAATCAAATAATGCATTTAGGCTTCTTTTGCTTTTCATTATATTGATTTTACATACCCTTTGGAGGCTAGTGCTTTGTTAGAGTAGATTAACCAGCCCCCCCTTTTTTTTTTTGGGGGGGGGGAGCGCTTTAGATCTTCCAGTTCTGTCTAGCCTGTTGGTTGCTTGGTGTGGCCCCTGCAGAGATTCTTTGATGATTTTCATGAGGTTCTAAGGTTTTTAATGGATCTTCTTATGACACTATCAAGTTCGGGCTAATGATGTTTGCTATATCTTTGGCTTCTTTAGGAAAGGGTCATAAATTTCAGGGGTATGAAATCAAAATCCTGTTCACACTTTAAAATCTGGGTAATTCATATATTGAAACCTATGCCGCTGAGTTTTGGCATCCTGTGAAAGGGATCAATTTCTAGATGGGCTAATCAAAGTTTTCATGATTGATTGACAAATCAAAAGAAAGAATTGTCTATAATGTAAACAGATAAACAGTGACAAGGAAGTAAGATGATATTTACCACAACTGCAGGAAGCAGGAAAACGATGAATCAGGGAGGAGAAGAAATTAACAAGTCGAAGGACACACTATGACATCAACAAAGAGTTTCATGTCTTTCTCACTTGACAGAAAATTGTGAACGGAAAATATGTAAAAATATCTAAACCAGCATACCTGAAACCTGCAAATTTGACTCCCCCAATTTGAGAGCACTAGAAGGAATTTTAGGCGCAGTCATGCTGAAAGCAAAAGAAAGCATATATCACTCATATGGTAATGTGATACAGGTATAGAGTTGGGGGTCTTGTCCCATGCTTTCTTAAAACCTACTTGAAATTATAAAATAGGAAACATTAAGAGAATATCCTGTAACCACTACAACCTAATGTTTAACAGAAAAATGAAAAATGCAATTGCAAGAGTTCAGGGTAATGGACAATTTTAATTCATAGTTATGGAGAAAATCAGGACAGAGCATAATTTGAATTTTTCTGACCAAAGGTCATGTTATAATCTGGTTCCTAATAGTTTGTCAAATCACCAAAATTTAAAGCAACAAAAGGTTCGAAACAGATCATCCATCTTCTTTTTCCTAAACACAAAGCTATCTCTTTAAAATCAATATTCAACTCCAACATCTCTACCATCTGAATAGGTCGTAGTGTAAATCGTGTAATTAGCAAGCATACTGTCAATTCCTTTAACAGTCATAAACATACCCAGTTGTTGGGGTCACTATGACATCAACCTTCTTGAAGATCTCCATGTGATGGTGCATTATTCTTCGCCTGCATCAAGTAAGATCAAAATGAATGTTATAAGCATCCGTATTCCTCATGCTTCCAAATCAAAGTACCTATCGAATGGTAGGCACATGATAACTTGGCTGCAAATTGTGTGAGGATTTTTCCATGGAGGATTTATGAAAATAATTTTATTGTCAACTAAACATTGAAAAAATATGATATCCAAGACTGTCAAGCACAATGATGAGATCATGAATACATAGATATTAAACCAATGAAATAAAATTTGCTCAGGTAAATATAGAAGGGAACTAAATAATTTATGGATATCAAGCATCTTACCTTAGGCGCTGAGCAGCAACATAATCTGCTGCAGAAAATGACCGAAAAAGTGCCAGATTAGCCCGAGTATCATACGTCATTTTCGAACCACACCTACAGATGACATGAGATGGTTATTTCATATCTGAATCTTTGTCTGGTCTCTAAACCTGGTCAAATAATGGTATCTATTTGTGGATTCTAATAGTTGGTCAAAATGTAAAATATATATACATACACACACACACACACACACTGAGCCCCAAAAAAAAAAAAGGTCATACAAGAAAATCTATCTGTGCAACAGTAACAAAGATGAAGAAAGCATACCCATCTGCCAATTCAGGACTAAGTGCACTTAATGATTCAGCACCAATCGAAACAACATGAGCAGTGGCCATTTCACGCAATTCAGGTATTACAATCTCCACAATCTGAATCATTCAAGTGAAGTACGATGATATCTGTTAGCAAGTGCAATCTATGAATGATGGTTAAGGAGCAGAATATGATCAGTTTTGCTTACTTCGCACCCATGATCTTTTACTAGAAGATTAAGGGCATCCTCACATTTATTTGAGATATCAATTGAGTACACATCATTAAACCACTGCAAGAAGAAAATCATACAAAATTATGCTTGAAGGTCATTGACATATATACATAATTGGCATAAGTGTCATTACGTCTGTATACTTTCCCAAACGCAGTGATCCAAAAGCAATCAAACTGTTAGATGACGATAAATCTGGCAAACAAGGTGGCGACTGCAAAAATGTAGAAATGATTAGAAGCATAGCACAGACTAGGAAGCCAAACACATAAGTCCCTAGTGTTGATAATTCAGTTCAAGAAATTTGAGAATAAAACACAAAGTCGAGAGAAATAATTAGCAAAATTCAGCACTCTCAAGAAGAAAGGATTTCATGGTCACACATTCATGACAAAGATGACATGATTTATTGTGTATGATACCGTGCATGCTAATCCCATTCCAACGAGTACATTCCACACCTTCAAAAAAAAAAAAAAAAATATTCCGCACCCCTTTTTTGTTGGGGGGGTTTGGCAACCAGCCACCCCCATGGAATTGCCAATCTAGATCGTGCGACCCAATTCAGGGTGCATTCTTGATCCGGATCACTATCACCAACTCCCGAAATTTAAATATTTATTTTCAATTGTTTGACACCATTAATTAGTATAAATCAGCTGGAGTTATGGTACATGTTATAGAACATCACACAATATTAATAACTTTATTATGTGGTATTAATTAGCTGTAAGAAATAATACTTTACTTTTGAGTTGGAAAAGACTCTTCACAGAATTTCAACGTAAATCAGTCACTATATTTACTAGGAAAAATAAATATCTCCTACTTATTGAGATTCTGAATTTTATGTTTTAATTTTTGTTTTGAAGAGGATTGTTTCCTTTTATTAAGCATTTCTTACTCTTTGAATCATTAGAGATTAGAAACATGTTCAAGGTTATATATAAACACTACATATTTATGAATGACCCATACAATAACTCACAACTGTATCATGACCCGAAATAGCGACCAGAAGAAGCCTATCCCCCCTCTGTAACCCATGCAATAGAAACTAGAGTATCAGGTACTGGTACCTGTCCCACATTCAATGGCGTACCACGATCCAGGTAACTATAACCTGCCTGACTACCAATGAATAATTTTATAATAATTTGCAAATCCCAGACATCTAGGAGACAATCTCAGCAGTCAATAGCATGCCTAACTCTAGATTTATACACACCACTGTGGAGAGATTACTGAAGTCGGAGGGGGCATGGAACAGCGTAAATTATAGCATTTAGAGAGGCAGTGCCAGCCTGCTGCCTGACATGCACCACTTAGAAAAACATAAAGAGGACCTCATACATTGAACAGATTTTGATCTATTATTTAGATGAAACAAATAATAGCAGTCAGCTACTGATGCCCAAAAAAAAAAAGGAAGGCCTTTGGATATGGGATTTACAGACAAATATCTTCAAATTTGTTTGAATAGATTGACAACACCTCTACATCAAAGAGAAAAATTTCATAGTATGCAAACCGCTTTGTTTATTAGAAACATAAAAAGGGCCAAGAAATTACCGGGTTCAAAGTAATTTTTTTAGCAGGAGAGGGGCCCAAAATTGCTGCATACCTAGAGGGAGAGAGATAATAAAAAACAACTTATCAGAATAAACAAGGTAAGCTCTTTCAACAGAAACCATCCGATGCTTGACACAAAAATAAAGCATTCCAATGGTTTGTCGAGCCTTTAATCTTAGTATATCCTCTTGTTGTAACGTTCAAAGGCATTTATGTCCACATTTGATAGGCCGAGTAAAGTTCACACCTGTTTAGTTAGTTCTCTGGTGATCAAACTATGTTTAAACTTTTCAAGATATCAATTGTAAGTAACTTGAAAAGAAAAATGATAGTCTTCCATTTATGATGTGCAACCATTGAAACTCCATGCAAATGAATACTAGTAATACTTCTAGGAAATCTATTTTTTCCACACCCAATTAACTTCTGTGGTTTAAAATAAAACGATAAAACCGAGACAGTCTTTAATTTTTTACTTTTTCTAATCAAAAGGAAGAGCTCACAAGCATGATTGCTTACACCAGCATTAGATCCTCAACCGATGATGCCAGTGGTCCAATAATCTCCACTGTTCCAGCATCACATGTTGACCTAAGAATCCATGAAAAAGTCAACAACATCAGGAAAATGGCCCGAAGGAAAATAATATCTATGTCAAGTTGGACAAACTCAAGTATGACTATTAAGTATGAATTCATCCGAGTGAAATCAAGCTGATTTTTTACCATAAAAGCAGTCTTTCAGTTTAACCAATATCCTTGTTGTGTCATGATAAGAAAGAAAATAACAAGGCTGACTGATGTAAAGAGTTGCTGTTTACAACGCAGCTTATAATTGCACCTTGAAATCTCAAGCTAGTCTTTAGGAAGTTCTTTCATTAGGTCATTTTTATAATACCTATATGATCAAGGTTTGAGAGCATACCCTTCCATGTCAACTCGTCCATAAGATGTTTTTAGGCCCACTACACCACAAAGGGAAGAAGGAATACGAATTGAACCTGCCTTTGCATAGAAATTAAATTAAAACCAGGATCAGCTTGATGGAGAAACAAGTACTTAGTCTAAGTTGTATCAGCACAACCTCCACCATCCGTTCCTAATGCAGCAGAACACAGTCCAGAAGCAACCATTGCTGCTGGGCCCGAGGAAGATCCACCTGTATATCTATTTGGTGCATGTGGGTTTCTTGTTGTTCTGGCATCATATATGGGAACATGAAAAATTAAGCCTTTAAATTACGTAAACCTGGAAATAACCTCTAATACACATCATGGATGAAGAAAACCACACAATGCACTGCGCAGAGGATGTAAAGATAGTTCATGCACAAGAAATTTCAAATTTAAATCCACTGGATGCACATATAAAATGATACCCAGGCTACTGTATTTATGCAAGCAAAAATATCAATCCTTGTGGTTGACAAATGGCTGGAAAACTAGAACTTACCCATGATTTGGGTTATTTCCTGATGTTCCCAGGCCCAACTCATGCATATTTGCTTTTCCTACAAATATTACTCCACACTTCCGCAATCTTGAAACACAAATAGCATCCTTCTCTACAGGACGCACCTCATGCAACCATGTTGTTGCACCTGCATCAATTGAAAATAAAGTGGCTTGTAACCAACAAATGCTTGATTTGACAATGTAGAAGAAAAACTCAATAAAATCCTACCTTTAGATGGATGAGGAAAACAATCTATATCATCTTTGATTGCCACAAAAATTCCATCCAAAATGGATAATGGGTTCCCTGCATGACTTACATGTTAAAGAACGCCTATATAGGAGGCTGCGCTTTAGAAAAAAGCAATGACAACAACAAGATAAACACATAAGAGACTTCAATACCTTCTTCAAACCTTCGGGTAGAAGCCACAGCTTGCTTCATCAGTTCATCTGCATCAAAAGAAACCAACAATGGTGTTGGGGGCATTTTACTGTGTATCTCCTCAATCGCTGAAATAAAGCGCTCTGCAACCTGTACACCAAAAGTAAGACTCTTCCTAGGGAATTTATTGACAGGAATCAGAAATTTAGCATTAAATGGTTACTCACTATAGATGGCGTCACAATCTTAGATCGATAAGCATAGTGGTAGTCACAAATCTTCCAATAGCGGAATGAGTTTGTCTCATTGGCCCAGCAGCTAGCAGGATCATAAGGTGGAAGACACTTCAAAGCTATTTCTACCCGCTCTTCAGGTTTTCCATCTTCTTCCACATCAACCACACCGTTTTCTAGTTCTATATTGACATGCAATGCAAACTAACAAGATCAGAAATTTGAAGTGAGAACAATCTGTATGAGAATAGATTAGAACAACATACACAATGCCCACTTAGCCAAATCTCTCCTAGTTTTCCAATTTCAATCTTCAGTGATCTACCATTTCTTTAAAACTAAGCTCATTAGAAACTTTAAAATCCACACAAACGCCCCAGATTAAACCAAATTTGTTTTCCAAAACTGCGGAGTTCAAAATTGAATTTCTAATATCTGTTGCTTGGGAAAAAAATGCAGAGTTCCTGATTCCACAAAAATGTAGATTTGTAAGTCCCCAAAGAAAAGGAAAAAAGAAAAAGAACTTGGGAATAAACTCTACAACAGTTTGACCATCTCACATATTTGATTCATAATTAGAAGAAAAAAACAAGTTTTAGCATCAAACTCACAGGTTGTTTCAAATTTTTGAAATACAAAATCATACGCTTCAGTTATAAAAGCAATCCTTTTCAACTGGTTCCAGGCCATGCCTAAATGGACCCATGTCCCAAATGAAATGCTTGTGATAATTCACTTCTATTCTAAGGTTTTTATATTTTGTCGGCCCCCACAGTTTTCTACACGCTTATCTGGTAATCATGGTTTGTGGATTATTGTAAATGCTAATAGCCTTACCCAGTGGAGTTTCGCTGTAATAATAATAATAATAATAATAATAATAATAATAATAATCAATTAATTAATTAATTAAATGTTGAGTTGATAACACAAGAAGCTGAAGATTAGAAGATAACACCTTGTGGAGGATACTCAGGTTTGAACATGGGCGTCTCTGGTATTGTAGTATTCTGCAATAACTGTCCATTTTGGATATAAAATTATTAGTATCTTGCCTTGTTCTGTTGAAAGGGTAAAAATAAAAAATAAAAAATAAAAAAATACTATTAGTGACGAGAATTTTCCTTATGATAATTTTCATGAGATAAATGTCAAACTCTAATGCGACTAGATCTTTTTAGATCACAATTATTCACCATCCGACATCAAAAAACATTATTCAATCTTTGTCAAACACCCAGATCATGAAAATCTTTTATAAAAGAAAAACAAAATTCAGACGACAAGTTTCATAGTCAAACTACAATTTTCTTTGATGTTATCCATGTTGTGTCAAACATCTGAGATCATCAAAAGAGAACACAAAAAAAAAACTCGATAAATAAAAAGGAATGGCTCAAAAAACCTTACCTCATCAAATTTATTTTGCTTTTTCATATAATTAATAATCAAATTTCCTATAAGGGGTGTCTCTAATATCTTCACAAAGATCCCCAAGGTATATCCAGTTAAATGAGGAACTGCAAAAGCCGCAAAAATTAAACCCAAAATTAACAAATTAAACAAATCCCACAAAGAATCTAAGTTTAATTTGATTTACGCATCGATGTAGTACTTGATTAAGAGAAGAATAAGACCTTTATACTCTTCATGCTCGTACTTGACAGTAGACAAGTCAAGCTCCTCTGCTGGCACTAGAACTCTCCTCTTCCCCATCTGTCAACAGAAAACCGCAAATTTCATAACCCCACAATCTTACAATTAAAGCCCATATCCAGTTTAAACAGAATGCCAATTTTGAGAGAGAAAGAGAGAGTTAAGAGTGAGTGGACTAACCTTTTGTCTTCAGGGTGAGAGACACTCGATGATCGCTGGCTGTCACAGTTTGAATCACTCTCTCTCTCTCTCTCTCTCTCCCCCCCTCCACAACCTACCTGTGTCTGCTTGTTTTTGTTTGCGAGCGAGAGTATTGGATTGCCGTTGGAAATAAAATGAAAAGGATGATGTCAGCTAAAAGACGCCCGGGGTACCGTATCTCTTCGAAGTTCACTCTCTCTCTCTCTCTCTCTCTCTCTCACCTTTTGGCCGCAAGGTCATGTGCTTTTTGCCCTCTTGCTAAATGAAGGGTATTATTTGAATATTGTATAAAGGTTGTGATGAAAATACTTTTAGTGTTTATATGATATTATTTTAAAGAAAATAAATTTACAAAATATATTGTATAGAAGTGTTTCTATTATTTTCATTGTGTAGTTCTAGGTATTCAGAATCCTATTTAACAAAAAAAAATTCTAGTATATATGAAGTCACAAACTTTCAAAATTGAATAATTTGAATTGATTAAAATATGTTTCGAATCAAATAAAAATTTAAAAAATATAGTGACACGAGCGATTGAGTAAATTTTGATTCATTTGATGTTTTACTCTTTTCATTATGTATCATTACTCCTTTTAGAAAATAAAGATATTAAAATACATTTAAGGAAAAATAGGACACAAATTTATAATTTAAATTATATCGGAAAAAATGTATCCTCAATTATTCCCATAAATTCTTAAGATTCTAAATTCTAATCGATGAAGTAAAGTGTTGGAAATATATTTACAAGTGACCCAAAATCTAATATGATGTTTTAATTCTTGAATTTTTAAGATCAGTGTAGTCACCACTTTTTTTTTTGAATGTGTACTTGGCAAAATTATTATTAGTTTTTTCAGTCCATAAAAGCATTATTATACACTATGCCCTTCACTCACCTACTCAACAAAATTATATATATATATATATATATATATATATATATTATTAAAAAAACACAAAGAATGTAATTGTAATTTTATTCTTATAAAATTGTAAAATTACAATTTTATTCAAGAGTCTTGACTATTTAGAAATATTTTAAATTTTAAATTTTATTTAATATGATGTTATGTAATATATATAGAGGGAGAGAGAATCTTAAAACATGAAATATTTCAATACTAAAAAATATAATGTCCCAAAATGAAATTAAGAAATTCGCACTAAATAATTCTTGAGATCAATGTTTAGTTGGTTCAGGATCTTGATATCTGTTAAATAGAGTTTAAATTTAAATTTTGTATATAAAAAAATAGATATTAAAAAAATTTTATTTACGTTCAATCTAATTCAAATCGAATTTAATCAAATTTCAAATAGTTATCATAAAAAAATAAAATAATCCTCCAGAAATAGATTGTGAAGGCCGGGGGGTTACGCACATATGTGTGATGGGTCATCGTATCCATGGTGCAAAGTGTTACAAATCCCACGTCAGATTTACACAGAAATTATAAAATAATATTTAAATCTAACAGTTTCTTTTACCTAATAAATCAATTTTTTAAATTGAATTTTTTTATTAAATTTGAGTATGTACATGACACAAAATTATTAAATAACAGGGTGTCGTGTTTAGTTGAGTTGGTTGGATTTTATAAAGAGAAAAAAGGGGACGTCAATGTCACATGCAAGCTAACATGTGGGTTTGGTTTGGTTTGGTAAGGGCACATACCTTTCACACCTTCAACCCCCGCTTTGTAGGGTACCCCACCATAAATCCTTCTCCCTTCCCTCGAGGGTAACCAACCATAAACAATGTGAGTTACCATGGGTTTCATCCGAAAATTTAATAATTTTATTTATAAAAAAAATACGAATTTTACAACCATGCTAATTAATAAATATGATATTTAATGCATACTTCATTAATATTATGAAATATTAATAATATTAAATAGTATTAAACTTCGACGAGTGACATACGGTTGAGTTAATAGTTCATAATATTAATACTTCAACTATAATACTATTCATAATATTAATATTATGAAATATTAATGAAGTATGATATCATACTTAAACGGGTGTTATACTATTTAATACGTATGGTGAAGTCTAATGAAGTATGATCGAGTCGAGTCACATGAATATTAATATCACCAAATATGCGTAATAAATAGGCTAAATTGAATAATTGAATAAAAGTGTAAAATTTATAAATCATCTTATATAATATTTTTGGAAAAGTGAAAATTTATTTAGTAGAAAATGTAATTCTTTACAAATACAGGCAAAATTTCTTAAAAAAGAATTTAGTTTTTTATTATATTAATAATTCTCAAAAACAACGACAACAAGATTTCTATCCCCAACTTTAGGGTCGGTCATATGAGAGACAAATAATGAAGTTAAAAGTAAAAAAAAAAAAATACGATTTAATTTGTGTGGACTTTTCTACGCCACTCAATTTTATTTAAGACTATCTTTTCAACTAAATTCATCACTATCATATCTTTACGAATGCATTGTATCCAAGTTTTTAATAGTTTACCTCTACGTTTTATTAAATCTCCTAAATTTAACTTCTCTACCTTCCTAACAGATGCGTCCTTAGACCTTCGCTGCACATGTCCAAACCATCTCAGACGGTATTCTCACATCTTATCTATAATTGAACTGACTCCCAATTTATTACGTATCTCATCGTTTCTAATTCTTTTATTTCTAGTTTTGCCACATATCCATCTAAACATTCTCATTTCAGTTACAATCATTTTTTACTCTTGTTGCTGTTTAATGGTCCAACATTCAGTACTATATAATAGAGCAGATCTTATTGCGGTCCTATAAAATTTTCCTTTTAAATGTAACGGTATCGTGCAATCACAGAACACTTCGGATTCCTTTCTCCTTTTCATTCAACCCGCTTGAATTCTATTATTGACATTCTCGTCTATATTACCATCATTTTGAATGATAGAATCAAGATATCTAAACTATTCGCTCTTTGGGACTTCTCTCCCTTCTAATCTAATCTTTTTTTCGTTATCCTGATGATTGTCACTAAACTTATACCTCATATATTCAGTCTTAGGTCTACTCAATCTAAATCCTGTAGATTCTAACGTGTCCCTCCATAACTCTAATTTAATATTGATCCTCCCTCTAATTTCATCAACCAAAACTATATCATCTGCGAAGAGCATATACCATGGTATTTCATCTTGAATATTTTTTGTGATTTCATTTATCACTATTGCAAATAGTAAGGGACTCAATGTCGAACCTTGATGGAGCCCAATGTTAATAGGAAAGCTATCACTCAGCCCCCACAAGTCCTTACATTTGTCATAACTCTTTCATACATATCCCTAATAAGATTAATATATTTCAAAGAGATCTCTTTCTTCATAAGTACCCACCACAACACATCTCTAGGGACCCTATCATATGCTTTCTCAAAGTCAATGAATACCATATGTAGATCTCTTTTTTACTCTATAAATGTCTCAATCAACTGTCTTAACAAGTGAATTGATTCAGTGGTGGATCGTTCTAACATAAATCTGAATTGATTCTGAGACACACTTATCTCCCGTCTCAATTTATACTCAATCACCTTCTCCCATAACTTCATCGTATGACTCATGAGTTTATTTTCTCTATAGTTAGAATAATCTTGTATGTCCCCTTTATTCTTATACAGCGGAAAAATTGTGCTCTCTCTCCATGAGTGGGGCATTCTCTTTGTTTGCCAAATTTTATTAAAAAGAATCGTTAACATTGTTATTCTGAATTCTCCCAAACATTTCCACACATCGATAGGGATGCGATCGGGTCCTATGGATTTGTTATTTCTTATTCTCTTTATGGCCTCATTTATTTCATAGGGACGAATTTTACGTTTAAAATTTCTATTAATCTCCTCTATAGATATCTCTACATTTTCTATATTTGTTATACTCTCAACATTAAATAAGTTATTAAAATATTTCCTCTACATCTTTCTTTTATCCTCATTTTTTACAAGTGTACTATTTGTTTCGCTCTTAATACATCTAATTTCATTTAGATCTTGTCCATTCCCTCCCTCAGTTTGGCAATTCTATAGATCTCTCTCTTCCCATCTTGAGTCTCTAGTCTCTTGTATAATTCGTTATACACTTTACTCTTTGATTCATGGATAATCTTTTTTACGTCTTTTTTTGCCTTTTTGTATTTTTCATAAATCTCATTACTACTATCATTTTTAAGATTTCTATAACACTCTCTTTTGATTCGGATCGCTGTTTCTATTTTTTCATTCCACCACCATGACTTTTTGCCTCTCGGAGCCCCACCTTTGGATACTCCAAGAACCTCTCTACCTATATTTTTAATATTATTAGACATATCATTCCACATTATTTCTGAGTTATTATTAACAGACCAATTTGTTATTCCAATTATTTTATCCCTAAAAATTGTCACATTTTTCCCTTTTAGATTCTACTATTTAATTGTTGGCTCCGTATATGTTTGACATTACTTTTGTCGTTTAGACACTCGTACGTCTAAAACTAAAAGTCTGTACTAAGTCGTTACACTCTCCCCCAATATGACCTTACAATACTTACAAATCGTTCTATCATTTCTTCTAGTGAGAAAGAAATCTATTTAACTAACACTTGACCCACTCCTATAGGTAACTATGTGTGACTATTTTTTCTTAAAAAACGTGTTTACTAGTATCAAATCAAATGCTACTGCAAACTCTAGAATTGTACTTCTTGCCCCATTCCTACCGCCGAATCCAAAGTTTCCATGTACGGTTTCAAATCCCTCATTTTTCTCTCTCACATGTCCATTTAGATCTCCTTCAATAAATTACTTCTCGCTACTTGATATGGTTTATATAAATTTATCTAAATCATCCCAAAATTATTTTTTACTAATTGCATCTACACCTATTTGGGGTACGTACACGCTAACTATATTAATTACGTTTTCTTCATTTACTAACTTAACAAGCATCATTCGATCTCTCTTCCTTCTTATCTATACTACATCTCCTAATAAGTCTCTATGTATAATTATTCCTACCCCATTTTTAGTTTTATCTCTACCTATGTATCAAATCTTATGACCATAGGACTCGATTACTCTAGTTTTTTCTCCCACCCATTTGGTTTTTTAAAGACACATGATCTTAATTTTTCTTCTATTCATTACTTCACCTCTTTCTCTTAACTTTCCTGTTAGAGATCCTATATTCCAAGTGGCTAAGCGAATCCTATTCTCATTGACTATTTTATTTGTCTGCATCCTAACATCCCTTGGTAACTTGTCACTATAACCGGACTCCGACATAGTATGTCGCTGAGGAGGAAACGCCCTATAGTTTTTCTATATTTGTCTCTCATTCATAACTTGACAAGAGATTTTTACGTTGGCTGTCAGCCTTCCGCAACCCTACTTCTTTATTTGGATTTGGGACCGACCGTGGTGAAATTCTTCAAATAATAATATAAAACGATAAATAAATAAAAATAATAATAAAAATAAATAAATAAATAAATAAATAAAATATATATATCTATAATGATAATATGATTATAGATTATATTATTAATAATAGTAATATTTCTAATATATCTATATATATATAGTAATAATAAAGTAATAGGTTTTATATTGCAATTATACCACTATGAGTTTGAAATATTTTAAATTTTGATAATTTTAAATTCATAGTAATATATATTAGATTAATAAAAACAACCACAATAACAATACTAATAATAAACAAGTAACAATAACAATACAATATTGCTAATAACTATAATGCAGATAAATGATATGAATAATAGTATTAAATTACCAATAGCAATACTAATAATAATAATAATATAATGATTATAATAGTAATATTACTGGTATTAATGCTGGTAGTAATAATAATTATTATAATTATAATAATGCTAGTAAAAGTAATGGGTGTGGGGGGGGGGGGGAGAGGTTATTATAATAATAATAATAATAATAATAATAATAATAATAATAACAACAGAGAGGGGGAACAGTGGGGATGGGTGAAGAAGGCGCAGCACGAACAAGGGAGGAGGATTGTGGGGTGGCGATGGAAGTTCTTGCTGGGGTAGCAAGGGTAGGTAACAGAGGAAGGCAGATCGAAGACAGGCAATCTAGGTGAAGGCCAACCAAGGAAAATGTAAGTGATGGAGGGGGGAGAGAGGCGATAGTAACGAAGGTGCAATCAGGGTCGGCGAAGGTAGAGGTGAGCAGAGAGAGAGCGAGAGAGATATGGAAAAAGATCTGGGGTCGTCAAGTGTGAGATCGGACGAGAGGGAAGCAGATCTGGAAATTTCTATGGGAGTGGGACTTTTGTGGACAGATCTGAGCAAGATGGGGACAGATCTAAGTCAGAGGTTATGTTGGGGGACAGAGATTTGAGTGAGATGGGAATAGATCTGGGGCCGTCTAGAGGTCGGCGAGAGAGAGAAAGAAGGATGCGCAGAAGTTGACCCAGAAGAGCAAGACAGGAAGCAGGGAAGAGAGGTCTGTAACGCAGAAGGGAGAGGAAGAGAGAGAGAGAGGGAAGTGAATACTTACCTGATCGAGCAGCGTAAGAGAACTGCTTAAACAATCAATCGAGAGATGTGCGAGAACGAGCAATCGACGAGCGAGCGAGAGAGAGAGAGAGAGAGAGCATTTAACAATTATAAGTGACCGACACATTAACAATTAAAGAAATTCAACAATTGTAGTCCGGGAAAAGGATATTTTTGCAATTAAAATTTAGTATTTTATTTTTTTAAATAAATTATTGATATCTGATAATTATATTAAAATTAATTAAATTTGATTCCAACATTTAAGTTCTTGATTATCCAATGGTCAAATTATGATCTACCATTTTAATGATGAAATCCTCAAGAGTCAAGAGCATTAAAATTTGCAATTAATATTTTTATTTTTGAAGTCGACAATGATGAAGTTGACAATAGCCCATATATATAATTGATTCTATTTATAAAATGTTGTATTATTTTAAATTTTTTTTGTCAGTTTAATTAAAAAATTATTATTAATAAAATAAAATAAAAAGTGAACTCGAGCCATACTCCATCCTCGAAACAAAAGTTTCATCCTTTCTCTGATTAAAGAAAAATTGAGGTGGGTTTCGTAAACTACTCTACTTTTTTTTCTTACTTAAAATAATCAATATTTAGAGTTATACTAATTAATCTGATCTAAATTATTATTAAATTTTCTTTAGAAGAAATAATTTTAACATAATTTTTTTTATTTTTAAAATTCAAATCTAAATTTTAATTAAAAGATTTAATATTCTTTCTATTATACCAGCTCAATGTTGGTGTATACTATTCTAATTTAATTATCTATAGTGCCACGAAGCTAGTGTAGATTCGAAGAAAAATATATAAATTATAAATCTTTTATTTGTTATTTTAATTCCAAGAAAAATATATAAATTATAAATCTTTTATTTGTTATTTTAAGTTAAATGGACAGTTGGAACATCATCTTGACCTTGGGAATGTCGATGGCGACGGATTCCAGGTAGATGCTCTTCAGACAACTTGACTACTGATTATAGGGCTCAAAATAGATGATTATCTTCAAACAACTTAGACTATTGATTTTGCTAAACCCTGTTATAAATTAATTACTTTCTCTTTTTCCCATTATACATTAATTATTTTTCCTCTTCTCTTTCCATTTAATTATCTACATTATTATATAATTTATTAATTATATGTATTTAATTATTTCTTATTATCATTTCATATAAAAATATATTATTATTATTTTTTATTTTTATATTTACATTTAAAAAATTATTTCTATAATAGTTGTCATATTAACTTTATTCTATTATTGGTTTGGTATTTTTTTAGCAAACTAATTTTATTTTATATTTATTTTTATGATCAACAGTCAATTTTTAATTTTATGATAATAACAATTATACGATAACAATTTTAAAGAGAAATTATTGTTGATTAATTTATAATAGATAATTTTTTTTTTTTTAGTTTTATTATTATAACAATTGTTTGTTGTATTAATAAGCTATTAGTGAAAATGATATCCAATAGTTAGTCATATATTCAGTTGGTGAATGTGTATATACAATAAAATTATGATAATCATTCTAGTAAAATGAGATTTATATAAATATATGTGATGAAATTTTAGAATAGGAATTATTTTTAAAATTTTTTTGCTGAACTTGATATGTGTGCTTTTAGTTTGCATTAAAATTTTTTTTATTGTCATATTAATAATTATATTCTATAATTTTTGTTAAAAGACAGATATGGCAAAGAAAATTATATTGGGGACCAACTTTTATTAGGGGAAGCAAGTTAGATAGCAGTGATAACAACAAAAAAAATAAATAGTTTCTGTCGTTCTTGAAACAAGGGTTTAAATCAGAAAACTTTTGCACAATTGTATCTTTGCAAAAATTCTATTACTTAATTGTTTCAAGAACGCCAGAAACTATTTTCTTTTTTTTTTTGTCGTTATCACTGCTATCTAACTTGCTTCCCCTAATAAAAGTTGGTTCCCAATATGACCTTCTCTGCCACATCTGTCTCCCGGCAAAAATTATAGAATATAATTATTAATATGACAATAGAGAAAATTTTAATGCAAACTAAAAATACATATATCAAGTTAAGCAACATAAGTTAAAAATAATTTTCATTCTAAAATTTCATCATATATGTTTATATAAATCTCATTTTACTAGGATGATCATCATAACTTTATTGTATATACACATTCTCCAACCGAATATATAACTGATTGTAGGATAACATTTTCACTAATAGTATTTTAATATAATCAACAATTGTTGTAATAATAAAACTAAAAAAAAAATCATTATCTATCATAAATTAATCAACAATAATTCCTCTTTAAAATTGTTTTTGTATAATTGTTATTATCATAAAATCAAAAATTGATTGCTGATCGTAAAAATAAATATAACATAAAATTAGTCTCCTAAAAAAATACCAAACCAATTATAGAATAAAGTTAATATGACAACTATTGTAGAAATTATTTTTAAATACAAATATATAAATATAAAAATAATATATTTTTATATGAAATGATAATAAAAAATAATTAAATACATATAATTAATAAATCATATATTAATGTACATAATTAAATAGGGAGAGAAGAGAGAAAGTAATTAATGTATAATGAGAAGAAGAGAGAGTAATTAATATATAACAGGATTTAACAAAATTAATTAAAATCAAAGAATTTCATTAGTTAAGGGTAAAACTAATATTTGGACAAAAATTGCTCTAGTAGGAAGGATTTTGTTCTTGCAGGATCACTAACCAATTGAGTTGGTCAAATGATATTTAAACAAGTTAAATCTCTGTCAACAATATGTGAGTACGGTATTAAATTTTATTAATTAAAATCTTAAATTTAAATTTTAAAAATAAAAAAAAGACATCAAAAGAGCCGATTCCTTAATTGAGCTTCACAACTATTCAAACCAGATTAATTAGGTTTTTGAATACCGATGGTTAGTAAAAAAATTTACATCTCTTGAATTTGATTATACACCTATTCATAAACAAATCTAAAAAAAAAAAAGATAATTGATTTAGTGAGAAAGATACTAGATCACTTAACCAAATTTTGGATTTGAATTTTGAGAATAAAAAGAGTTACGCTGGGAATATTTCTCCTATAAAGAGTTTAACAGTAATTCGAGTCGTATTAATTGAAATATAATTGTATATACTGATCGGTTATAAAAGTAAATAAATAAATCTGGGATGTTCACCGAAACTCACATTCATGATCTTGCCATCCCCATTATGTTATTCAAATTTGGATGCTTGATTTCAAACTTCATTCTTAAAATTTATTGTAAAATTGATGAGCATATTTCACTGGTCGTTTATGATCCCTCTCGGTTGATGTGTTGTTTACCGGGCCTCCTGAGGTGAGATTCAGGGGCTACAACATTCTCCGAAACAAAAGGCTCAGGGATAACAACAGATCGATGGTTTATGTCATGTTAATATTATATCTGATTTTAAATTGTAATTATAATATTTATATTTGATCCTAACTCAATTCGGATTAAAAAATCAAAAATCATATCCGACCCTACGGTTTTTTCAAAAAATTTGATCCGATCCGATCCGACCCGATCTACTACATATCCTTAAAAAAATGATCCGATCCAATCTTAAACCGACTTATACCCGATCCATACACGATTTAAACTATAATCTAATATATTTTTTAATTTAATAATATTTTTTAATAATAAAAATAAAATTTATAAATTATAACAAACAATCAAAATTATTTTATTTTATTTAATAATATTATATTAAAATAAAATTTTATTTTATTATAAATTATTATCGGATCAGATTATTTATAATATAAATCTAAATCCGAACTGATCTGACTACTTTAATATTATAACCCGATCCTAACTTGATTTTTGAGAAAAAAATCTAATTCATTGGATCAGATTTTTTAGATATCCGTTAAATCGAATCGGATATTGACATAAAAAAAAGGTGGGATAGACTAGGGTAGAATATCATCGACATTAATCCTCCGATGGTCAAACTTAGGACTAGGAACATGCGATTAATAAAGAAAGTTCGACCAGAGAGAGAGAGAGAGAGAGAGTAGAGAGAGAGAATGTTACTTGGTCTCCTTTTGGTGTCTATTCCGGTCAACACACGTCTCCTGTCCTAATCCATCTGAAAGGTTGGTTCCCTCGTAACACATCTACTCCCTGGTTTTTATTTATCATTTATTTTAATTTTTTTATTATATTAATTAATATTTAAAATTATATTTTAATTAATTCGATTTTAATATTTTTTTAATTAATTTGAACATTTTAAAACTCAATTTATAACGTAACTCTCTCGATATAATTTTTTTTTAAAATTTTAAATCTAAAACTTAATTAAAAGATTTAACATTCTAATTCAGCTGTTCACCGTGTTCCTAGGATTCATTACTAAGGCAATTTATCTGATGGAAAGCACATTAAACATAAATAAATGATTTGTAATATATATAAAATTATAAATTATATTTTTATTACTAAACAAAATAAAGACGTGAGCCCAAGGGTATGCAATACCGTCCACATTTCTAAAATTTTGCAATCACAATGTGCACCATTGCTATTGTGCACCTCGTTATAGCCTTATGCTTTTGGGCTCGCACATTCAAGCCTCTAACTAATCTCGATTCATCCATGCGCAAAGGCTCAAGTGGTCGGTCCAAATCAAGCTAGATGGTCGGGCTAAATGGTCGAGAACACAACACCCTCCTACTAATAATTGTGTAGGATCAATAGACAGTTGATTTAGTAATAAGGGTATTAAATCTCTTAATCAAGTTTCGGATTCAAAATTTAAGAATATTTTTTGTTATATAAAAAAAACTACTTTGGAAAAACTCATCCTAAACTAAGCTCGATAATACTCAAATTGGAATAATCGGAGTATCTCTCTAAATAATGGTCGGTATATACCAAAAAATGAAATAATTGTGTAGGGCCACAATAAAAATTTCCTTCTCATCCCAAGTAAAGCAGCTCTCCTTTCCTTTGGAAAACATCTTAGTCCTCCGGGGAGAGCTCAAATGGTAGCCCTCCACTTTCATTCTTTTTTTTTTTCAATTCGATCCGGTTTAATTACATCTTCTTGTATAAATAAAAAATAATAATAATAATAAAAAAAAAGATCTCCAGGCGAACATCTCTATGGGCTGAAATCTCGGTGGGCTTCATAAACAACTTGAACCGGTAATTTCAATTCTTGGGCCATACGGTTCTGATAAGAAAGATACTTTTTCAGTACCAAGTGGGCCGGGCCGCCCAAAGAGGTTGACTTCTTGGGCTGTTAAGGCCCACCCTAAGGCCTCCTGCAAGGAAATAAGCAGCAAAATGTTTTGGAGAGTAAAATATAAAAAATTAGAAGTTGATAATCCACTTACCGTCCTTTAAGACCCTTTTTGGTATAATAACCATGTTCTGTCTTTTTTAAAAACAAAATTATATATATATATATATTATTTTAAAGAGCCCTATAATTACATGTAAAGATTTATAACTTAAAATAGACCTAAAAAAAAAGCCCTATATTGTCTTGACCATCGAAACTATGTTCCAACTGATGAACATTAATTCTTTGTATTGAACATTATTTCAAAGAGCCCTATATTATCTTGACTTTTGGAAAAGAAACTATATGGTGATGAAAATAGACATCAAAAAAGCTTTTGATATGGTCAATTGGGGATACGTAGGCCAAGTTCTCACTGACTTGAATCTTCCCCTCCATCTTGTTAAACTCATCATGCATACTATCTCTAGTTGTGAGCTGTCTATTCTTTGGAATGGGGAAACCCCCCTTACATAAAACCTGGTCAAGGTTTGAGGTAAGAAAATCCTCTCTCCCCTTATCTCTTCATCATGTTCATGGAATGCTTATCCCTTATGATCCAAGATAGTTAAGAAAGGTAGATGAAATCCCTATTTCCCATCTTCTTTTTGCAGATGACATTATGTTATTTGCTGAAACTGACCACCATAACCTGAGTTGCATTATGGATTGTTTGAAAGAGTTCTCACCAGAAAGTGGTTTGAAGATAAATCCTACAAAATCAAAGCTTTGGATCTCCCCCAAAGCACACTGGTGTCTTAAGAACTCCCTTGCTGCAGCAAGCAAGTTTCGTCTCACTGAAGAAACGGAGAACTACCTAGGAGTTCCTCTAATCCACACGAAAATTGGTATAAATACCTATAAATTCCTGGAGGAAAGAGTTCAATCTAAGCTTTCATCTTGGAAGTTAAACATTCTCAACACTGCAGGCAAGTGCACCCTTATAAAATCAGTCAACACAGCCATACCCCTCCACACCATGCAAACAACATGGGTTCTTGAAAGTACCTGCAATAGACTTGATAAGATAAATAAAGATTTTCTCGGGGGCAGAAAGGAAGGCACAACTAAAATCCATCCGATCAACTGGATGACTGTCTGCAGAAAGAAAGCCAATGGCGGTTTAGGAATCAGGAGAGCTAGAAATAATAATCTAGCTCTCCTCACTAAACTTGCTTGGAAAATTTTCAATGAAGATCCTACCCTTTGGTGCCAAGTCCTTAGAAGCAAGTATCTTAAGGGTGAGAGCTTTCTGGAGCACAAAAAGAAGCAAGGTTGTTCCCATATTTGGAGAAACATTCTTAAAAGTAGAGAGTGCATGAGAAGAGGTCTCTTTTGGAAGGTTGGAGATGGGCAAAACATCAGTTTCTGGAAGGATCATTGGGTAGGAAGAGATGAGCTTTCCAAGCACAGTCTGATCCATCATGAAGACCTCTCTGCAAATACCAAAGTTAGCTGGTTTCTCAATGCAAATAAAAGCTGGCAGATAGATGAGCTAAAAAAAATCCTCCCGGACTGCAAAGTGAATGAAATCAGAGCCATCATGATTCCTCCAAGGAAGCCAAGTCCATGACTCCTTTTATTGGGACCAAACTACTGATGGTTCCTTCTAGTTGTATCGGCTTATAGTATTCTAAAAAGTCATCTGCAAACTAACCACCCTACCCAGAATGATTGGAATTAGATTTGGAAGTTGGATTGTCTAGAAAGAGTTAAGTTCTTTATATGGATTACTAAGCAAGGAAAACTTCTCACAAATAGTAAAAGAAAGAGAAGGAGAATTATCGAAGACCACAACTGCCCCATCTGCAAAAGCCAAGAAAAAACCATTCTTCACACCCTTAGGGACTGCAAGTAGGCTAAGGAAGTATGGAAGATCATAACTCCGGGCCTGAACTCCTCCCTTTTCTTCCTCATGAATTCTACTAAAAGTTGGTTAGTCAAGAATTACCTAGACCACAGTTTCGTCAACAACTGCACCTGGAGTATCATGTTCACTGTAATAATTTGACTTATTTGGAAGAATAGATGCAAGCTTATTTTTGAAAGTACAGCCATTGATCCAAGTCTCACTGCCAGCCTAGCGAGGAAATTTGCTAAGGATAATTCCATTGCAGGCATAAGAAACCCTACAAGACTCCAGCCCACTGTCTTTTGGATTAAATGGAATCCCCCCGATCAAGGTTTCTTAAAGCTCAACACGGATAGGTCTTCCAAATCCAACCCAGGACCTGCTAGTGCAGGAGGTCTCTTCAAAAATAGTGCTGGTAAATGAATCCTTGGGTTCTCTATAAACATAGGAATCACTGACAAGCTTAAGGCAGATCTTTGGGGTATCAGGGAGGGGTTGAACCTTGCTATGAAACACAATTTTCATGAAGTCACCATGGAGACTGACTCTCAAACTGTCACCCTTCTTCTTAATAAAGATGTTCAAGCTTCCCATCCTATGCAGGCCATCATTGATGAATGCAGGCAGCTCATGGAGAAGGTTGGTATTTGAGAGGTGAATCATATCTATAAAGAAGGAAACAAATGCGCAGACCGCCTTGCTAATCTTGGGTACTCTCAAGATCCAGGCATCCATGTCTTCTAGTCCCCTCCAGATTGCATCAAACCTCTGCTTTTTCTGGATGAGTTAGGCTGCTCTTCCGTTAGAGCAAGGCTCTTTGGGCCTCTGACCCTCCCATCTTAGTTTTTGTTTTTGTTGTTGGGCCCCTTGGCTTTTTTTCTCTCCTTCACCCAAAAAAAAAAGAAAAGCTTGACTACTTGTCTCCTACAAGGGAAGAGAAAATAAGACAAGAAGAAGGAAGACCTTTGAGAGCTTTTTACGACCATAAAACCTTAAAAACCATAAATTATAAGCATAAATTTGGATCATTTAACTTACAAATTCACAATTTTTTTTTTTTATATCGATTGATCTGGTGTACCTGCGATTAATACTATATGATAAGATTATAAGAATTCAAACTTTTCTATTAAAGCAAATTATTAGATGCATAACTGTATTGTATAAATAATATCAACCATCATAATTATCAAGGCGACAGGCTCACAGAATTAAAAAAAAAAAATTATAATTATACTCTTTTTCTTTTTATACATTGATGAGGCTCAAACTCGAGTCCTCTTGAAAAGGGGAGGGGGAGGGTGCCATATGAGTTAAAGCTTGTTGGCATAATTATACTATCTATGCTATAATCATATACTATAAATACTATTTACACTACTATTAGCCCAAGAAGTTTGGGCGGCCCGGCCCACTTGGTAGTGAAAAAGTATCTTTCTTATCAGAACCATATGGCCCAAGAATTGAAACTACGGGTTCAAATTAATGAAGCCCACCGAGATTTCAGCCCATAGAGACGTTCCTTTGGAGATCTTTTCCAAAGGAAAAGAAAGCTGCTTTACTTGGAATGGGAAGGAAATTTTTATTGTGGCACTACACAATTAATTCGTTTTTTTGGTATATATCAACCAACATTCGGAGACATGCTTTGATTAATTTGATTTGAGTATTGTTGGGCCCAATTTAGGGAGAAAGTTCTCACAACATAGTTTTTTTTATTCTTGAGTTTCGAATCTGAAATTTAATTAAAAGACCTAATATCCTTATCACTAAGCCAGCTGTCTGTTGGTGACCCTACACAATTATTAGTTGGAGGGTGTTGTGTTCTCGACCATTTAGCCCGACCATCTAGCTCAATTTGGACTGACCACTTGAGCCTTGTGCATCGATGAAACGAGATTAGTTAGAGGCTTGAATGTGCGAGCCCAAATGCATAAGGCTATAACGAGGTGCACAATCGCAATGGTGCACATTGTGATTGAAAAATTTTAGAAATGTGGACGGTGGTGCATACCTTTGTGCTCACTTCTTTATTTTTGTTTAGTAATAAAAATATAATTTATAATTTTATTTATTGTGTTTAATGTGCTTAAGGTCCGGTGTACGCTTGCCCTTGAGATAAAGTGCCTTAGAAATGAATCCCAGGAGGAATAATCGATTTAATATGTATAGTTGTTAAATTTTTTAATCAAATTTTAAATTTTAAATTTTAGAATAAAAAAATTATGTTAGAAGAATTATTCTCTAAATTATATTTGATAATATTCGAATCGAATTAATTAAAATATGAATTGATATAATAAAAAATAAAAATAAAATAAATCTAGGGAGCAGGTGTGCTACGAAGGAACAAACCATTTAGATGGATGAGGACAGGAGACGTGTACTGACCGGAATATACGCCCAAAGGAGACCAAGTAACATTCTCTCTCTCCCTCTACACTCCTTTCCCCTCTCTCTTTATTAATCGTATTTTCCTAGTCCTAACTTTGACCATCAGAGGATTGATGTCGATGATATCCTAGCCTAGTCTATTCTTTTGTTCTGTGGAATGTTAGAGCTATATACTATATTTGAGAATTTTGAAAAAAAAAAAAGATTAATTATGAGAAAAAAAAATTATAATTTTTTTTTTCATTTTATTTGAAAGTTTTATGAAAAAAAAAAGAAAGAAATGAGATTCATTGAAAATAAAAAATTTTATTTTTAATTTAAAAAGGGTAAATTTGATATATTTATGTGACACTTTTTTCTTTCTCCTTTTTTCTTTTCCACTTTTGAGAAGAAATTTTTTTTATATTAAAAATTACTTTATTTCATTTCTTTTCTTTCCATATAAAACTCTCAAATAAAAAAAAATAATCAATTTTTTCTTTTAACATTTTCCTTTTTCTCCAAATCTTTTCATCCGAACATACCGTAAATCTCACCTCAGGAGGCCTGGTAAACAACACGTAAACAACACATTAGATAGGGAACATAAACGACCAATGAAATATTCTCATCAATTTTACAATAAATTTTAATATTGAAGTTTGAAATCTAGTATCTGAATTTGAATAACATAATGGGCAAGGCAAGCCTGTAATAAGCCAATCCTTTCACTAATGACGAGACATGAATGTGAGTTAGGGCGAACATACCAGATTTATTTATTTATTTATTATATTTAATTAATTTATATTTAAAATTATATTATGACAAATTCAATTCGAATTACTATCAGATCTTATATAACAGAAACACTACCAATGTAGCTCTTTTTATTCCCAAATTTGAATCCCAATCTTGGTTTAAGAATCTAGTGTTATTTTTATTAAATCAACTATCCGTTTGTTTCTAGATTTGTGTATGAATAAGTGTATAATCAAATTCAAGAGATGTAAATTTTTTTACTAACCACCGACATCTGAAAACTTAACTAATTTAGTTTGAATAGTTGTGAAATCCAGTTAAGGGACTGGTTCTTTTGATACCTATTTTTTATTTTTAAAATTTAAATTTAAAATTTTAATTAATAAAATTTAATGTTGTATTCACATATTGTTGACACAGATTTAACTTATTTAAACATCATTTGACCAACTCAAATAAATAAAATGAGTAAAGTTATAGATTTATTTATGAATAAGTCCAGACAAGCCTACTTGAGCTCCCTCGCTTAGCTCACTTTAGCTACTTTACAGTTTGTTTGGATAGAAATATTTGAAAGAAAAAAAAAAGGATTAAGAAAAAAATTTATGAATTTTTTTTTGTGAGTTTAGATACGGAAGAAAATGAAAGATTTGGATGAATTTGAAATTCCTTCAAATTTAAAATTTTTTCTCTCCCAAAGAGACAGAGATGAGAGAAAATATTAGAGTTAAATATTTTTTATATTTCAAAAATATCCTTTAAAAACTAAAAATAAAACTTTTTATTCCTAATGAATTCAATTTCTTTTTTTTTCTTTCATAAAACTCCCAAATAAGATAAAAAAAAATTATAGAGTGCGTTTAGTTGTATAACATGTTTTTTTTAATTTTTTATCTCTAATTTTCTCATATTTTTTATCTTTAAAGAAAAGAGTAGAAAATTTAGAAAATATATTTAAAAAATAAGAATTTTTCTATCTCTAATTTTCTCTAATAATTTGAAAAATTTTAGAATATACGAGTTTATTTATAATGAAAAATAGTAAAAAATAACCCTAAATCTATTTTCTATTTCTTTTCATAAATTAGAAAAATGTGTTTTCTAATTTTTTCTTTTTAAAAATTAGAAATTGGAGTATCTGAATATGATTTCGTTTTTTTAGAAAATATTTTTTTTAAAATACTCTTATATTTTACAATTAAACACAATCATAACGTTCTTTTTTTCTCTCCAAAATTTTTAAACAGCGTTACTAAATCGAGAGAAGAGTAATAATAAAGAAGCATGAGGATGGATTAAATATGGAGCAGAGCATGTTACCTTGGGGAATTTCGCCACAATTGCTCACTTGGCGCTTGTTCTTGCTCGTGTTTAGTTTTATTTTTTAAAAAATGATTTTTTTAAAATAACAAAAACAATAAAACATGCCATCCAAACACATTTTAAATTATTTTCACAAAAATTGTCTTTTATAAAACCTAATTTTAATAGATTTTTACATGTTTCGGTTATAGTCATCTAGATAAATTATAATTCAATTGGTATCATTTTTCTTCTTTTTTGTAAAGATCTTGGGTTTAATTCCCCTTATGTATAAAAAAAAAAATTAATGATCCCAAATTTATTTGAGTTAAAACACAGACCTATCAATTTTAAATTATAAAATGATCGTAAAAAATAATATATTTCTTTCTCAATTAAACATAGGGAAAGGAATAAACATCATTAAATAATAATAATAATAATAATAATAATAATAATAATAATGTCTGTGTTAAAAATTAATATTCCGCATTGACTTGGGCTTTGTAAATGCAATGATCCACATGGTTGCATTTAGTCGTTCCCTTTGATTTATATTATTGCTTTTTATTTATTTATTTATTTATTTTCTTCCAAAAAAATTTCCATTTTCAAGGCATTTACTATGACTAGAATTTGTGCAGACAGACATGGTTGGTAACTCAAATTGAATCTCTATCCCACTTGAAAGCATGGCGTGTCAAACATGTTCATTGGATTGAGGAGGGGCTAAATGTATTTTGAGAGAGGTCGTGTTTGGGAAAATTGAGATCATGGTTAAAAAAAAAAAAAGAAAAAAAACCTTGGATAGGATTTTCTTTAAATAAGATTTTGAAATCGATTTTTATGTAGAATAAAAATAGATATCGTGAGAATTTTGTTTCTTAAAAACCTAACTTGATTTAAGTCGAATTTAATCAGAATCAATATTATTATCAGATATCGATAATTAATACCAAAAAAGGAAAAATAGAGATCAGGAAGGAAAAGAAAAGATCAAATGAAGCTTTTAATACAAATATTATTAATATAATATTAATTCTAATTTTCTTTGGTAGAGGTTAATTGAAGTTTTTAATTCCAAAAAAATCATTAATATAATGTTGCTTTGAGACCAACATATTTTAAATCTATTTCCATGGTCGAGTTCCAAAATTTTTTCAAATAGAAGGAAATTTGATATAATTTAAAGTGATATCATCTTAAATTTAGTGAATATATCATTCATTTCAAAAATTGAATTTATATTTCAATATTTATAGTATGCTATTTTATTCATGGGGAGAGGTTCAAATCGAAGATTACATAATAAGAGATAATCTTCTGTTTAAAATCACAAAATAAACTAAAACCATTAAGGAGCACTTAGTTAAAATGAATCGAAATCTAAAATCGAATTGAAATTTATATAATTTGTTTAGATTAATAGAATAAAAATAATATTTAAAAATCAAATCTTCAAATTATGATATTTTTAAAATTCAAGTGAAGATATAGGTTTTTGAAATCTATTTTTAAATTCTTTAATTTTAAATCTAATTCCGATTCTCAAATGCAAACAAAATACCCTTAAACTTAATGTGGTTCGTTTTTTTTTTTTTTTTTAAGTTAATTTTATGCATATTTGTCATATTATTGTTAGAATTCAAATTTAATTAAAAAAAAGAATTAAGTGCGTATCTGTCAAATTATGTATATCCATATAATATTTATAATATTTGCAACGTTGAAATTTTAATATTAATCAATACGATGGCTCACCTTTATCACCCATTATTATTATTATTATTATTATTGATATTATAAGGAGGAGGAGGAAGAGAAAGAGGAGAGCATTCATTCCATCCATAAGCACATTAATTAAAAAATAAATTCACTCGGTATATAAAATATTTTCCAATTTAATACAGGTTAGAGAGAGAATGATCATATATATATATATAATTATTTTTTTATATTTTTATAAAAAATTATTTACACGTCTCGACTTTATAATTTCGATATCACTAACAGATTAATATGCATAGAATTATTAATACTTAGATTCGACTGCTCACTTTTGGGGACTTTACTCCCATTTGATATTTGAAGAACAACTGTCATCTATTATATGCTAAACTGTCACTTTGCATGACTCACCCAGACCCCATATGAAAACTTTATTTAATTAAATAATTAATTAATGAAAAATACAGTACAGGACCATGTGAAATATGTACTATAGTTAATATTACCACCACTACTTGGAATCTAGTTGTCTTCCGTTAATTTACAGGTAACACGCGAGAAAATAATCTTTTTTTTTTATTTATAATAAATCTGTGTATAAAGTAATGACAATAAATTTTATTAAATTTAATTTGAATCGAATTTAATTTTTAAGAGATAAATCTCTTTCGATAGCTGTTTTTGTTATACACAAAACTTAAACTTAAACTTATTTTAAAAGTAATCGTGTTTAGTTATTCAATCAATTAGATATAGTTAATAAAAATTTTTAATTAATAAAATTTTTTATTAATATTTATATGTTTTAATAATAATAATAATAATAATAATAATAATATTTTTATTTTTATTTTTATTTTAAAGTAAAAAAAAAAAACAGAGATGTCTGTGCCAATCTCGCTGAAAGCGAGATTAGCAATTACGCTTTCAGAAAGCGCAATTGTCGATCTCGTTTTCAAATTTTTTTTTTTTTTGCAGTCGTAAAAAAAAAAAAAGGTGAAGTCGCGATTGGGAATCGCGACTTCACTAGTTTGGGAATTCTCAAAAAATCACACTATTTGAGAAATTATTTTAAAAAAAAACCTCATTTTGGGAAATAACCCATTGTTTGATGACTCGCATAAAACTTTAATCATTTGTTTTTTATTATTATTATTATTATTATTATTATTATGATGATGATGTTATGTTTGCTGAGAAAGAGAAGGGCTTTCAATGTTAAGACCATTTTTTTTTTGTGGGTGGTCGTCATAATTGAAACAATATTTGAAATTTTGAATCAATGACGTCAAAAGGCATTTGGGAATCAAATTATGTCAAAATTTATCTCTTTTTTTTCCATTTTATTATTATTATTATTATTTTTTTCTTACAAAGGAGGGAAAGAATTAGCATATAAAGGAAGTCTTTCCCAAAATATTACGCTCTAAGAAGCGGCACTTCTCACAGCATAACTCAAGAAGACCAGTGCTGAATGATGGTTCTAATCTGGAAAGAATATTTGCACAACTATTATCCTGTATGTGAGCAAAAAGCACATGATACATCGACTTACTGCTGTGCCTGTGGCAGTGTACGCATCTGTGTTAAATTGCATACATATTAAACTTTTTTAATTCAGTTTTCACAATTTGAATATTATAAATAAAAAATCATATATTAAAAAAATTAATTTTTAAATTGAGTTTCATAACTGTTTAAATCGGATTAGTTAGATTTTTAAATATCGATGGTTAAATATTTAAAAAATATTATATTGATAAAATGATTAATTTAAATTTAGATGTCTATTATATTTAATAAAAATCATCTTAAACTAATTAAATTTAAAAAATTATTTTTAATGCCCATTTCTATGCCATTATTCTGGTCTTTTCCTAAGCCGTTGAATTGTGAGACAGATCAGATCAATGCCCTCTCTTAGGAGTCTGTGGTCTCGTGCAAACCACACGTGAGAGGAGGACCCCACCACCACCCTACCCATCTTCACGCGTTGGCCTCTTGGCCCTTTTGGTCGAGAAGGAGAAGCATCCGCGGGAATCAGTTGTGACGCGTCTCCTTCGCATTTCCAAGTTTACCCCTCCTAAATCCCTCCAATTTCCCCCAATTGCCATTACTTATCTTGTCAATTTGTCTCCGACGATCTTTCTCATCACCCCACACCCCAGACCTCACGTCACGGCATTAGACACCATCACATGAAATCCCCATTATACCCTTATACCATGACTGATATTGAAGGGCATATTTGTCTTTAGAATTTACGAATTTAAGCCGTGATAGGCAATTCCTCAATTTGTCTCCGACGATCTTTCTCATCACCCCACACCCCAGACCTCACGTCACGGCATTAGACACCATCACATGAAATCCCCATTATACCCTTATACCATGACTGATATTGAAGGGCATATTTGTCTTTAGAATTTACGAATTTAAGCCGTGATAGGCGATTCCTCAGTCGTTCTCAGTCTAACGCCACTCTCTCTCTCTCTCTCTCTCTCTCTGTCATCCGTGTCCACCTGGGCATGGCCAATTTGCAAGTTGACAGTTACAGTTTCAGCTCAGTCTAATTACGGTCAATACCCTCCCTCTCTCCCTCCCCCCCCCCCCAGTCGATCTTTTCTAGCTTCTGAATCAATTCTAGTAGGTCCCACATTCACAAGTCCATCCGAAACCCTTTTATCTTTCTCTCCTCACCCTTCAAAATAGTAAAATACACAAAATACCCTCCGCTCTTCATCTATCAATTCAACACCTGTCACTAAAAGTGCTCAATCAGCAGAGGTTGTACACAAAGGTAGTGCACCAAGAGGAACTTTTAGGAAAGCCAAATCACCCTCCCATGTAAATCGCCGCTCATAAAAGATCAGAACTTTTGTTTCAATCTCCTCACAATCAAGCACCTCGTGTTTCTATGGACTTCTACAGCAATCCAAAACCTCTCTCTCTCTAAATACAGAACCCCTCTCCCTCTCCCTCTCCCTCTCCCTAGGATGGATAGCTATTCTTACCCGCCAACATATCCGGACTCGAGCAATTCCTCCCCACGGTCACGTGAGGTCGACTACGAGAATAATCCACCGTGGGAAGAACAGCAACAACCACCTGCGAGCTACAAAGTCAAGTTCATGTTCAGCTGCGGAGGCAAAGTCCAGCCTAGGCCACACGACCATCAACTCTCATACGTCGGCGGCGAAACCAAAATCCTAGCCGTTGATCGCACCATCAAATTCTCAAGCCTCACCAACAAACTCAATCAACTATGCGAATCCGAAGTTTGTTTCAAGTATCAACTTCCGGGAGAGGATCTGGACGCTCTTATCTCCGTAAGCAACGATGATGATCTGGAGCACATGATGCTTGAGTACGACCGCATGTACCGTGCTTCTCCGAAACCTGCCCGCTTGAGACTTTTTCTCTTCCCCATCAACCCTCTTCCGCTTCAACCGGGTTTTGGTTCGGGTGAGATTAAATCCGACCAGGACCGCTTCGTTGAGGCGTTGAATTCCGCTCCTGTTCAACCGGTTGAACCACCGCCGCCGCCCCCGCCGCCGCTCCAGCAGAACAACGTGGACTTCTTATTTGGGTTGGAAAAAACGGGATCCCCACTGCCCAAAATTCAAGTTTCTACCCCGGATGTTGGAACTCGAGTTGAAACACTCGGCGAGAATTCCAATCGGGTAATCGGGCCGGATCCGGGTTTGGTTCAGATGGATATTCAAAGACACATTCAGGATTTGCAGAGGCTCCAAATTGCAAGTGAACAGCAACAAATGTATAGAAGAACAAGTGATGATAATTTGGTAAGTGGCTTCTCGGGAGATCAAAATCAATATTACATTCCGAAGTTGCCGGAAAAAGTGACTCATCCGCCGATGACGGCGGCCGGACCTCCGGTATCGGCGGCGCACTGGCCGGAGAAGCATTATCCGGTGTCACCACCGGATCAGCCGGTTTACATGATCCCAGCGACTGCGAATATGTACCATGCGCAGGCGATGGTTCGACCGATGAGCGGCCAAACCGGGTACATCCCGGTTCAGAGAATGGGTCCTCCTGATGTTTATCGTGAGCAGCAAGTTTACAACGTAGTGTCTCCGGCGACGGCGGTGACGGCCACGACGCTGCCTCCGGCCCCGCAGAGGGTGGCGGGATTTCCCGGGGTGGCGGATGCCGGGTATGCGCAGGTGGCATATGATAGCAATGGTAGGCAAGTCTACTATCCTGCACGGCCGGCGTAGGTGTTGTGCCGTCGTATACAGCGGTGGCCGCGACGGCGGTGGGTTCGGATGGGGAGGTTGCCGCGGTGAAGGTGCCTCAAACTTCGATGTGAAATTTTTGTTTTCTAGTATCATTTATGTTTGTAATTTCTTGCAATTAAAATGGTGGGTCTAGCCTATGTTCTATATTTGGTAAATTCTATGTGTGCGGATGTTGCTAATTTTATTATTATTATTTTGTATAAGACGATGAAGATGGAAATCTGTGTTTCTCGCCGGACCCAACAATTCCCCCCCCCCCTTTTTTTTTTTCAATTTTCGAAAACTGATCTCAGAGACTTTTGAAATAATAACCATTTAGAGCACATTTTCCCAACATTATTTTCTATTTTCTAATAGATTTCTCTTTAAAACTTTGGCACAACAATAATATTCTTAAAAAGAATTTCTTATTATGTTAAATAATTATATTAAGATAAGAAAAGTTTAGTTGAGAAATATAAAAATATAAAAGTTTTATATAAATATTAATTATTTTATAAAAATAATATTGATGGGACATGACCCAAAACTCAAATCAAAAGAGTCAAATTTTCAAAGGCCCGCGAAAGGAGCCTGTCGAACAATATCTAACATCTACAACAATAATCTATCAAGAGCCATAACCGCCCCGATCGATCTACCGAAGGGTCTTAACCGTCCGGTTCTACCGAACGATAGGGTCTCAGTTGTCTCGTTAACCGATCGGAGACAGTCTCATCTTCTAATTAAGTAAATGTCAATCTTCTAACCGGACGAGTCTCAAAAGACTTTTTATCGGTTGAGCAACCGAACAAGGGGCAGCACCCCTATCGATTAATAAAGGAATGTTAGAACTTTCTTGATTTCAGATTCTTATTTCGTAACAGCAATTCCAAAATCTTTCAAATAAAGAAAATATCTCTCTCAAAGAAGAAGGTTTCCCGATATACGAGGATCGTGATCAATTCGTAATATTGACTTCCGAGATCTCCGGATCGGTTCGATAAGGAAGGTAAGGTGGAAGTTACTCAGCAGCGCACGACTCTCACAGATATAAGAGGTCTCAAAACCCTCGATATCAGAAACGCTCTCTAGACCTAACACAAGGGGCACACAGAACACAGAGAACCACTTTCTCTCAACTCTCAGTCTGTTTCTTTCAAATGAAAATTGCTCTTTACTGACTTGAGCGTTGGAGTCTCCCCGCCGGAGCACCCTCCGGCGGTTTTTGCAAGTGTATCCACCATCGGCGGCTACAGTTCGAGTAAAAAAGGAGCCGGTATTTGTGGAGCCATAACCCACTTTCATCAGATTGGCGCCGTCTGTAGGAAACAGACTGATTCTCTGAAATCTTATGGCAATGCTCGCGACGGTCATCTCCGACACAGCACCTGCCAAAAGATGAAGACCAATCATAGGTTTCAATGATGATGACCTCCCAGTCGGACTAGATCCTCTCCGAGATGACCCTATAGTCATCATCCTCCAGATAGACTCCTACACTGTGAAAAGGGTTCTTATCGATCAGGGGGCTGGTTGTGATCTCCTAACCTGGGATGCCTTCTGTAGGATGGGCTTTAATCCATCTCGATTGTTGCCATCCACTGGATCCCTCCAAGGGCTTTCGGACGAGCTCACTTATCCCGATGACATCATTTATCTCCCTGTGACCCTAGGGAGACTCTCTAATCACGCAACCACTCTCGTCCTCTTTCATGTGGTAAAGTTTTACTCCCCCTACAACGCCATACTCGGCAGACTCAGCCTAGACGATCTAGAGGTGTTACCGAGCAAGCGACACATGAAAGTGAAGTTCAAAACACCGTTAGAGGTAACGACCATCAGAAACGACTCTGATCCCTATATCCTCTTCACGACGCAAAGCGTTCAAGAAGTTTTCCCAGTCGACGCTCTGGAACCTAGAGAGGACACTGAGTCGAGAGCCATGCCTAAGCCAGACGAAGAAACGACCGAGGTCCTTCTAACAAACAACCCCAGTCAAACGGTCAAGGTAGGAGCCAACCTATCACCTCCCTTACGAGAGATCTTAGTCACCTATCCGCAACGACACTCGAAAATCTTCGCATGGACTCCAGAAGACATGTCTGGCATAGACCCGTCGGTCATAGCCCATAAACTGACCGTTAATCCCGACTTCAGACCGGTTAAACAGAAGAAGAGGGTATTCGCCCTTGAACGCCAACACGCCATCCAGGAAGAGATTCAGAAGTTGTTGACAGCAGGATTTATCCGTGAAATCAAGTATCCCGAATGGCTGGCTAACGTAGTCTTGGTGAAAAAGGCTAATGGCAAGTGGAAGATGTGTGTAGACTTCACCGACCTCAACAAAGTATGTCCGAAGGATAGTTAATCGCTCCCCAACATTGACAAGCTTGTAGACAATTTTACGAGACACCAACTTTTGAGTTTTATGGACGCTTACTCCGGCTATAACCAAATCAGAATGGCACTAGAAGATGAATAGAAAACTAGCTTTATCACTGAGTTCGGTACGTACGGTTACCAAGTCATGCCTTTCGGCTTGAAGAACGCTGGGGCAACTTTCCAACGGCTGGTCAATGCGGTCTTCAAAGACCAATTAGGCTGGAACGTTGAAACTTATGTTGACGACATGCTTGTAAAGAGTGTTACAGTAGAAACTCATGTTGCAGATCTTGAAGAAACCTTCCAGACTTTGAAGCGGTACAATATGCGGCTAAATCCAGAAAAATACACATTTGGGATCGCTTCAGGGAAGTTGCTGGGCTTCATGATTACTGATCGAGGGATAGAGGCCAATCCCGTAAAAATACAAGCAATATTAGACATAACTCCCCCCAGACACTCAAGGAAGTACAACGCTTGACCAGTCGAATAGCGACCTTAAGCCGATTCATGTCCAGGGTTGGTGAAAAGTATAAGCCCATATTTGATGCGTTAAAGAGGTCTCGACAGTTCAAATGGACACTCGAATGTCAAGCAACCTTTGAATAGCTGAAAGAATATCTGATACAACCACCGCTGCTCTCACGGCCCATTCTCGGGGAGGAACTTTACCTGTATTTAGTTGTCTCTGAATGAGCACTCTGTTCCGTAATTGTGAGACATGAGTCCGCCACCCAGAAGCCAGTTTATTACATCAGTAGGATACTGAAAGATTCTGAAGTTAACTACCGACCAATCGAGAAGATAGCTTATGCTCTGATTGTCTTAGCAAGACGTCTTTGACCATATTTTCAAGCCCATACCATCGTGGTACTCACCAATCAATCGCTGAAACAAATCCTCCAGAAGAGGGATATGTCAGGGCGATTCATCAAGTGGAGTGTGGAGTTAGGCGAATTCAATATCCAATACCGACCACGACCCACTATAAAGGGCCAAACTGGTAGATTTTATCCTTGAATGCACTTTACCCACAGTGTCTAAAGGGCAGCTTCCTAGCCATCAAGAAGAATGGACAGACCCTGAATGGACCATCCACATGGACGGATCGTCAAATTCTTCAGGAAGCGGCACTTGACTCATATTAGTAGGGCCAAACGATTTTAAGGCAGAGTAAACCCTCCGCTTTGATTTCTAAGCCACCAACAATCAAGTCGAGTGCGAAGCTCTGTTAACGGGCCTCAGAATTGCCACCAATATGGAAGCGCGAAATATCAGGGTGTTTACGGATAACCAGTTGGTCGTGAAGCAAATCGAGGGGGTTTACGAGACTAGAGATCTGGTCATGGCAAAATATTTAAATAAGTTACGCGAGACGATGGATCAGTTATGCAAAGTAGACATTCAACGAATCCCTAAGAATGCGCGAGCAGACACCCTGTCGAAACTGGCTAGTTCCGATTCAGTCGCTTCCAGCCCAATAGTGTATATTAAAAGTTTGTCGTATCCCACCATTGACGAGCCTCAAGAGATCCTCCTAGTCGATCAGCCGCCTAGCTGGAAGGACCCTATAGAAGATTACTTGAGATACGACTGCCTGTCAAAATCCCTAGCGGAAGCGATAAAACTGAAAAGAAAAGTTGCGCACTACGCCATAATCGATGAGGTTCTCTATCGCAAGTCATTTACTCACCCGTATCTGCGATGCCTGACTCCCAAAGAAGGAAACTACGTCCTTTGAGAAATTCATAAAGGAGTTTGCGGCAAACATCTGGGTGCCCGAAATCTAGTCTATAAGGCCATTCGACAGGGATACTACTGGCCAACCATGAGGGTTGATTCTGACAGATGTGTCAAAAGGTGCGACAGATGTCAGCGCTTCTCATTGGTTCCTCGGTTACCCTCCACCGAGTTTAACCCAATATCCAATCCTTGGTCGTTCGCTTAGTGGGGGATGGACATTCTCAGATCGTTTCCTCCAGCCACGGGATAATTAAAATTCTTGATTGTGGTAATCGACTACTTCACGAAATGGGTGGAAGCTGAGCCTTTAGCCCAGATCACGGCCGCAAGAGCCCAATCCTTCGTATGGACTCATATTATCACTCAATTCGGTATACCACACGTCCTTATCACGGATAACGAGAAACAATTCGACAATCAGCGTTTTCGGGAGTTTTGCGAGAAACTGGAGATCCAACATAGATTCTCATCGGTCGCTCATCCACAAACCAACGGTTTAGCAAAATTAACCAACTGAACAATCCTGCAAGAGTTAAAGACAACGCTGGATGACGCCAATGGACAATGGGTTGAAGAACTTTATGGCATCCTCTGGTCATATCGAACTACCCCTTGAAGGGCAACATGAGAAACACCCTTTAGTCTGACTTACGGAAGTGAGACAGTCATACCTGTGGAAATAGGCATTTATTCGCTCCAAGTAGCTCATTATGAGCTGGGCAAAATGAACGTACCCTACGAGAAAGATTGGACTTACTTCCAGAATTACGAGAATCTGTATCAACATGGATGGTGGCCTATTAGCAACAAATGACCCAGTATCATAACCGAAGGGTTAGAAGCCGAATGTTTAAACCTGGAGAATTGGTGCTACGGAAAGTGGAGGCTACCGGTCAACAGCTGGGGGGTAAGCTCGCCCCCAATTGGGAAGGTTCGTATCTAGTACGTTCCATAGTCCAACCAGGAACGTATCGACTCGACAACCTAGACGGATCAACGATACCTAGAATTTGGAACTCGGAAAACTTGCACATATACTATCGATAAGCCTCATCGCTATCCGATAGCCGAGAGGTCTTTTTTAAGCACGACTCGAGATCTCCAGTCGGAGGGTCTCAGTCGCCCAGTTTCTACCGATCGTATGCGTCGTCAATAGGGGATGTAACTCCCCGAATGGGTGGACGCGGTCCACAACTTAAAAAAGTTTTCCTATTGGAGGGCCTCAGTCACCCAGTTTCTACCGATCGTACTTCCCGAACGAGTGGATGCAGCCCACAACTTAAAAAAGTTTTCCTATTGGAGGATCTCAGTCGCCCAACTTCTACTGATCGTACGTGTCATCAATAGGGGATGTAACTCCCCGGACGGGTGGACACGACCCACAACTTAAAAAAGTTTTCCTATTGGAGGTCTTCAGTCGCCCAACTTCTACCGATTGTACGTGTCGTCAATAGGGGATGTAACTTCCTGGACGGGTGGACGCGGCCCACAACTTAAAAAGTTTTCCTATTGGAGGGCCTCAGTCACCCAGCTTCCACCGATCGTACGTGTCGTCAATAAGGGATGTAATTTTTCGGATGGGTGGACGGGACCCACAACTTAAAAAAGTTTTCCTATTGGAGGGTCTCAGTAGTCCAGCTTCTACCGATCGTACGCGTCATCAATAGGGGATGTAACTCTCCGGACGGGTGGACGTGGCCCACAACTTAAAAAAGTTTTCCTATTGGAGGGTCTCAGTCACCCAGCTTTTACCGATCGTACGCGTCGTCAATAGGAGATGTAACTCCCTGGACGGGTGGACGCGGCCCACAACTTAAAAAAGTTTTCCTATTGGGTAGCCTCAGTCGCCCAGCACCTACCCATCTACTTTGACAAAGATTGAAGAAAGACGTGCAACTGGACGAGGAATAGAAAAGAAAAGAAGTGGAATTCAAGTAAGTAAAATATAACTTTTTCATTTACACCTGTGTAAAATAATACATTCGGTTACAAGGTAACATACATAAGCTGCTAAGATGGGCTAGTTACACTACGAGAAGTACACAATGATGACCTTCCACAAGCAGTTCTCAGCAATTGTTATGGACCAAGGAAATGATCCAAAATCACGGGAGAACATGATCCTTACAAACATTGCAAAAATGTAGCGCTAGGGATAAGAGAAGACGAACCCGGGTTTTGCCGTCCCCAACACAGCCCAGGCTCGACTTACCCATCCAAAGACGGTGTGAAAAACACCCCATCACGTCCAGAGGGTAAGGACTAACCGGAGAAGACCATGCAAGGCGGTACAAGATACACCCCCTCGGTGGCAAGGGATCAGATTATGCTGACCAAAGCGAACGATCAACATAATAAGGTCCCATTCCGGCAGTATCTTCTTTAATAAGATCTCATTTCAGTAGAAATCACCTCGGCTAAGAAGCGTCGCACATTGCAGTACCCCAAAAACCGACTCTCAAAAAAAATCATCCTCCACCAAACAACCAAGAATGAGGAACATCAGCCCTCTACAAAAGGAAGTGAACGTGCATCATAGTTATTTATAACGGTAAAAAGGGGAGGCCTCCATTAATTCAAGGAAGACGAAACGGATCAGTACAAACACAAGTCATAAATGCCGGAGTAAATTGTCTTCAGTTCTCCATAAAGAAAATCGTGAGACAGGCTCGCATTTCTAATGTACCAGGAGGGCGAATCGGGATGGACCAAGTGTCCCTATGCATTCATAACGTACGAAACACGCCTCACAGACCATCACTTATGGCTTTTCTTTTCCAAGAAAGCCACAAGTTGGGGGACAAATGATGAGACATGACCCAAGACCGAAAACAAAAGAGTTAATTTTTCAAAGGCCCGCGAAAGGGGCCTGCCGAACAATATCTAACATCTACAACAACAATCCACCAAGGGCCATAGCCACCTTGATCGATCTATCGAAGGGTCTTAACCGTCCGGGTCTACCGAACGATAGGGTCTCAGTTGTTTCGTTAAACGATCGGAGACAGTCTCCTCTTTTAATTAAGCAAATGTCAATCCTCTAACCGGACGAGTTTCGAAAGACCCTTTATCGGTTGAGCAACCGAACAAGGGGCAGCACACCTATCGATTAATAAAGGAATGTTAGAACTTCATTGATTTCAGTTTCTTATTTCGTAACAGCAATTCCAATATTTTTCATATAAGAAAAGCATCCCTCCCAAAAAAGAATGTTTCCCGATATATGAGGATCGTGATCAATTCGTAATATTGACTTTCGAGATCCCCGGATTGGTTCGATAAGGAAGGTAGAATGGAAGTTCTGCAGCAGCGTACGACTCTCACAGATATAAGAGATCTCAAAACTCTCGACATCAGGTACGCTCTCTAGACCTAACATAGGGGGCACACAGAATACATGAAACTACTTTTCCTCAACTTTCAGTCTGTTTCTTTCAAACAAAAACCGCTCTTTACTGGTTTGAGCGTCGGAGTCTCCCCGTCGGAGCACTCTTCGGCGGTTTTTGCAGGTGTATCCATCATTGACGGCTACTGTTCGAGTTAAGAAGGAGCTGGTCTCTATGGAGTCATAACCCACCTCCATCAAATATAATAGTCATATTTTATAATAAAAATTTAAAATTATTAAATATATAATTATTAATTATAAGATAAATAATATAAAAATAAAAGTTATAAATAAATAAATAATTTATTAAATATAAAAATATGTAAATATAAAAATATAAAAATTTTTAGATAAATATTAATTAATTTAAATTATTAAAATATTTTAAAAATATATTTTCGAAAAGGGTGATTGAGAGATTCAATATATCCCAAAGATTTAACATGTGGCATTTTTGTATTTTTCAAATTTTCTTTACTTTAATTTGTTTGTATGACATCATACATGCACGCACGTGACATTCGAATGAACAGCAGAGCAGAAATTACTTTTCTGAAAAAGAAAAAGTTATATTATATTTTACTATAAATCCCTTTGTCTTATAAAAAAAAAAAGATAAGATATTGGATTTAAGAGGCAGAGATATCTTTCAAATGCAAACAGGCAGATTTTTTTTTTTTGGGGGGGGGGGGGAATACCTGAAATAAACTATAAATACACAAGCAAATATCTTTTTTTTTTTTTTGGTTGAGGGTTCTGAGGTGTAAAGTAAGATGTTTTGCTTTACGAATCATCATAGGATCAGATGAAAACCTTGACCCATTGCACAAACATTATTATCAAAAAGATGGAAAGTGATGGGTGCACTTTCCCACCATCATTCGAATTTCCACGGACCGGTGGATTTTTTCTCTCAACAAGACAAAAACCCTAATCATCAACCCCAACCCCCAACAATCATCACCTCTCTGGATTCAACTCCATCAACCCATGTTCATGTTCGCTGTTCCCTTCTTAAGGTCTTCTTTGGCTTAGTTGGTGACTAAATATTTTTTAAAGGTTAGAGTCAATGTGGCTGTTCCCTTCTTAGTTTGATCCAATGTCATTGGTGTAGATTAGAAAAGTACGTAGAGATTGGCGTCTTTTTTTCTTTTGGGTTTCAAGGGGATATAACCGACCCTTAGACCAACTCTGTTAGCTCTGAGGGTCACCGTGCCTGGCTCGTCTTCCTACAGCAGAGCTTTGATGTTATGTGGAGTGAGACCGAAGGATGTGCATGCCTGGATTTTGCATATGCCTAAGGTTTGTTGAGATTGGAGTCTGATGGTCCTCAGGTTGGATCTTTGTAAGGTGTTCAGGTGGGTTGGTGTTGAATCTCTTTGTTATGTGTTTATTACCTTAATCTCATTGTCCTAAGGTAAATATGGGTAAAGATGATACTTAATGCCGTCTTTATTCTTTTAATTGATATTGTGATTGATAATTTTTACCATTGATGTTTCAATGGAGAGAGTTTCTTACTTTGTGCACATCATATTTGAATTTGGTATTGTTGTCAAATTTTCCTTGGATTGGTTGTGCTTAGCATAGGCTTGTCTATTTCCTTTATATCTTCTCTCCCATTGTCAAGGTTATATCCTCCCCCTAACCCCCCCCCCCCAAAGAAAAAAGAAACTTAATAATTTTGAAAAAAAAAATGACAAGTTTTGTAGCAATGCTTTTAAAACTAAACCAGTAAATAAATTGAACAACCTATCAATTCATAAATTCATTGATCAAATCGATCAAATCATTTTAGAATCGAATAACATCGTTATGATGTCATATATGTATATTATATATTTTAACATAAAATGAAATCCATATATTTTTAAGAAAAAATAAATTTGTTTCGTTAGTCATGCATAAAAAACTTTGCTTGCAATCAAGAATCATTAAAATCGGTCTGATTTTACTGATTTTAACTAATTTTAAATGGTTTTGATCAAATTTGAATTCTTTCGATTTAATAATAAAAATCAAACTGAATTATAAAATGATTTTTAATCCGATTTGATTCTATCGTAAAAATAGATCGAACCGATCAGTCCGATTCGATTTTAAAATGTCAATTTTGGAGATGGGTCTGTGCCAGCAAGATATGGGGCCCAGTGAGTGTGTGTTTTTCTTTTAAGTGGGTGACTAAAAGTCTTTCTTTACTAATAAATTGGTGATTGGGTTTAAGTCATTTTCCTTGGAAACCAAGTCCATCCTTGAAAGTTCCCACACAACAACTTGCTTGATTTTTTTTTTTTTTTTGGTACAATACTAAACGATATTCAAAATTATATTCTGACTAATTCAGTTTGAAACTTACAGTGATCCATTTGGGGGTTATTCTCCAAACATAGTCTGTTCTATATCAAAATCACGACTCAAACTCATGATTTTGATTAAAAGATTTAATACTACATCCACTCAACCTAATCCATTGGTCCCTTAACCACATACCACTAGCGCAACGGATAGTTGCTTGATTTCCCTTCTTAATAATTCATGATGACAAAACGTTTCCCTTCTTCCACAAGGCGTGGGGAAGAAGGGAAAACGTTTTGTCATTTTCCATGCGAGAAAACCAAATCCAAGATTATTGGCGTATGGTACCTGCAAAAATAAGAAGAAAGATTTTTTCTTTTTTTTTTTTTTCACAAAAAGTTAAATACGATTAGTGAATTTTTGAAAATGATAAATCCTCATTCTCGAAGTATGGTCAAGAGAGATTTTTCAGGACCACTTGGTCCAAAAAGGGAAATAAATATGGTTACAGGCGCATTTAAAAGTCGTCTATTTATCTTCTTTATCTTCTTCTTGCCGACAAGAAAGGAATACTTCTTGAATATTTGTCTATAATTCTCCATCGAATTCTATGAAAATTATTAAATTCTATTAATCAAAATTTTGAATTTAAATCTTAAAGAAAAAAAAATATATATATATATACATGGAGAGAATCAATTTTTAAATTAAATCTCATAACTATTTGAACTGAATTAATCTGATTTCCGAATATCGTCCTCACTTACCAAAAAATCATTTTCCATCTTAATGTTTAAATTCTAGGGCTATTAATAGGAGCTGGCCCATCGGGCCCCGGTCCGGCTGGACTTAGAAAATAGGAGCCCGACTCCATCTTTTATTGGTTCAAAATTTGTAGGTTCGACCCTTCCATCGGGCCCCAGTCCGGCTGGGCTAAGGAAATAGGTGCCAGACTCGATCTTTTATTGGTTCAAAATTTGTGGGCTCGACCCTTCAATCAATGGATTAGTTTATGGTTGATGAATTTTCAGTTTTAAAAAAGAATCGCAAAAAGAAAATTTTATAAATAAGCTAATGAATTTTATAAAAAATTTGATTAGTTTTTTTTTTTAAACAAAAAAAAATTAGTTTTGGTTCGGGCCAATTTTTGGGTCTTTTCTTTCTTTGTTTTCTTTGTTAGCTTGTTTATCACAAAAAAAAAAAGTATGAAAAATACTTGTTCTATAAAAAATACGGGTTGGTTCGGCCCGGTACAACTGATCTTAGAAAATTGGGGTAGGCTCGGCTTGACCATTTTACCATTTGGCCTAAAAAATTTAAGTCTAAGTCCTCTTCATTTAAGGGCCGGGCTGGGTCAGCCCTGCTGGTCTAACCGTATTGACAACTCCATTAAATTTGTCCCAAGGGACAACTTAGTGGTCATAACCTCCCCCTAACCCAATAATTTCGGATTCAAATCTCGATGATCCCAAATTCAAATGCCAGTGTAATAAAAAAAAAAAAAAACTCCATAAAATTTTATATTCCCGGGCAAGTGTAAATCAGGGGAAAAAGTGGTTCTTCCCAAAGGTTTTGGGGATGTCATACTCGTATATTATTCGAAAATGTGAAAATTTACCTAATTATATATTCAAACAAGAAAGGTTGCATGGATTAAAATAATAATAATAATAATAACAATTTAAACTCATACAATGTTTTGGTATCTAAATTTCATTTAAAAAAAAAATTAAAAAAAAAGTTCTCTTGGAGGGATGAGATATTTGAATCTAAAACGTCACATACTCTGAAATTGTGAGGTTTTATAATAAGGGGCAAGCCATTATTCCTATAGCGGGACGCAAATACCAAATTTCTTTGGATTGGGAGGTTGGATACTTTAATATCTTAACCAGAAATCTTGACTTTGAGTTCTACGAATGGAGAAAAATGATTTGGAAGAGCCAACCCTTCAATGGGCCCTACAGTGATATGATCGAATTAGTCGGGCAAAGTCTGAATATCGGTCGGTGAAAATAAGAAAAAAAAACAAAATAGTGGGACTCAAATATCTTTATATTAATAAAATAAGGAAAAAAAACCACCAAATAAAATAATATTGCAATAATAATTTCAAGGGATTTTTATTGCCAAAAATTAGTGGTTTTTGTGGTCCTTCTCTCACCTTGGGTCACAGGCCCAACTTGCAACTTAAATTGGGCCCAAAATGTTAACGAAAGATTTTAAGGCTATTGATTAGGGTTTGCTTGCGGGTTGCATTTTCTCTGCCCCCGTTTTCTGCAATATACTCCTTTTTTTTTTGGATTAATTTAATATTTGAAATAATTAAAAAAATAAAAATGTTAAAAATATCATATATTTTAATAATATTTTATTTTATTTTATTTCTATATTTTTAACAATAAATTTTATATATAAACACAATCTATTGTAATATTTTATTTGAAACAATGTGATGAAACATGATCCAATGCCCATTTCGAAGGGTCAGCGTTTGAAAGGCCGCACATGAGGCCCACAAGAGACAATTACCAACCGATGGGCGAGCACAGCTCAGTATTATCGAACGACTACTCAATTGATCTATCGAAAGGATTTAGTCGCCACATCTCCCGAACGATAGGGCCTTAATCGCTCCCCCTATCGAACGAGATTTGCCAAATAGGATCTACCTCCCTGATTGGGTGCTTAGCCCTTGGTTCGTCAACCCCCGAAGGCTCCGCATTGGCCTAACGACCGACCGATAGCCAACGACTTTGATTCCCAACTTAAAAACGGTATTTCCAGGATCTTACGGATAAAGAAAATTCTCATACGATAAAGATCGCGATCATTTTGGAATATGAAATTTCCAAAATTTTCGGATCATTTTCATAAAGAAAGTACAACACCCCGAAAGCATAAGACTCTATCAGGTATAAGATACCATTAAACCCTCCAAATCAGGTACGCTCTCTAAGTCTTACACATTGCGCACACAAGTCACAGGGAATCTCTCCCTTTCTAAACTCTTAGTCTATTTCTTTACATTCGAAAACCGCTCTTTCTAATTTGAGCGTCGGAGTTTCCTCCGTCGGAGCACCATCCAGCGGTTTTTGCAAGTTTCATATCTCGTCAACGGCAACCGTTCGAGTTATCAAGGAGCCAGTATCTGTGGAGCCACAACCTACCTCCAACAGATTAGTGCCATCTGTAGGAAACAGACCAAAGCCACCACCTTTGTAAGACTAATAAATCGAGTACACAATCATGCCTCCAATGAGAAGAGGCAGGACAACTTCGAAAGCTGCCCCCACTATAGATGGGCGCACCGCGACAGTCTCTGAAGCCGCACTTCCTGTGGCGTCCTATCACTCCATTCGCGATCGTGTGGTCTCCCTTGACCATCTCATCTGGAGCAACTCCTACAACCTGTGATTCAAGAATAGCCGATCGCGGTTCCTGCGCCAGAATAGTTAGCCATCCCCAGATGGAGAGGCTGGAATAAAAAATCCAAAACATGAGCAAGTAGCTGGAGGGTCTTAGTCGAGCCTTTAGGCCCGACGACCAGTCTTCCGCTAAGGGGTCTAGGCATCCCCTGCAACGACCATCACCCCCGCGCCACAAATTGTTTGAAACTTCCTGACGAGACCCTGACGACCTTCGAAAACAGGTCGAGCAACTTGTTGCCGACGAATTCAAGCGGGTTAATGCTCAGGAAAATCAAACTCCCATCTATTCTCATATTTCACCTTTTGATCCGAAGGTCTCTTCGAAACCTATGTCTTGCAATATACTTCTGCTCCCATGAAAAGATATGACGGGACAATAGACTCCCGTGATCATGTGGCCCATTATGTGACGGTGATAATTTCAAGGGACATGACCGACGTGGCCATGTGTAAATATTTCCTCACTACTCTTACGAGGAACGCGTTAACTTGGTTCAATTCACTCCCGCCGTTGAGTATAAAAACCTTCTCCCAACTTCGAGAACAGTTCGAGGCACACTTCGTAATAAGCAGAGGGGTCAAGAGAAAATCCACTTCTCTACTATCATTACATTAGAGGGAGAATGAGTCCTTGAGGGACTTCTTAGAAAAATTTAAGCTAGAGATGATGAGAGTTCCGTCTCTGAATCATTCCATCACGCTGGCTGCCCTGCTAACTACACTACGGCTTTCAGGAATGAAAGTATCAATCACGAAGAGTCCTCCTGCCACCATTCAAGAATTCTACGCCCGAGCCGAGAAATATATCACCGCTGAGGATATCGAGGCGTTTGATCATAGAAGAGATCGATCTGCTCGAAAAGAACGCAATCGGTCACTTGGAAGGTCCCCACCAAGGAAGAGCCAAGCAAATCTCCCCCTTCGCGAAGATATAACAGTTACACCCCTCTGAATGAGACCCTTAGCCGGGTCTTATCCTTGATCAGAGACAAGCTATATATTCGGTGACCCCCATAGTCAACCAAGAGTGACCCCAACAAGGACAGAACTAAACACTGCCACTTTCACCGTGATTACGGTCAGACAACAGATAATTGTAAGAAATTAAAAGATGAACTAAAGTTCCTAGTGCACCATGGGAAACTGCAAGAGTTCATCGGAAGGGAGGAAAGAAACGCCCCCATCGATCATTGGTACGAATCGCCACAACATGACCAGTCGGAGGACCGATAAGCCATTCGACCCCTGACCGACAGAAGGGACGGAATAATACTCCAAATCCAGGACGGGTATGTCCTTCGGAAGCTTTCTCATTCCTCTGCTGATCTGGATTCTCAGGACCACCCGTTGGAAAATGAAGCAGGGTGCCTAGTCACACCGATCTTCTATTCCTCGAAATCACCTCCTTCTGCCCCATAAGAAGTTCTAGCGACGGAAGCCAATAAACAACTCGGGGCCAAGAGGCCCATCATCGGCTTCACGAACGAACATTTAGTCGAGGTAGACCTGAATTGTCACGATCCCCTCGTGATAACCGTCGAGATCGGGTAACACGAGGTCAGAATGATCTTTATCAATTAGGGAGCAGGCTGTAATCTTCTATACTGGGATGCCTTCAGGCGAATTAGGTTTACATCTGTGCACCTTCAACCCTATGCAGGCCCGGTCAAAGGGCTCTCAAACGAATAAATATGCCCCAAAGGTATTATCTCGCTTCTAGTTACCCTTAACACACCTCCCGATCATGTGACAGCTCCTGTTACATTCAATGTGGTAGACCTCCCTTCGCTCTACAACGTCATTCTGGACAGGCTGGGCTTGAATGCCCTGGAAACTCTGTCCAACACTAAACACATAAAGATTAAATTCAGAATGGCAGGAGGGATATGAACGTTGTCATGTGATACAGAGCTTTCGACTTTTGCCCCTAAGTGATCACCAGGATATGCTCCTGACAGTCTTTTTCTCTTAAATGTGAGGGTATTATTCAATTAGCGAGATATCATCTTGACGGACTCCTTACTCGCTCATTTCCTACATAATGGAGGGTCTGAGTAGCCATGATCCTACGAGCGCCGGGTCTAAGTTGCCCCGATCCTACCGATTGAACCTGTGATCAAAAAGGGATGGAACTTCCCGAATGAGTGGACACGACCCTCCTATCTAAAGTTTCCTACCGATCGAACGTGTCATCAAAAAGTGATAGAATTTCCCGAATGGGTGGACATAGTCGTCCTATCTAAAGTTTCATACCGATCGAACGTGTCATCAAAAAGTGATAGAATTTCCCGAATGGGTGGACACAGCCGTCCTATCTAAAGTTTTCTACCGATCGAACGTGTCATCAAAAAGTGATAGAATTTCCCGAATGGGTGGACACAGCCGTCCTGTCTAAAGTTTCCTACCGATCGAACGTATCATCAAAAAGGGATGGAACTCCCCGAACGGGTGGACACGGCCCTCTACCTAAAGTTTCCTACTGATCGAACATATTATCAAAAAAGGATGGATCTCCCCGAACGGGTGGATACGACCCTCTATCTAAAGTTTCCTACCGATCGAACATATTATCAAAAAGGGATGAAACTTCCTAAACGGGTGGACACGGCCCTCTTATCTAAAGTTTCTTACCGATCGAATGTGTTATTAAAAAGGGATGAAACTGCCCAAATGGATGGACACGACCCTCCTATCTAAAGTTTCCTACCGATCGAACATGTCATAAAAAAGGGATGAAACTCCCCGAACGGGTGGACATGGCTCTCCTATCTAAAGTTTTCTACCGATCGAACGTGTTATAAAAAAAAATAGAACTCCCCGAACGGGTGGATACGGCATTCCTATCTAAAGTTTCCTATCGATCGAACGTGTTCTCAAAAGGGGATGGAACTCCCTGAATGGGTGAACATGACCCACCTATCTAAAATTTCCCATCGATCGAACGTATCGTCAAAAAGGGATGGAACTCCCTGAACAGACGGGCACGGCCCACCTGTCTAAAGTTTTTTACCGAACGAACATGTCATCAAAAAGGGTGACAAAACTCCTCTAATGGGCAGACACGATCCCTCTATCTAAAGTTTCGATTAGTTGAATGAGCTAGTACACCAAGCCCAAGTCACCCTGATTTCGCCTGAAGAACATGATAAGAACTACAACAATGGATTACGAGACAATCTCAATCGATAACAAAGAGCAAGGATTACTCAAAGCAAAAAGCACTGGGGTACAAAGTTTCAAGAGAGGCTACATAGGGTCAAAAGGAAATAATGAGACTCCACGAGAAGTAGATCCCCTAACCGTTGGGATTGTAGTAGGGGCCTCAGGAACAACAGTCGAACCTTAAGTCGTTGCGACCTCCTCAACTGAGGGCAGAGTATTGCCCATACCCATTGGGTGAATTATCTTTTCGGCGCACCTCAATCTTTCGATCAACCTACGTTGGGAATCTTTAAAGGCAGCGGTGTCCCTTGCGCGAGACTCCTCGAGGTCATCTATTTTATGTTCCACCGCAAGAAGAGACTTTTCATGAAGCTGGGCCAGCCTCTCGACCGATTGGAGATGCGCCTCTCACACCTTGGCCTCTGTCTCTAACTTCTTGCATTGCTTGCTTAATTCAACGACGCTTCCTTCTAAGTGGTCTACCACCTGTCTCTTTTACTGCTATTGGAATTTCATAAGGGCCATGGTCTGAAAAGAAAGATGGATCAGAGATGAGCAAGAAGGAGAAGAAACCGAATAAACATGAAGAGAATGTACCATCAAACCAAGAGACTTAAGGGCCCCGCCAACTTGTTCATGAGACATCCTGTGTAGATCGAGTTCACATCTATGAAAGTATAATCGGCTTACGATTCGGTCTGCCTCAGACATATCTATGTAGTTGTATTGCATGTCCCCAACGCACACGGCAACAGTCCCCCACTCTTTCGAACCCTTCTTCCCGTCAAAAAATCGAACAGGAATAACAGGCAGTAAAGCAGCCCCATCAAGAACCTTGCGCTTTCCTTTGCACGAAGGCCAAACTGGGACAGCAAACGAAGACCCCGTCAGCTTCTCCACAGCAACTGTGGAAATATTCGGTTTTACCTTGGCGCTTGATGAGGAAGCATCCTCCAATCCTGTAATGTCCCGATCCGTAGGTCAAGTACGCAAACAGACCGCCGTGAATCCTCAAGGCACGGGTATACCTTACTCGCATATTGAGGTGACGCAAGGCAAAGTACTTAACCAATATTATGACCATACTTGATATCTTAAGTCAATCATACAGTGAAAGATTTGAACAAGAAAATTTTTTTAAATTTGTTTTAAAACATTTGCGTCCAATTTACATATAATATTTATATACGCGGTTCAATCATAAACAAAGATGGGTATGAATACTTATCCGATAGCGTCTCTCAGTAAAACTCGTAAAATAGTACCCAAAAGTAAATCAAGTGCAGTATAAGCTGAAAATTTTAAATATGAGGGGGTGAGTATAATCCACATACTCAGTGAGTGAAGTGCAAGGACTATATAATGACAATAAATGAATTTATGAGAGTGGCAAGTCAAACCATCGTTTTCAAATTATATTTCATTCGTTTGCAACATATCATGTAATTCAAAATAATATGCATCCTCATCATCAGTCATGCATCATAGGGTGCCAAAACGTATTCTACCCATAGTTTGACCTAATTAGGGTAAAATCCACCAAGCGATCACCAAAATGTCATAAGAATGAAATACAAATATTTTCCCCCCTTCCCTTGGTGTTGACACGGTTTTCACGTGGTGCTCGTCTATTGAATTTGTTGGTTAGAGACAGAGAACTCAAACCCCTGCTCTCGTGTTATCGCACCACGTCACCTCATCGGGTAAACGCTCAATACCGTGGTAGGGAATGCGCTATAGCCATTATACACCATACCATAATCATACATATGTGTCATATGTCATCATTCATAAATCTTTATTCGTAAAAGAAAAACATAACATTATCAAGTCATTATAATATCAGGATATAAATTTTCACAAAACATCATTTCAAGACATGCCACAAATACTAAAACTTTTTTAAATCATATTTCAAAATTTATTTATAAAAATCATGATAAAAAACTATTTTTTATTTAAAATCAAAAATAATTCGTCCCACTCACCTCGATTGGGGATGGTATGCCACTCCCCATAACTATTCTCGTTTCTTGAACGAGTCACCCCTCGTAGAAAAACGTAACCCTACACCTAAGTTAAACAATATGTATCATTCATCAATTCAATTATTTCGACAATATCATATCGTCGGATTACAAGATGCATATAGAAATATTCTCTTTTATAATATTAAATCTCAAATTCCATACTTAGATAAAAATTCTTACAAAACCTATCACGCGTAGGTTTAGTAAAATTATGATATCTTCTAAAATCTTGATCGGATTCAAATTATTCAAATTTTCACTTAAAACTAAGACATATATCTCCAACTTTTACGTCAGACCAAATTCAAATTCTAAACACACGAATTTAAAAAATTTTATAACTTTTTCAGTCTAAGTTCCTAAAATCAACTCTATATAATTTTGGGAGAATTTCCATATCTCCCTGTGTACTTCTCCAATTTAAGTGATTTTTATTTCAAATTGAAGATAAAATATAGATCTAAAACTTTCTGTTTATACCATCTTCATATTTTAAATGTATAATTTTATAAAATTCTATTTTCATCTCAGTTTTAGTTTTAAAACCATTTCTGCACAATTTTAGTAAAAATACCATAACTTTCTGTATACAACTCCAATTCAAATGATCTTTATCTCCAATTAAAGATAAGACAGAGACCTAAAAATTTTACATTTAAAGTTTCTCTAAATTCCATAAATATATCTCAAAAATTTACACAAAATACTGGTCGTACACAGAATATGAAACAAAGTTGGTAAAATATGCTAAACTTCCAAAAATCACCAAAAATCGATTCCTTTATGAAATGTTTCACATAATATACAATTTTAAAGTTTAGGAAGTATATTTTATAAAGAAATAAATGGCTTATATTTTTTATTTCTACAGAATGAGATATCATAAGTATACTATACAAGACTCAATCTAGAAATCAATATCTAGCATGTTAGTATGGATACCATTGTAACTACTCATCAAGTAATCAAATTTTTGTACAAGTTAAGACATGTTACATCCTTTGTAAGATCTCATGTTAACAATAAACACTTGCACTCTCTTTGAATCATTGAATTTATTTATCACCTTAGCAAAATCAAATCACTATCAATATGAATTCATATACAACACTTTTATACTTTCAATTGAAATTCAAGAATTTTCAAAAATATTCTTACCTCTTTGGCTCCATGGTTGAATTCAAAATGGATATGGAGTCTACATATTTCGTGCAATGGGGGTTTGAATGAAAAAAATGGGTCAATTCTTTTCCTAAGCAAGTTCTTTTATAAATCTAACAAAATATTCTTGACCATTAGATTATTCCATGCATCATCTCAACTTTTCACTTGTCCTAACACTTAAACCATGCAATTGTTGATTCAAGTAAGGTCCACGCACTCCATTAGGTGTCTTGTTAGATGTCCATGTCAAGGGGAGAGATGTCATAAGGTGGCACAAGCTATTCTTATTAGATTTCATGCATAAATTTCCATCCAATGAGTTTTCTTGAATATGGAACAATCCTATGTGGCCACTAACCAACTTTGCTACCCTCTTGACCAATCATTTGACTCCAATTGTCTATCTTTGAGTAGTTTGCAATCTAGTCTCTCAATTTTTCTTAATTACATTTAGACCCCTAACTTTTAACAATTTACATTTTTGGTCCCCATGAAATTTTGTTCGAAATTCCTTAAAAATGTGAAATTTTATTTAAATATCTTTATTTAAGTATGTAAGACTTTTTTTTAACCATTTTTGACTTTTTTAGGCATTATCGGCGCTTGTCGAGAAGGTTTTCGCTTTACCGATAAAATTTTCAGTTTTAACGATTTTAAGGCGAAATCTCAAAATAAATAAATAGATAATTAAAATTTTATTTTAAATGTCCCAAAAGGGTGTTAATATATATATAGAACCATGAGCAGTGGTACATGATACACAGTCACCGAAAATCAGTGTTACAAATCCTCCTGATTCGCCCTCACCGACGCTCCCACTCCTCGTCGATTCACTTCCTTCTGAGGCGATGGCTTCCAACGGTATAACCATAGTTGGATCCGAACGCTCAGGTACAACAACAGGCCCGAGCCCTGATGAAGACAAAGGTGACAAAGTCTTTCTCCTCTTCGATAAGGGAGGCAAAGACTCTTGGAGGGCCAGAGATGCCCCGATGAACTCCTGAGGAGATCTCTTTGTGACCAATCGAACCTGTCTATCGGTGGTAACTTTTTCCAGTACAACGTCATTGAAAAAGTCCATAGAGTCAACCAACTCGATCTTTCATTTTTCTAATAAGAGGGGCCTATCGACCTTCCTCTTCTCCGCAACCAGCAGGCCAGCTAAAGACAGCATCTGATCATCCAGTAGAGAATCAACCCATATACTTTAACCGGTGGACTTACAATAACCACCAACTGACCAAACGAAACGGTCATACTTAGATTCGGTTGGAGGTTTCAGTTCTAAAGAAGACCCCTCATTGGCGTTGGGAAGCATAAGGACACGACTCCTATCCAAGAACTCCATGAAGAAGAACTTGTGCATCTAGTTCTTGTTGATAGACTCCTTATAACAGAATATCCAGTTGGACTCGGGCCGAGTCTGCAGTTTGTACCAATCCTTAGTCGAACCGCTGTTTCCACATCTCATCAATAAAAAAATAGACGACAAGATATCGAAATCAAAACGAAGACGACAAAATCCTAGCAGAGAGGTTACGACAACTACCAGATGCCAAGTACTTGGGATCAAGAGAGTCAGAAATATGTTCCAACGATGTAGTACCTCCGCAAAAGGACCTGTATACGGAACATTTAATCCGTACTTAACCGATTGCTGCTACATCGGTACTTACCCTTCTGGTATCACGTTAGCCCTATCAACGTTCGTGGCGGATACCAAAATGTAATCGTCCTCCATCAGCATATAAGTCTGGACTTCCTGCAACTCTTTCATGGACATGGTACTTACAATATCACCATTGCCTGGGTAAACTTGAGTAGCGGACGTTTTCGTCATTGCTATCAGAAATAACTTCTCTAATGGCCCTCGAAGAAGAAAAGGGAATGAAAGTATTTAACGTATATAAGCAACTGGCCTTGTATAAGCGCCAAAAGGCGATCCGCATACCCCAATGGCAACACGTGGCGTCAATACATAAGCAAAAATGGTTACTCATGGTACCGTTCTCACGAAGCGACACCATGAGTAGGGGACAAATGATGGGACATGGCCTAATGCCCATTTCGAATGGTCAGTGCTTGAAAGGACTGCACAGGAGGCCCACAAGAAACAACTACCAACCGATGGGCGAGCATAGCTCAGCATTATCGAACGACTACTCAACTGATCTACCGAAAGTTTTTAATCGCCCATCTCCCGAACAATAGGGTCTTAGTTGCCCCACCTATCGAATGAGATTTACCAAATGGGATCTATCTCCCCGATTGGGTGCTTAACCCCTAGTTCGTTAACCCCCGAAGGCTCCACGTGGGCCTAATGACTGACCGATAGCCAATGACTTTGATTCCCTGCCTAAAGGCGGTATCTCCAGGATTTTACGGATAAGAAAAATTTTTATACGATAAAGATCGCGATCATTTTGAAATATGGAATTCCTAACATTTTCGAATTGTTTTCATAAGGAAAGTAGGGTTATAATGCCCCGAAAGCATATGATTCTATCAGGTATAAGATACCCTTAAATCTTTCAAGTTAGGTACACTCTCTAATCCTTACACATTGGACACACAAGTCACAGGGAACCTCTCATTTTCTAAACTCTCAATCTGTTTCTTTACATTCGAAAATCACTTTTTCTGATTTGAGCGTCAGACCCTTCTCCACCGGAGCACCCTCCGGTAGTTTTTACAGGTTTCATATCCTGTCAACGACAACAGTTCGAGTTATCAATGAGCCGATATCTGTGGAGTCACAACCCACCTCTAACACAATGAATCATTATACTTTTATATTATTATGTTATTTTTAATATTTTAATATAATATTAGAATCATATTTAAATATTTTTAATACGGTATTAGACACATTTTCAAAATTATAATCTCTAATACATATCGTATTAGCCATATTCATTTTTAATTTTGCTCTAAATTTATGCATACAGAAATGCAAACAATTTCAAATGCATGTTATGATTTCTAGTTTTTAATCAATCTTGTCTTCTTATAACAATTACTCAAGGATTGTTGAGAGAGAGAGAGAAATGGCGAAGACAACCATTGTTGTTGGCTCAGCACTAAGACATTTTAATCATACGTAGGTTTGACTTGTCATGAAAATGAAAAAAATCATATTGAGAAACCTGTTTCTGAAAAAGGTCTGATAATAGATTGATTCAAATTAATCAGAGTGAAACTTCAAATACCAGACGATCAAGAAAAAACAAAGCGAGACGGCGAAGACAGATGGCATTTTGGATGGAGTTTTTGCATGGTTTGAACAAGTTTTGTTTGCCTTTTGTCATTTTCTTTGCAGCCAAAGCCTTGTTTTGGGTCCCATTAAAAAAGAAAAGAAAAAAAAAAAGATAGTCTTATCCTACAAAAATCTATTGAAGAATTCTGTAGATTTTTCTCTCCCTATTGATTTATAATGCACTCACAAGGGGTGAATATCCTATTTTTGGTTGGAAAATCCATTAAATTACCAATTTTGTGTTATTATTATTTTTTTATTTGAAAGATGGCCTCCATCTAAAAGGAAATACTTTATAAAACAATTCAAATAATTATACTTTCTCCAATTAAATTAAAGAAAAAGAAAAAAGGGAAAAAAAGGTATTATGAATAGTTTCGAACTGAATTTGTGGTCATTCATAATTTGGTATTAACACTTTCGTGGTTTGGATGAAGCATCAAGTGGCAGAGTCTAGACTGTGCTTCTGAATTCTGTTTCTGGACTTTTCTGCACTCACTCACCGCTTTATTTATTCCTCTCTCTCCCCCCCCCCTCTCTCTCTCCCCCTCTGTCTTGTACTGTATGTAAGAAAACTAAGCACCGAGAGCTTACTGTTTCAGTTTCTTCTCACAATTTTTCTTGGGTCTGTTTTGGTTTCTGTGTTCTCACAACTTCACTGATGAAAGACTCCAAGTATGCCTATCCTTACCCTCCTCCAGGTATACTCTCTCTCTCTCTCTCTCTCTCTCTCAAGGTATAAACAATTTCTGGGTGCTCTCTATATATACCATAATTAATTGAAAATACATGAGTTTTAAGAAAAATAAGAAAAAAATTGGAAACAGGTCCATATGAAAGCCCACCTGTGATGGCACCACCTCAGTATTATGCTCCACCACCCCCAGAGACAGGTTTCCTTGAGGGATGGTATGTTATCCTCCAATTCATTTCTATTTATTTATTTATTTATTTATTGATTATTCTCATTTATTAATTTTATTTTATGTATTGTGTGTAAACCAGCCTATACGCTTTATGTTGCTGTTGGCTTCTGGAGTGCTGCTGCGATCCCTTTTTCTGTTTTCCATTTTTCATGTACTAAGACTAGAGTTAGAGGCCTTTGCTTCTTCGCTTTTAGTTATATATTTGTGTGTTTCTTTCCTACCCTCTCCCGTATATAAATGAATATGATTCAACGTTCAGATATTAATATCTTTTAAAATAAGATTTCGAATTTAAATTTTATATACAATAAAAATAAATCTATAGAGTATTTTATCCTGTAGGGTAATTGATGGTTTATTATTGGAAAAAAAAAAACATTCTGTCAGTTCTTAATACTTGCATCAATAATAGTTTTTTTTATTAAATAGTTCTTCTATTGTCGAAGAAACTGAGCTAATGAGCCTTAGCTCAAATGATACATCCATTCTCTCTATTATAATAGACTCGGATTCGAGTTATGCACCAAAAAAAAAAAAAATTTGTCTAAGCAGCTGACATCTACATACATGATTGGGGATATATGGTGCCAGAGTCTGTGCTATTTGAAAATACCAAATGCACGAGGTGAGTGCAGATAGTGTTTGCATGGGTATATATTTTTTTTAACATATTTTATTTGAAATATTTTTTATTAGAATGATAAAATTTATCTAAAAATATAGAGATATTTAAAATTTCATAAAAATTTGTTCAGTGATTACATTAATTAGTTTTAGTATTGGAGTTCGTCAAATGTTAACCCTCATGGATTGTAGAATAAATTTGTATACTCTTTTTCTTTATTCTTTTTTTTTGGGTATAAATGTCAAACTCTAACAATAAAATCTTATTATTATTATTATTTTGTTTTCACCGATCAATATCTGGGTGTTGTCCGACTAATTCGGTCTAAGTATTATGAGACCCATTACGAGATTGACTCTCTCAAATCTATTTTCTTCATTCTCAAGACTCAAATTTAAAATCTTTTATTAAAGAAAGTATAATACCCGATCATTCAATCTAAAGGAGTTTGGTCTAATAATAAAATCTTATGGTTAAACAATTAATAAAAAGTTCGGTGGAGGCTGAATTATCATATTTTAAAATATCAAATTTAAATCTTTGTAGAATGTTGCTCTAAAGATCGACAAATTTTTCATTGAATGAATCAAATAATGTATAAACATTGTTAATTTTGCAATGCGTATACATGCGTCTTGATTAATATATTAGTATATTTTTTTTAAAAAAAAAATATTCAAGTGGGTTTTATCTAATTTAAATTCTTTTTTAAAGTTTGGTTTCAAAAAATAGCCTGGGAAGATGAGGCTTGCCCGCCGTTTGATTGATCTTGAAATTTGTTTCTTTGAACTCAGTCTAATTCAATTTATTTTTAGATATACAATAACACTATTTAAACGTTATTTTATTAATGCGAAAAATTAAATCTAGAATATTTATTTATATTTATATTAAATATTATCTATAAATAAGGTGTTAATATTTTAACATTTGGTAAGTAGGGCTATCATTGTATTTATAAAAATTTTTTGAAAAGAAAACAAAAACTTAAAACTTTGTTTCCATGTTCAATCAATTTTTAATATGATATCAGAATTATAATTAAATTTATTAAATATGGTATCAGATTTATATTCTAATTTTTTTAAGAGTAATTACTGTTAATAGAGATTAGTTTTTGTTTATTTTATAGGAAACATATGAGAAGGGCTGATCAAGAGAGAGATCTCATGTTTCAAACTGTCCCTATAAAGGCTTTCTTTAGTCTTTATTCAATACGGTTAAGATTTTTTTTTACTTATTATTTTTTTTTCTAATTATTAGTATTATTAAATATCAAGAAAGTTGAGAAGTTGACATGGGGTTTTATGATATGATTGTGGCATTGGTTAAAAAATAAAATGTATTTTTTGAAGAAAAGAATGCAAAATGATGTTCGGTAAGTAATGTATAGAATTTATTAATTTTAATTAAATTTAATTGAAATCGAATTAGATTTTTAAAAATAAAATTTTTTTGACATCTATTTTTTTATATATAAGATTTAAATTTAAAATTTTATTTAAAATTTTTCGATATATAATTACTAAACTATCGAAATTAAATTAAAGTAACTTAAAAATGTGAAAGAAGAATTGCTTTGGACCACTGTCACGTGCAGGTGAAATTGAAATCATTGTAGCTAAAGCCGAGATTGTTGTGTTTAATCGTACTTATCCAATCACTAACCAAACATTAACTGTGGTGACGTGGCATACGTGTGGGGTGACTCTATCATGGCCCCACCGATTGCCGAAAAAACACAAGATTCCCCCTCTCCTCGCACTGCAATCTTTCAAATGCCACGTGGCAGAGAAAACAGCGGATCCCTCTGCCTCCTCGGTTTTCATCCTCTTGGTCACGTGACAGGGGCATCTTAGTAATCTGATTGATGTTTTATTTTATTTAGAGAAATCTCTCGATTTGAATTGAGGCAAAACTTCAAAATTACAATATCTTATAATGATTTTAAAATTTTAACAATACTATTCTCGAAATGCTATTTTTTTTATAATTGATCACAAAAATGTTGTTTTGAATAACAATTTTATAATTAAATTTTCAAAAATGCTTTTCTCTCGATATTGATGATATTTTATATATTTTATTTTTAAATCGATCAAATTTATAATCAAGATATCGACAAATAATATAAATTTCAAATAATAAATATCACTTGAATTACGTAAAAGTACTATGATTAACATAACACATAAAAAGAGTAATTTGAGTTCGTATATCTATACAAAATTATAAATATCTACACAAAATTATAAATATAATAGCAATCAAGAGTAAACCAGAGAGAAATTAGACGGTTATTTAAAATTATTGTAAAATATTCTAAGAGCTAATAAATTTTTATGTTCCCATATTTTTCTCTATAAGAAAATATTTGTATATATGAAATATTATAAATCTCATTTTCCAATATAATAATTAAAAAAACAAAGGATGACCTATAGGGTAAGGAAAAGAAGATGAAAATATTGATATAAAAAAGGAAATTATTACAAAAATAATTATGATAACATACATTTTTATTATATGAAAGTGTGACCGTGGGACCATATTGACATTTAAATTGTTTTGTGTTATATAAGATACTTATGACAGAAAATTCTAAATTGGAAATTATTTTTACCTTTCCACTTTTTATAGAAATTAAGGATAAATTCAGTTAAAATTAGATTAGATTTTCCATTCAGAAAATTAATAAGAAAATATTAATTTTAATTGTTTTGGAGAAATTTGATTTTTACTTGTAAAGATTTATATATTTTATGAAAAATTTTCTTTTTGATAAAAAAAATTTATGAATAAAATAAAATAAACTAGGGGCTTGACATATCCCCAAATAAAAAATAATAATTTTCAAAATAAGAAAAATTTTAATTCTGATATTCCAAAATTATTTTTGGTTTTATGTGTTAGAGTGACAATATTGGTATGACACTACCTTTTACCTTCTCCAAATAAAAACCATTATATAAAATAATGATTTTAAATAAGTGCATAGCTATCTATCTTCGTCTTTTGGAGTAACGGTCTTATAATTGTCATCTAAGATGAGAGTTTTTGTTTTGTTTTATTTTTTATTTTTTGGTTTGTTTCTTTTTTTTTTTTTGGATTAAACAAAAAATAAATTCTATCGTGATTTCAAAACTGATTTCTAATTCTAAATTAAGCGAATTAAAAATATGTTAATCGACGATCAACCAAATCACTACTATGTACCACTTCAATCAATGATTTAGTTGGTGTTCGTTAAATTGAACATAAGTTGCAGTTGAGTGTGTGATCAATTTATCCTATTTGTCGTGTAGTTGTTTATATATATTATAAATTGTTACGTATAAATTTTATTTTTATTCTCATTTTATAAAATAATAATAATTTTAAAATCATATAACAATAACAATAACAATAATCAGAATCTTAATCTTAATAATTGGGGTCGATTTTAGAATGAACATATATATATACAGTCTTTTTCTTATATTTTTATAAAAAGACTATTTAAAAAATACTAATTTTAAAACTATCATGGAGGATAATAATGTTTAGCCTTATTTGGTAAAATAAAGTAGCACAAGGTTTGCGTCACATTGAAATAACTCAAATCCACAAAATAAAAAAATAATTTTAGAGAATTACCAAATTATTATTATTATTTTTCTAATTTTCAACACAAAATTTGTATTTCCCCCAAAGCAAGGTAAAGGTCCCACTGCCGTAGCATTTAATTTTACGAAAATACCCTTCACTCCCACCGTGAAAGCCCCGACGTCGTTACGCGTCTTCTTTAAAACATCAAAACCATCACATGCGCGTACGCTTCACCTTCTTCAACATTTCACACTAGAGTTCATGATTTCATCCTACGTGGCACTTTTGCCCTCGTCACCACCTAGTGGAGCCCACAAACAAAAAAACCTAAATGCACGACACATGCGACCCAAATTCACTCCAAACTTCGAACCCTCCTGGATCCAACGGCCTTCATTCTCTCCACGTGTCCTGTTGAAAAGATCCAAACCGTCCATGCCAGGTCGGACGGTCAGGCCAAAAAGTTCCCCATCACCGTTCGATGGCCAATTAACGGCCTAAATGCTGCCCGTAAATTTCACGGGCAGATCTTTCTTGCCTTTAAGAGGCGATGCCTCCCCCTGGTGTTCTTCGCAAATGGGGTAATTCCAAACCCTAGTCCTAGTCTCTCTTCCCCTCTCTGTCTCTCTAGAATTTTTTGTTCTATCTCTTAATTTTGCAGATTCCCTCTCCGTCGACGGCGGCTTCTCGTCGGAAATCTTGGAAATTTTTTTCTTGCGACGTTGATGATTCCAAAATCAGCTGAAACCGAGCTTTCCGGCGGCTTCGATTTATGGCTTCGGCTGTCTTAGCAAGCCGAAATGATCCGATTCGTGGCTTCATGGGAAAACTACCTCGCCTAAATAACCCTAACCCAAACCCTAGCTCTTACCCTAACCCTAATCATCAGAGCTACGGCCGGCAAAACCAGGAAGATTTTCCGGCGACGACAGCCTCGGACGACGCATCGTCGACGAAGGTGACCGAATTCGGGTCAAAATCGTATGTTTCCTTCAACATCTCATCGTATTCGAAGAAGGAGCTCGTCGAATTAAAGCGGCGGCTTTCTTTGGAGCTCGAGAAGATCCGAAAGCTCGCCGATCGGATTGAATCGGGTGAATTACAACAGATCAGATCTGTCAACAAGAAAGCTTCGGCGGGGAACAAACGGCCGCTTTCCAATAGCAATTTCCGAGATTCAAAGCGTGTCGCGGTGGTTTCCTCCTCTGCCGATTCGCAATCGAACGGGCAGTTGATGAAGATGTGTGGCCAGGTTTTGAATAAGCTGATGAAACACAAGCATAGCTGGATTTTCAACTCTCCTGTTGATGTAGTCGGAATGGGGCTTCACGATTACTTCCAAATAATCAAGCATCCGATGGATCTTGGCACCGTGAAGTCGAAATTGAGGAAGGGTTTGTACTCTTCGCCCTCCGATTTCTTGGCAGATGTTCGATTGACTTTCGACAATGCTTTGCTTTATAACCCTAAGGGTCATGATGTTTACAAAATGGCTGAACAGCTTTTAGCCAGGTTTGAGGATTTGTTCAAGCCGATTAGTAAGAAGTACGGGGATGAATCTAGGGTTTCTATGCCGGAAGAGTTGCATGGTAGTTCTTGGAATCAGAATAAGATCCCTGCAACCCCAGAAATAGTTAAGAAGCCGATTCCGAAAAAGCAAGAAAGACAAGAAAGACCCGAAAGATTGCAGCCTCCAGAGAGTATTTCGAACCCGCCGAATCCGCCATTGGTGCAGTCTCCGGTGCCGACGCCATCCCCAATGCAAGCGCCGCCGGTGAAGCCGGTGATGACGGGGAGGGCAGTGAATGGGAAGCAGCCGAAGCCGAAAGCGAAGGATCCCAATAAGAGAGAAATGAGCTTCGAGGAGAAGCATAAACTGGGTGTTGGACTGCAGTCTCTACCGCAAGAGAAAATGGTGCAAGTTGTGCAGATTGTGAGAAAAAGAAATGGGCATCTCATGCAGGAAGGGGATGAAATCGAGCTCGATATCGAGGCAGTTGACACGGAGACTCTTTGGGAGCTTGATCGGTTTGTGACGAATTGGAAGAAAATGGTGAGCAAGGCGAAAAGGCAAGCGCTTTATGGAATCAACACTGGTGCACCCAGTATTGATAAGGTGAAATTTGTGTTTTTTTTGGTTGAAATAATGTTATTTGAATTGTGGGTTTTCTTTGTTTTAGCTGAATTTATAATGTTTGTGTTGAAAAACAGGCTTTGTTGGGTGAAAAACTTGAGCAAGTTGTGGAAACAAGGAAGGGAAAGAAGGGGGATGCAGGTGAAGAAGATGTAGACATTGGTGATGACATACCAATGAGTAGTTTTCCACCGGTTGAAATCGAAAAAGATGAGGGCAATAATATTTCTAGTAGTTCTAGCAGTTCTAGTAGTTCTAGTAGTGATTCCTCATCATCAAGTGGTATGTTGTTGTGAATGTCATTGTGTTTCATTGATGTCCACAATGTGTTTGTAGAAATGTTGCTTATTGTTGGTGTTTATTGTAGATTCGGATTCGGGGAGTTCTTCTGGGAGCGATTCAGATGCAGACAACGCGCAATCACGCGAACGGGAAAAGACTTGAAAGGGGAAAGTGATTGTTGGTGAATTGCGATTTGCTTGCAGGACAGATTTTCGTGTCCACTCGATTTGGTTCCCGCGTGTTTGAAGGTATAAACATATGCATTGCTGTTGTTGCAGAACCTGTTGTTGTCTTCTGGAGCAAATGTGGGTTCTGAAAGTGTTCTTAATATGTAGGTGTTTTTCTTGTGTTGGTTGCAGTTTGGAAGAGGAATTAGAAGGAACCAAAGTTTGGGATTTTTGCTTGATGGGGCTCTCGAGATGTGTAACATAAAAATGTGTATAGAAGGATGATGATCAAGATGATGGATTCTGAAAAATGAAGATCAGATGCAATGTAGGAGATGCAGTGTAGGAAGATGTAGCTGGAGAAGAAAAGAGAGAATTTGCGGTTGAGTTGCTAGTTATGGACCCCCCCCCCCCCCGGGGGGGAATAATTGTTAGAGACGAGAGGGTTCACACAAAGTCTTTTGTACACGTTCTGAAACACTACTAATACACGATTTTCCACAAATCAGAGACTGTCTTTCAATTTTTGGTTTGCCATATTTTTTTTGGTTCTTTCCGTCAACAACAGCGACCCCAGAATTGATTGAAGCAACACTAATCTACTCTCTTTGACAATAGTAAAAGATGAAATCAGCATTCAAAAGAGGAGTTGAGAGAGACAAGGTGGACAAGAAGAATTTCCAATTGGGTGTGAAAGGGATGCATATTGGCAATAGATATGATAATGCTTTAAAGAAGAATGACCAATCTATCAAGAGACAAAACATTACAGAAAGCAAAGCCCACTTCTGCTAAGTTGTTCTTAGAATAAACAAATAAACAACATTACAAGCATGTGCTTTGAGTTGGAGCTACAATAGGGGAGGAATCAATTGCTTAGTTCAAATATTCTCTCCTTCCAGAAGCATTAGGGTGGGATTGGTCCGGGTGTGGCCCGTGCTTCTCATCAAGAAAATAACGAGGGGAAAAAATAATAATAAAGAAAGATGTGCTGGATTTGTCAAGTCAAACTAAGGCCCATCTAAGCTAGGTTTTAATGGTACCAGAGGGTGCCATCCTCATTTGAGGAGCTTGATCTCTAGGGAATTTTGTGCAGCTCAATCCTTTTATTTAACTTATTGAATTGATTTGGGTCTGTACTCTGTAGTTTGTTTGGGAACAAGTCATTTGATTTGTAGCCTAGAAAATGAATAAGGCCATTACTGCCAGTCTTTTAGAGGGGTTTTCTAGTGCCTTGAAAATGAAAAGTCTGTGATGCTTCCAAAGTGACCGAGAGAGCGAGCAAGATGGTTGGAGTTGTTTTGATAAGATGGTTGGAGTTGTTTTGATAAGGATGTTCGATTAAAAGGTTTACAGTATTTTTAATTTGAATATGGTAATATTTGAATCAAATTATTTAAATTATAATTTTAAATATTAATCGAAAAAGAAAAGAGAGTTGGGTCGTACACGGGTCTTGCTTGTCTTGGAGGATGAGTCATTCATGTATGTGTGGATGAGTTATTTCCATGAAAGAAAAAGAGCCTATGAATATCAAAGCACCGCACCCTATTAGTTGAGCTTTTGAGCTTAATGACAAACCGCTCTAGAAAGTTGTTGATCATGTTCCAATTCGAAGTCTGCTGTCCCCAGACTAGGACTATGATAATCAGGTAGTATTATGGATACTGTGACACTTTTTTATCAAACCGAGTCTGAGCTCATACCCAACTGAGTCGAGCTTGAAATCTCGATGGGATCAAAAATTATATTTTTAAAAATATTTTTAATTTTTTAAAAATATTTTTAATTTTTAAAAATATTTTTTATTTATTAAAATAATTATATTTTTTAAAAATAATTTTTAAAATAAATAATGACACTATCTGACGATATTATCCGATTATACTTGACAACACTTCGAGCTCGAGCTCGAACTTGAGTGCGAGAAACACAAGCTCGAAGAGCTCGACCCCGAGCTCAAACTCATTCAAATAAAACTCGAACCAAATTCAGATATCATGATATCCAAACTCAACCTGGGGTCATAACACTTGTTTCACAATGTATCTTCGTCCATTATTTTCATTTCTTGGAGGGGAGGGTGTCCCAATTTGCCACGTTAGCCTTCATAATTTGCCTTTGGAACATGGACCGGCTGCGTCATCACATTCTTGCAAAGTTAAGAGTTGAAACTTGGGAACTCTCTCTCTCTCTCTCTCTCTCTTCACTTTTTCTTTCTAATCTGAAAACTTAAGGCAGTAATAACTTTCCCTTGGTGGCACTTTCCTTGCAGATGGAATAAGAATTATTCAAGCAATTGTGGTTTAATCAAACTTACAAAGGTTGGCATCAAATGTGATCTAGGAAATTTCTTGGAAGAATCATACATTGGTATGTGATGTCAATGAGCAAGACTAAGGATCATTTTAGTAAAAGAATTTTTTTTTTTTTACTATTTAAAATCATATTTGAATTAATATGATTCAAAACTTAAAGAGATTCATTCTAAAAACTAATTTCTCAACGTAATTTTTTTTATTTTTTAGATTTAAACTCGAGATCTTAATTAAGTGATCTAATATTATATCTCACTAAACTGACTATTTATTAATTTTAGTGAAATAACTACCAACCAAGAAGGACACCTCACGAGATGAATTAACGAAGCAAATTACAATCCCTCATGACTCCCTTTACTATTTTCTCTCACATATTATTTACCCATTTGTAGAAACGGTTTATAATTTTTGATTAGATATATCTGCATAATCCATGAAATATGTACAAAAATTTATTGACGTGTATGCCAAATAACTATATAAAAGATCATACACAAACTAAGTCTGCAATACTTTATACTGATTTGAATAAACAATTGAACCAGAAATTGAAGGAAAAAAAATGGTCATTTTCTTTGTCATGATTATATTACTATAATTTACACTTGATGGGACGAAACCCTAAATCCGATCCGATGAGTTAACTTTAGAAAGACTCCCATAGAAAGCCCACGAAAGACAGCTACCGATCGAAATTCAAATATGATTACTTACCGAAAGGTCTTAATCGTCTAGTACTCCCGAACGATAGGGTCTCAGTCACCCCGCCAATCAAATGTGACTCATCAAGTGAAGGTAACCACCCTGATCGGGTATCTAATGATCGGCTCTTCAACCGAAAGAGCCCTAAAGACTCTTCATCGGTCGAGCGACCGATCGATAGCTAACGACTCCAACGATCCTAAAGGAAAACCAAAATATCCTATTAACTTCCTCCACTCACTGCGGATAGCATCCTGAGGGTCTTTCAGTTAAGAAAAGATTCCTTTCAGAATATAAAAGTTTCTCAAAAGAAAAACATCACAGTTGATTCGAAATATTGAATTCCCAAGATTTTCGGATCGGCTCGATAAGGAAGGTAAGGTTGAAGCACTGCAGTGGCGTACGACTCTCACAGGTATAAAACATCTCAAAACCCTCCAAAATAGGTACGCTCTCTCGGTCTTACACATTAGGCATTCTAATTACAGGGAATTACTCTCTCGAGTTTTTAGTCTGTTTTCTTTTCATACGAAAACCGCTCTTTCTGACTTGAACGTCAGAATCTTCCTACCGGGGCATCCTCCGGCGGTTTTTACAGGTATCATATCACTTTGACGGCAACTGCATGAGTCAACGAAGAGTCAGTATCTGTGGAGTAATTACCCACCTCCAACAGATTGGCGTCGTCCATGGGAAAAAACATACTGATTCCCTGAAAACTCATGATGATGTCAACTACAATCATACCTACTGTGGCATCGACCAAAAGAAAAAGGCCGATCATAGGATTTGATGACAACGATTTGATAGGGGTAAATCCCCGCCGCGACGACCCCTTTGTCGTAACCCTGAAGATAGAATCTCACACTGTGAAGAGAGTTTTGGTCGATCAAGGGGCTGATGTGATCTCCACACCTGAGACGCCTTCTGCAGAATGGGTCTCAACTCGTCCCGACTTTTGCCGCCTATCGGGTCCCTTAGAGGACTTTCGGATGAGCTTACTTACCCCGAAGGCATCATCTGCCTTCCCGTGACCCTCGGAAAGCCTCCTAATTATACGACCGCTCATGTTTCGTTCTATGTGGTGAAACTCTACTGTCCTTACAACGCCATTCTCGGAAGGACAAGTTTAGATGAACTAGAAGCGTTACCAAGCATAAGGCACATGAAGGTGAAGTTCAGAACGCCGCAGGGGGCCGTCACCATACGAAGTGATCCTGATCCCTATATCCTCTTTGTGGCTCAAGACGCACAAGAGACTTTTCCGATCGATGCTTTAGAGCTTAGAGAAGGCACTGAGCCGAAAGTGAAGCCCGAACCAGGTGAAAACAAATTGGAGGTCCCTTTAACGGGCAACCCCAGTCAAACCATCCGGATATGGGCCAATCTATTACCTTCCTTGCGAGAGGCCTTAGTCGCATGTCTACAAAAACACTCAAAAGTCTTCTCCTGAGCTCCGAAAGACATGTCAGGCATAGATCCATCAGTCATTGCCCATTGCCTAACGGTCAATCCTGATTTCAAACCAGTAAGGCAAAAGAAAATGGTATTTGCTCTCGAACGACAACGCGCCATTCAGGAGGAAGTACAGAAGCTGTTAACGGCTAAGTTCATCTAGGAGGTCAAGTATCCCAAGTGGTTGGCTAACGTGGTTTTGGTGAAAAATGTCAATAGCAAGTGCAGGATGTGTGTGGACTTCATTGATCTCAATAAAGTATGCCTGAAGGATAGTTATCCACTTCCTAATATCAATAAACTCGTAGACAACTCCTTGGGACACCAACTCTTGAGTTTCATAGATACCTATTCCGGCTATAATCAGATCAAAATGACACCCGAGGATGAAGAAAAGACCAACTTCATCACCGAGTTCGGTACGTACGGCTACCGAGTCATGTCTTTTGGCCTAAAGAATGCTGGAGTAACTTTCCAATGGCTGGTCAATACGATCTTCAAAGATTAATTAGGTAGGAATGTCGAAGCCTATGTCGACGACATACTCGTCAAGAGCGTTACCGCGGAAACTCATGTCGTGGACCTCGATAAGACTTTCCAGACTTTGGAACGATACAATATGCGGCTGAACCCGGCGAAGTATACCTTTAGGATTGCCTCCGAAAAATTCCTGGGTTTCATGATTACTGATTGAGGGATAGAGGCCAATCCCGAAAAGATACAGGTGATATTGGACATAACACCTCCCCAGACACTAAAGGAAGTGCAACGCCTGACCGGTCGGATAGCGGCTCTAAGCCGATTCATGTCCAGGTTCGACGAGAAGTACAAGCTCATATTCGATGCACTAAAGAGATCTCGACGGTTCGAATGGACACCTGAATGCCAAATAGCATTCGAGCAACTGAAAGAATACCTGATGTAACCACCACTACTTTTGCGGCCCGTCCTTGGGGAAGAGCTTTACCTATATCTGGTTGTCTCCGAGCGAACACTTTGCTTTGTGATGGTAAGACAGGAAGTCACAGCTCAGAAGCTAGTTTATTATATTAGTAGGATATTGAAAGAATCCGATATTAACTACCTACCGATCGAAAAGATAGTCTACGCTTTAGTCATTTCAGCAAAGTGCCTTCGACCATATTTCCAGACCCATACCATTGTGGTGCTCACAGACCAACCGCTGAAACAAATCCTCCAAAAGAGAGATACCTCCGGTCGGATTATCAAGTGGAGTGTAGAATTTGGAGAATTCGATATCCAGTATTGACCGTGACCAGCGATTAAGGGCCAAACACTGGTCGATTTTATCCTCGAATATAGTCTCCTAACAACACCCGAAGGATAGCCTCTCAACCATCAAGAGGAATGGTCGATCCCGGAATGGACCATCCATGTCAATGGATCATTAAATTCCTCAGGAACCGGTGTCGGACTTATACTAGTGGGACCGAATGATTTTAAGACGAAATATGCCATTCGTTTCGATTTCTAAGCCACCAACAACCAAGTAGAGTACGAGGCCTTGCTAATGAGACTCAGAATCGCCATTGACATGGGAGCACAGAATGTTAGGGTATTCACGGATAGTCAGTTGGTCGTGAAACAAATTGAAGGAGTTTACGAAACCAAAGATTCAGTCATAACTAAATACTTGAGCAAACTGCATGAGACGATAGAACAATTGGGCAAGGTTGATATCCAGCAAATCCCTTGGTCGGTGAATGCACGGGTCGACACTCTATCAAAGTTGGCTAGTTCCGATTCGGTTGCTTCCAGTCGAATGGTATACATCGAGAGCCTGCCGCAGCATCGACGAACCCAAGGAGGCCCTCTTTGTCGATGGTCTCCTAGTTAGAAGGACCTCATAGAAGAATGTCTGAGGCATGACAATCTACCAGAATCCCCGAAAGAAGCGGTAAAATTGAAGCGAAAGGCAGCGCACTACGCCATAATCGATGAGATCATCTACTGCAAGTCATTCACTTACCCGTATCTACGGTGTTTAGCTCCCGAAGAGGGGGATTATGTCCTCCGAGAGATTCACGACGGAATCTGTGGTAATCACCTGGATGCTCGGAATCTGGTCTATAAAACCCTTCGTCAGGGGCACTACTGGCCAACCATGAAAGGTGAGTCCGATAACTACGTTAAGCGGTATGACAAGTGCCAGCGTTTTTCCTCGGTGCCGTAGTTGCCCTCCACCGAGCTCAACCCTATATGCAGCCCTTGGCCTTTTACTCAATGGGGGATGGATATCCTCAGACCATTTCCTCCAACCATAGGATAGCGAAAGTTCTTAATAGTAGCGATCGACTACTTCACTAAGTGGATGGAAACCGAGCCTTTAGCTCAGATCACGTTGGCCAGAGTCTAGTTTTTTGTATGGACCCATATTGTCACCCGATTTGGTATACCATGCATCCTTATCATGGAAAACAGGAAGCAATTGACAACCAGCGCTTCTGAGAGTTTTACGAGAAGCTCAAGATTCAATATCGATTTTCATCGGTCGCTCACCCACAAACCAATGGGTTCGCTGAAATAACGAACCGAACTATCCTATAAGGGCTAAAAACGACATTGAATGATGCAAAGGGATAGTAGACTGAAGAGCTTTACAGCATCCTCTGGTCATATCGCACTACCCTCCGAAGAGCAACGGAAGAAACACCTTTCAGTCTAACTTATGAAAGTGAAATAGTCATACCCGTGGAAATAGGTATTCACTCACTGCGAGTGACTCAATACGACGTCAGGCAAAACGAACGTAACCTGCGAGAAAGATTGGACTTGCTCCCAGAGTTGCGAGAATCTGCATCGATACCAATGGCGGCCTATCAGCAACAGATGACACGATATCACAATCGCAGGGTCCGAAACTGAACGTTCAGACCCGGAGAATTAGTGCTAAGGAAGGTGAAAGCTACCGGTCAGCTCCAACCCAGGGGCAAACTCTCTCCTAATTGAGAAGGCTTGTATCGAGTGCATTCTGTGGTCCAACCAGGAACTTATTGCCTCGACAATCTAGATGGATCGGTAGTACCTAGGACCTGGAACTCGAAAAATCTACGCATACACTACCAATGAGGTTCAGCGCTATCAAACAATCGGAAGATTTAGCCCGAAAAAAAATATGAAGATTTTCTATCATTCGGAGGGTCTCAGCTGCTCAGCCTTTATAGTTCGTACGCGTCGTCAATAGAGGATGTAACTTCTCGAACGGGTGGACACGGCCCACAACTTAAAAATTTCCTATCATTCGGAGGGTCTCAGCCGTCCAGCCTCTATCGTTCATATGCGTCGTCAATAGGAGATGTAACTCTCCGGACGGGTGGACGCGACCCACTACTTAAAAATTTCCTATCGCTCGGAGAGTCTAAGTCGTCCAGCTCCTATCTTTCATACACATCGTCAATAGGGGATGTAACTCCTCAGACAGGTGGACGGGACCCACAACTTAAAAATTTCCTATCGTTTAGAGGGTTTCAACCGCCCAGCCTTTATCGTGCGTACGCATCGTCAATAGGGGATGTAACTCCCGAATGGGTGGACGCGGCCCCACTACTTAAAAGACTTCCAATCGTTTGGAGGGCTTAAGTCGCCCGACTCCTATCATCCATATGAGTCACATGGAGTCTCCCGAGCGGACGCACGAGCGTTACCAATAGTTTTTGAAGTATGGTATTAATCAACGTCTCAATAGGGAGCTTGAAAGCAGGTCCCCCCTAATGGAAGTCGAAAAAGGGGCATGTAACCACACAAGGGGCCAAAAAGGAACGAAGACGAAACTCAAGTAAGTAGAGTATAATTTTTCATTTATGTTCATGCAAAGAGTACACTCGATTACATAAGTACATATGCAACTCCCTGGGTCGGACCGACTATATCAAGAAGTACATAACGGGGGCACCTAAAGGATAAAAAATCACAATATCTACATTGGAGAGTACAAAAATGTAGTGTTAGTGATAAAAGGAGGCGAGCTCGAGTTTTGCCACCTCCAATGCAACCCAAGCCAAACCTACCCATCCAAAAATGGTCGGGAGATATCCCCACCACAGTTGGATGACGGGGACGGACCTGAACGGGTCATACAAGGTGGTATAAGAACGTACCCCCACTGGTGATAGACGACCTCACGATGCTAACCGAATAACAGCCAATATAATGAGATCTCATTCCGGTGGTCCCCCTCCTTAATGAGCTCTCATTCCAGTAGAAGTTACCCCAACCATGAACCTTCGCATGCCAAGATGTCTCACGAGATAACTCTCAACCAAACTCCAAAAGGGGAAGAAAAGTCTCAACTCTTTACGAAGGAAAATAAACACCTATCGTAGTACTTATAGCGGTAGAAGGAGCAAGCCCTAATTAATTCGAGACAGGTGAAACGAATTGGGAAAGATATTCTATCATAAATGGGGAAATAAATCGTCTTTGATTCCTCATAAAGAAGTCACTTCCATTAAAGACACTTGTATTCGTGGCAAGAAAGTAGGAAGGTTTAGGACGAGCCTAGCATCTCTATGCTCCTATAACGTATCAAGCACGCCTCGTAGGTCTCTATCATGACTTTTTTTTATCAAGAAAGTCATGAGTCGGGGGTAAATGATGGGACGTAACCCTAAATCCGATCCGATGAGTCAACTTTGGAAAGGCTCCCATGGAAAGCCCACGAAGGACAGCTATCAATCGAGATTCAAATATGATTACTTACCGAAGAGCCTTAGTCGTCCAGGACTCCCGAACGATAGGGCCTCAGTCACCCCGCTAATCAAACATGATTCATCAAGTGAAGGTAACCATCCTGATTGGGTATCCAATGGTCGGCTCCTCAACTAAAAGAGCCCTGAAGACCCTTCATCGGTCGAGCGATCGATCGATAGCTAACGATTCCAATGATTCTAAAGGAAGACCAAAATATTCTATTAACTTTCGCCCCTCAGTGCGGATAGCATTCTAAGGATCTTTCAGTTAAGGAGATGTTCCCTCCAGAGTACAAAAGTTTCCCAAAAGAGAAGGATCACAGTTGATTTGAAATACTGAATCCCCAAAATTTTCGGATCGGTTCGATAAGGAAGGTAGGGTTGAAACACTGCAGCGGCGTACGACTCTCACAGGTATAAAAAATCTCAAAACTCTCTAAAACAGGTACGCTCTCTCAGCCTTACACATTAGACACTATAATCACAGGGAATTACTCCCTCGAGCTCTCAGACTGTTTTTCCTTTTATGCGAAAACCGCTCTTTCTGACTTGAGCATCGAAATCTCCCCGCCGAAACACCCTCCGGCGATTTTTGTAGGTATCACATCCATTTGACAATAACTGCTCGGGGCAACGAAGAGTCAGTATCTGTGGAGCAATTACCTACCTACAACAACACTCTTGAGTGTTTGAAGTTTTTCTTTAATTAAATCCTTTTCTAAACAAACATGAACTTCTCGAATTTGGACAATTCGGTGATCCCATTTAGTTTCAAGATTAACTGTCAATGAATTGGTAATTAAATAAGTCCTTCAAGGATAACACAAGTAGTAGAGTCTTCACACTTCTATTTTCTCTTTTTTGATTCGATTCTGTTTCGTTATATATACGCAATATTCTCTTTATATTTTTGTAAAGAGACTACTTTCATACCTTGAACCTATGATCTCACGGTCATTAAATGAATAATTTCACCGTTATATTAAGACTCACCCTCTAAGATAATTAATTTTATGGAAAAGTAAAATCTTAGTTGCTTATTTCTTAAGAGAGAACACTTATCTCAATCATTTATTTCCACTTTGCGGACGTACCAAATTATATGATAATTATTTTTTTAATAAAATTTTTTGTATCCCAGTTTAATGTAGAAAAAAGTATTACTCACACAAAAGAATTTACTGAAAATGCTAATTTTTAGAATGAAAACACTACATTTTAAGGATAATTGAACTCCAAGACTCTTCCTTTTCTTCTCATGCAAAAAATCATAACTCTCAATTTTATTTTAATAAATTTTCAATTCCTCCTTTTCTTTTCCATTTTGTAATTTTAGAAAGACATCGAAAATTCAGATAAAAAATACTAAGAAAATCTGGTTTGTGCCACGTCAACTACCACGGCATTTGCCACGTACTAATTTAGCTGCCACTCATCACCAAAGAGCTTTGAAACTAGAGGAATGGGTGAATTGCACAAGTTCAACGAGTTTATGTACCTGATTGCACAAAATAAAAGTTTATATATTAAATTGCATTCTTAGACAAGTTTAAAGGGGGCAAACTTGCAATTTTGCAAATTTCAAAAGATCTAATAAACCAAGCCAATCGTTTACGGTATGTTTGTGAGTTTTGGAGAGAAAGGAAATGGTCTCTTATCTTGTTTGGAAGTTTTATGAAATAAAATGAAAGAAATTGGATTTATTGGAAATAAAAAGTTTTACTTTCAATTTTAAAAGAGTAAATTTGATATATTTATGAGATACTTTTTTTTCTCATTTTCTCTTTACTTTTGGGAAGAAAATTTTTTATGTTAAAAATTACTCAATTTTTTTTCTTTTATTTTCGTATAAAATTCTCAAACGAAAGAAAATAGTCAATTTTCTCTCATAATCTTTTTTTTTCTCTCCAAATCTTTCCATTCAAATATACTGATAGAGAAACTAGTTGGATGGTAAATGAGCTAAACTTAAAAGCTATATTATATTTATGAATGGTCTCATGAGGAGGCTTGACCTAATATTATAATTACTGTGTAAAATAATTAATTTTCTTGTTAAGCTAAGTTACCATTAAACAAAGGAAATACAAAATTATTAATGGTAAGATGTTTTTAAATTTTCTAGTAAAGATATCCGAGTGATAAAGAACTCTTATTTTATTATTTTTTTTGAGATTTCGTGTTCTAATTTTTGTGGACACGTGTAATTTTATGATTTTTGCGAGTCTTATATAACAAAAGAAAAGATGTTTTCAAATTTTTGTAAGGAATGAAAAAAAAAATGAATGTCAACAAATACCTAAATAAGATCTGTTGATCCCTATGTAATCAAGAAAGAGGTTGAATTGGTTAGTTTTAAATCTTAGATTTTACTATACTTAAATTTTGATTTTTAATTATTTCTACCTATGCTTCTATGTTAATATCATCTATACAGTAGTTATTTTCAAGTTTTAATGAGAACTTCTATAGAATTTCAACTTCTAGAAGATTGTATCACTTAAAATTGAATATTTTAAAAATCTGTACGCTTGATTAAATGATTAGTAATATATATGAGGTTTTATTATTATCAAAATATTAGAATTCGATGATAATTTTCTTAACAAGATCGAACTTGAAATCTGACTAATCTTGACTGTGCTTCACTCCAGCATGGGCTTGGTTAATTTTAGGTGTGCCAATTTTGAATCCTGGTTTAGCTTATTTTTTCCCCAATGCTTTCGGTCCTTATTTACACTCTAAATATTTTCTTATAACCATTCACTTTTGCAACTTGATTTCCAACATACTTAATTTAAACAAGTGAAGGTTAAACACCCCAATAACTCTTGATTAGCCTGACTCGAGCCTTTTCCTTTTGCCTCATTTTCCTCCCTCCCAAACAAGTTGCAAAGGTTACCATACATGTCTATAAGATGTTCTCAGTAATCAATAATTAATTACTATTACACCGATATCTGGTTAGTCTAGTGATCGAATATTATTATCTTTTAAATAAAATTTTGATTTTAAATCTTATATATGAAGAAAATAGGTATTGAGAGAGTTTTTCATTTTTAAAGGCCTAATTCAATTTAAACCGAATTTAATTGGATTCAAAGTAATTACTGATACACGTAATTCACATAAAAAAAAAAAAAACTAATTACCATTACAAGCTAAGCAGCTATGCCCTTATAAGCCTAGCGAGGATATGTAGATGGACAAAAAGTTTAAAAAAAAAATTAAAAAAAATAATAATAAAAAAAAATAAATGAATTTGGTAAGAATTTGTGAGTTTTATCAATTTTCTTTTGCAATACTATTAAATAGTAATTTTAAAATTGAACTTCAAAATCATTTTAATTGTTTCAAACAATGAAATTTAATTGAAATGTAAACCATACTCTATGATTTCAAGTAAAAAAAATATATATATTTTTTTAAAAAATAAGATAAAATTTTAATCAACATGAATTAAATTTATGTTTCATCTGATTCCAAACTCAGTGAAGGTCTTAATATTAGTATATATACAATATAATAACAACAATAATCCGAACCTTAATCTAAAAATTAGAGTTAATATACATGCAATCAAGTTGGATATTCTACTATTTTCCTTCCTCATTTTTAATACATAGTTAGGTGAGAGGAAATGAGAGGAATAATCAAAACAAGTGAGCAACCTCCATGAATCCCCACATGTATACACAAAGAAAAAAACCATTTTTCATAATATTTGCCTTCACAAACAAGTGGGCCCAATTTAAAATTTTACTTTGGTTGCTTGACTTTACTTCCATTATAAGGGATAAAAAGAAACAAAAAATAATGTGAAAAAGCTTTTCCATCTGTTTGGAATAAAGTAATGTGAATTGGTTGCATTAGCTCACAAGGATTTTAAAAAAAGTTTGTGGGGAAATTTGAATTCAAATTTTAAAACTAGGAAACAATTTGCCTGCTTGATCCCATGTGTCAGAAAAATATATTATTCTGCAAACCCTTTAGAGTGATGACCAGGCTTCTTCATGTTTGCACTTGGGCGGGATCACGTTTTAAATCGGATTAAAATCTTAAGAGATAAAACTCTTTTTCCCATCCATAAAAATCGAATGAGAGCTTGTTTAGAGAATACTAATATTCAATCATTAGATCAATAAGATATTAATAAAATCATCTTTATCAACGGACAATCGACTTAGTGACTAAGGGTGTTAAATTTCTTAATCAAATTTCGGATTCAAAATTTAAGAATTGAAAAACCTATATTGGGAGAGTTCCCTCCTAAATTGAACTCGACAATAGTCAGACCAAATTAGTCAGAATATGATTCTACGTATCGATTGATTTGAAAAAATATGGTAATACCATCTTGATTTGTAGTTTGGGGGAAAATATTATGCATGTAATTTTAAATATTAAATTTTAATTTCTGTTTTTTAAAATTATAAACTTACAATTTATATTATATTTCGTATGCTTATATAAAATTGTGATTTGCAGTGTTTGTATTATATAAGTAGATGTATTTTATCATTGATAGTATAAGAAAATATATGGTTTGCTTGAATTTTCAAGGTTGTACTAGGAACGAATTTGTTTGTTAGGAGTCCAAGATTGTTATAATTAAAATTTACCCATCATAATTTTTAAAATTAATGCAATGACCCTTTTTGTGGCCAACTATCTATAAGGATTTTATTTGAGAGTAAATCTTAGCATAATCCCAAAATTGCTCAATTTTGATTTAGAGATTATAAATTCAAAATTACTAGTAAATTTGTGCATCAAGCATTTATAAAAAAACTATATTAATTCAAGATAATGATGTATTCATAGAAACAACTCGACATGCCAAAAGAATTTTAATATTTTTTTATCAATTGATATTCAGATTATCTGATTAATCTGATTCGAGTATTATGAGATTTTTTTAGAAGTTAACTCTCTCGATAGTTATATTTTTATTTTAAAGATTATAATTTAAGATTTTAATTAAAAAAATATAATAGAATGTAACTAAATTTAGATGACATTGCTGATAATTTCAACGTTGAAACCAACAAAAGGAAGTACTTATGTCCATCGTATGCTTGTCAATAGGGGCATGGATTGTTCACGCATTTCTTTTCTCAAATTTTCAAGTGTCTTTGTATGATACTAATGATGGTATTGTTGATATTGAGAAACATAATACCAACATACATGCATACATACATACATACATACACATAAGATGTTATATTATTAAGATTATATAAAAATGGGGTACATGAAATTTCTAGAAAATACTGCAATTGGCAATAAGATATATAAAATTCATGTACCTCATTGTACAACATACATACCTCACATAAGTTGTCATTTGTAAACTTATACCCAAAAGAGAATTTTCAGTTTTTGTTCAATTTCATTCAAGAAAAATCAAAACTCCAAAAATATTATAACCCTAAATCGGTTGGGACTTCACTCTATGAAAAATTGAAGGAACCCTAGAAGGAACCCCCCCCCCCCCAAAAAAAAAGTAGAAAGATTTTCCTGTATTTCATCATCACAACAAACATTTTCATCGTAGTATAAGAATCAAATCAATGGGTTGTTTGGAAAAAATAAAAAAAAAAGGAAAAGAAAAATAAATAAATAGAGCAGTGGGTCCGCAAGGACATAAATTATAGGCCAATTTGACCAAATTTTGCTAAAAGGTTATGGATTTTTTCCATCTTATTAAAGGAGGACGGGACAAAAGACTCATTCGGTGCATAAATTACTTCCTGACTTAGTATGATGATAGAGAGAAGATAGACGTTTATATATATAGACTTTTTCTTACATTTTATAAAAAATCAAATCCATAACTTTAAGATTACCAAATGAGTAACTATACCGTTGCATCAAGACTCACACTCGAGAATGAGCCAACATTAATAAACCTTAATCATTCTCCATTCAAGTCTACTGCAGTAATTTCATCAAACAGATTTTAAAATTTCTCAAACCTAGACTTTCAATTCAGACCTATGAAAATAAGCTTTTTTTCAATCAAAGGGAGTTTGAGTATTGAGAAAAATATATTTAATATTACTTTTGAGCCATTCTTTTTTATTATTATCATTATTTTTTTTTCTCAAGGGTATTTGCAAACAAGCTCAATTGAAAGCCTTTCAACATGAATTATGGTTTAGTTGGTACCAAAGAGATGGTTCAAAAGATCCATCCAATCCCCCGGAACAAATAGATGGATGTGGGTCTGATTTAGAAAATTTGAGATTAAGCTCAATTAAAATTAATATTTTCAATATAAACATTATTAAGATAATAAAAATTAAGTTCATTTTATAGAAAAAAAAATAACTTCTACCCACAAAACTTTATATTTTCTAAAAGCAATTGCTTTAATTAAAAAATATTATAAATAAAATAAAATTATGTTAAACCAAGTTAATAGCTGAATTCCATGATTTCTACCAAATACGCCCAACAATTGGCAATCCTATCATCATCACATGCTATGTTGTGGAACTAAATTGTTCTTAAATCTTGTTGAGAAAAAAAAAATGAAACGCATTGAGAAAATATGAAATCCATACCCAGATAGAGAAGGAAAGGAAGCTGAAATGCAAAGATGCAAGTAGAACAAGCAAAAATTTGTCAACTTTTAATCACATCTGTTTCTCAAATCAACAAGTACTTTCACCAAAACAACAGGGGAATAAAACTAGCCCAGCTTCACATTCTATGGGCTCTGCACCCTTTGGGAAGGAAAAAAAAAAAAAAAGAAAGAAAAGAAAACCCTAGCCTCTCGTTTAGCCAAATGAACTAAAATATGGTATACCAGCTTGAAGGGGACACTCAGATTACAGGCTGGTGAGGAACAGAACAAAATCAGGTAATGAAATAACAAAAGTTGTTTAAGATTTACCTGTGGGACCACTATTCCGAGAATGGAAGACAAAATTTTGTAAGATATAGCTTAGGTGCACTTTGACAACATCCACCATACTTGGCTTTCTCCTGCATGCTTGCTACTAGATTGCTGTTTCAGGAGGGTTGCAGCAATAGTCACAATAACCTCTTGGTAGTTCGAGGAATATGAACTCCTGGAGGCATACTTGGATCAGATGGAAGACCCTCTTATGTTTCCTGTTCTGACTTCTTCAATGCAAGAAATGACTTGCCAAACTGGGATTCGCAAGCAGCCTGGATTTCGGGGGCCAAACCTTTGAGAAACAATTTGGTTAGATTGAAAGTTGATATGATTTGGAAGATCTTATTACAGAACTTTCGCACTTCAGCTCGTCTTGACTGCTTTTCTGGCATATTTGACACCAACTCCACCACCAAATTACACAGCTTAGGCACATGGCCTTTCAATATCTTCTTTGATGTCTCATGGGTGCTTTCATCTGAAGTAATTGGAGCAAGGGACTTCAATATCTCTGACACCAATTCAAGTGCTTCAACTCGCCGAAATGCTGATTTCGTGCTGCTGCATTTTTCTAACAGGAAGCCAAAGATGTTGTGGCCAACCCACTGCCGCCTTTTAACTATTTCCTTCAAAAAATCAACTTTTAACTGAGACTTCTTATTGTCGAAGTAATCCACCAAAGTGTGCTGAAATATCTCAAAGACCCTCTGCAATTCTTCGTTGGAATTTTTTGTTGCATCGATAATTTTCAGAAGCCAAAAGGTGGATTCTTGAGCAAGTTTGGTAATCATTTTGTGTCGATTCCAGAATGCCGATTGCTTCTTTGATGGGTTGGATGCAGATTTCTTTCTCTTGAAAGGTTTAGATGCCAACTTTAAGTTCCTCTCTAACAGAGGTTCAAGTACAGAAAGATTCACTTCTGACCCGTTTGGAAGCCTCTTTGCCGTAAATATTTTCTTCTGGATAATTCCCCATATACGCTGTCCTAACTGCTCACTACCTTCACTAGTATGTGGGTTAACAAATGCCTGAGCTAAATTTGAGTACACTGTCAAAACCCCAGGCATTCCTGCATAAAAGAGAATAATGAGCACAAAAAACTAAGTAGAGCAGTCCAGACACACATCTCTGCATGCAACCTCATGTCAGAAATGCTGTTTCATGATTCCATTTCAAATTATTTCTTCTGACATAAACTGAGAAAACAAAGAATATCTCACAAAAAAAAGGAAAACTAAGAATGCAGCATAATACTTCTAAGACGACGTCTCTATGGGTTTATAGAAATCAGACCAGAAAAAGATGTTGCTATGATACTAATGTTTGTGCTTGATTTTAATAACAGATCAGGGAAATAACAAGAATGTTTCACCAGGACCTTTCTAAATATTTATATATAAAAAAAGCTGGTATTCAACTTCAAATGGTATAACTATTAAAATAAAAAATTACAGGACATAGTGATGTCCTTTTGTGTAAATGCACGTTGTCAAGAACACACACAATATATTGGTTTTACCAGAAGAAATAATAAACTTGCCTGACCGCTCCTGAAGATAGATCTCCAACAATGATAAGACTCTCAGTTTAAATAGGACAAGCTGAGACTGAGCTGTTTCACCTCCAGCCTGATTCTTCCTTTCCTTGAAAATCCGAGCAAGATAAGAGTCCATTCGGAACATTGCTTCATCATCCATATCCCCATCACTATCATCAGAACCATCCGAAGCATCAGAAACATCAGGAAACTCTTCACCAACTGCCTCAACTGCAGCCACTGCCTCAGAGTCATCTGTCTGCTCATCACTTTCTGCTGTCTCACTCATATCAGCTTCATCAGTTTCTTCAATTTCTAGAAAGTCATCGTCGTCATCATCGTTATCATGATCTTCAGCATGTCTGGCAGGTTTGAGATCCTTTTTGATTATCCTTAACATCCGGAGCAGTTGTTCATCTAAGAAATCATCAGAGAAAGATTTGAAGGCCTGCAAATGTATAAACCCATTCTTAATAAGTAACCAAGTAATATTCCATTAAAAGTCAGAAATTCCTAAGACATAAATGAGCAAGCTCAAGTAAAACTATACCATACCCTGAATCACAGCCCTAAAAAAATTCATCTTAAAAAAATTTTAGGTTTACATAACAAGATCCAAAAGGGGGGGCAGCCTAATTCATACAGCTCTGGCCAACACAAGCTTCAGGTCAGGTCAAAATACATGCAGCATTATGCCCACGAGCAGAGAGGTTTGAACACACCACCTTCAAGCCACAATAGAGCAACCTTTGCAGCAAAATCCAACCTTTGATTGAACAACCATCTGGTTGGCCACCCATACAGACTAATCTAGCCTCCTGTCCAGTTCAGTGACCTGGACAATACATTGAGCCACCAGGGAATTCAAAGCTGGGAGGAATTCCATTTTTGGCATCAGCAATCCTAACTAATATGCCAAAATCTGAAATGGTAAAATTTTTTTTTTCAGGACAACTAATTGCAACTTAAAATTACTTTTATCTTGAATCACAAATGCCTGTTCAGAAAACAATATTTAAAAATAAGAATACTAACTGGATTCAAAACATAGTAATAAAATGAAGAATCTTCCAAAGAACATGCATACTCAAATTGACCAAAGAGCCAAGTTTCCAATAATAATACTGACTTGCTCAATACAAGAACGCAAAGGAGCCGATGAATGTGGCAGAAGTGAAAGCATGGTATCAAGAAGGACATCGATAAATTCAGGCTCATTCTCGTGATCTATCTCATCTTCCCCAGAAGAATCAAGAAAATTAGACGCGGCGAAACCTTCTTTACAACACATTACAAGCTCATTTGCAGCTTCAGAGAATTCTCCAGGGCGAAGTAGGACCTGCAGCAGCAACTGGATAAGCCAGTACCTCAGTGAATTTGTTCTGCTTGCATCAGGGCCAAGTTCAGCATTTTTTTCCTGCCATGTTAATGATTTAAAGATGTTACATACTCTTACACCAGATAAACAATGGAATGGCATATTTTTAGAAGGATTTATGTGATCAAATGCATTAAGTATACACATTATTGACATGAATATGCCAGATAACAAACATGCATCCATGTGGCAATATATATATAGATACATATATATATGAGCACTGAGGTAGGGTCATGGAAAGAAGTTTGATGAGAAAGCCAGTCATGGCAGGTGCAAGAGGACCAGAAGGCCTTCAAAAAGCTCATTAATTCAGAAGTTGAAAAAAAAAGGAAATATATTAGAAAGATTTTCTTTCCTCAGTGGTATATATGACCTAAATTATATTACTGGAGTCATTGTTAATATTACATTATGCACATATTGATTGACACTATATGCAATGTGTTGTCATATTGTCTACTGCTACAAATCATGTTACTCCCCCCCCAAAAAAAAATCATGCCTCTCTCCATGCCTCGTGCGTTAAGGCATAGAATTGGTACACCAGCTCACAGCATTGAAGAGGTGAGGAAGGACAGAAAAGACAAAGGACAATGAATACTGAACTCATACATTAAAGTTAGGAAAAACAGGTTCAAGATGCCATCTTGTGGCTGCCATCTATTGGTATATGGGTATTTCCGTGTTCTTTCTCTCTGTAGAAGCCAGAAGCTTTTTATTGCTTAGCCGGTGAGAAATCACACATCCTATGAAACACCCTACTCCGTTCTCAACTTAACTTTATTACAGTCTCAACTCTCTCTCTCTCTCTCTCTTTCCCCCCTTCTCATTCATTGTATCATTATGAAAGATATTTTTACATTAGCAACTACATTTGGAAATATATACACTGTTATACAACAATGCATACACTCTTAAATGAGCAATATTAATTTTACCACATGAAAGGGAGATTCTGTTTATAGAAATGTTTTGCTTCAAAAATAAATAAGTTATTTCTAATATGACACATGGGTGGAGAAAATATGTTCTAATGATCTATATAAATATTTTATTATATATTTTTTCAATGAAAGATACCGTTCTGGAGGAAACATTTAAAACTAATCCAACTTTTTGTGCAATGACTTCAGTAATACAATATGCTAACACACATATAATGAGAGTGGAAATAAAAGAAAATTTCTAAACTTACTAGATAATCTATTTGTGCAACAACAACAACAAAAATGAATTAAATAAAGTTAGCATGTCTTAGTTATAAACTTAAGACGAAGAGAAAAGATCAAAGATATCCCCACCTAGAGTGTTAAAATAGGATATAGTAGATTTATTGCATATGTTGCTAATGGTTTTCATATAGACTATTGTGAGAAAAAAATTTCGGATAAGACTGAGATTCAATCAATTGACATTTTTACTTAAGATTTCATACAACATTTTATTTATTTATTTATTAATTCTTTTACAATACATATCCAAAGTAATTCAAATATTTTACACATCCTGCAGCATTTCTTGGGTTTCTTTACTAATAGAAGGATGATTTCCAGGACACACTAATTGATGGGCCGTTACTCTGCAAAGCAAGTCAACATATCCAACACATGATTGTCCACCCAAAAAATGGAAAAAGAATGCCATACCTCCTCTCATCTCCAACCAGGACAAGATGATACAGTTTAAAGGGAGAACACAAACTTTCAGATGTGTTACCTCTGAAAAAAGAAAACTTTCTGCAGCTTGCATTTTTTTTAAGACCTTGTCCTCCTCATCGTTTAAGGACCGAAAGAGTGAAATAGAAGGAATGTTGCACAATGTCCTCACAAACCGCATGACGTAAGCCCCAAGATCATTTTGTTCAAGCCCGTGTAATGGTCCTTCTTTTTGAGCATTTGCCAGTAGGGCCTGCAGCTGCTCTATGCACATCATACAAAGAGCACTCGAGATGGTTGCTTTTGGCCATCGAAACTTCTCTTGTAACTCAAAAGAAGTTACCTCAGTACCTAATGATGCAGAAAACAGGCCCTGAACTGTTAGGAATTTCAAAATTTCCTTTTGCACCCTAAACTTTTCTTCAGGTTCCAGCTTCAAATACTTCAAAACACTGGAAACGGATTCAATTATCCAAGATTTGAAGAAGTCAGAATTTCCAAGTGTCCCAGCAGAGTCCTTATCCTCATTAGAACCTATCTCTGAATTGTCATCAGTGGTCTGACTCTGATCGGAAGGTTCGTCCGAAGCATGGCCATCATCGACAAACATATTCATCAAGTTCTGAATAAAGAGCATGCATCCAGATTCAGTTTTGAATTCTGTCATCAAATCTTTAACAGTTTTTGTTCGTGTGATGCAATCAAATTTACCCCCACTATGCTTTTGTAAAGCCACAATAACAGCAACTCTTCTGGCATCTTCATTTGTAACCCACTCTCGTAATTCTTTCAGAAAGTACTGTGCCATTTTATACAGCCAAGTATCCTTCGTTGAAAGTATATCCATCAGGCACTGGACTAGCCTGTAAGACAGAACAATTGTGATGCAGGATGCAGGAAGCCTGGGAAGTAGAAGAAGTAGAACATCAAATGCCAAGTGTTTCCGATCATGTGATGACTGAAGAAGAGATCCTTCAATAATGACTTCAGAGAAAGACTGAAGGTTTTTCTCGACATCTTCAGTAGAGCTACTCTTGCGACTCTTTTTGTGTTTTTTGATGGAATTCAAGCCCGCTGATGCATCATCTTGTATGACTGATTCAGGCAAAAGCATGTTAACCAAAGCAGGCCAGATACTGTGCACTCGTGGCTGACAAAAGGTGGATTCCTACACATCCCAACACTCAAAATCTTACATAAAACTATATTACCATAATCATATCACTTTTGATTTAAAATCAACAAAGATCACCTTTAAGCAATTAACAAGGGTGGATAGATAATCAGCTGAAAAAAACTTGCTTGTGCTGAATGGATGCGGCAAGAGTTCCCCAAATAATAGATTATCCTCAGCAGTTTTTTCTCGAAGTTTCAGTGCCAGAAGCAAAGCATCAGGATTACCAGCTTCTATGGCAGCTGCAAACCACTCAGAGACACCAGGGGCCCCCAGAACCTCTTTTGACAAAGCCTCCACAGGCAACTGTAACAATAAAAGGAATTATCAAAAGGTCTGTGACTAATGAACAATAGTAGACAACCCTTAACATATGGTAGGATTGTTGCAGAGGAAACAACCAATACAGATAATAATAAGTATTAGATCCATTATTAAGCTTGCACAAATAGCTTAGACTAGTGTTATACTTCATCACTGCCATCACACACTCAATTCTCATGAAGTCCCTCTTTTTTATGTCAAAAATCCAGAACTCACAAATTTATGATCAGGAATGAAGAGGAAGTCATGCCATCACCTGGTGCCCTCTCCATAGCAGGTCTTGAATATTCTCTTTTCTTTTTTTTCTTTTTTCTTTTCTGTGGCCAGGGGGACAGGGTTTAGAAGTTCCCTCAAGATCTAATTTATTTTCTTTCTTACAAATGGTTGAAACCTGACTGCCCATTTCCAGGCACATTATTTTGGAAAGTTGTTATTTCTTAGTCTGCATACTTTCAGATCCGTTTTTGACTTTTTTTTCTTTTGTTCATTTTTTTTCCTCATATTTTCTGTCTATAAACTGCCAATAAAGGGTTTCAAAGTACCTGACCAGTCACACTGACCAGCCGCAACAAGAAGAAGACAGAAACATAGACAGGTTTGTTTGACCAACCTAAAGGCTCACTCTGAAAATATCAAAAAGCAATCATCTTACCGGCTACATTTTCCTTCTTAAACTTTCAAGCATGACCACCAAACTTGAAAGCCTAATCCACAACCAGATTACAAGTAAATCACCTTAGTTTGGTACCACAATGCTTCTAATTTCATAAAATTACGGGCTGACAATTAGAGCTTGGTTTAATTTGCATATGGTGCCATGAATTTCTAGTGCTTATGGTTGTCTTCAATTTATAGAAGTCTTTGTAACTTTTTCTTTTTCTTTTTTCCTTTCACGCCTTGCACTTCAACTGTAGAACTTCTGACTTTATGTGGAAAATAGTATATAACCGAATCATGCCTAGAAATCATCATATAGCAGCATTCACGAAGAAGTGTAGGACAGATATAATTTAGTAGCAAATGGGTTAAGGATACCGATTCAACCATGCCCAAAATGACTGCTACAGCTGGCTCTTGCAAATATTTCTTCTTGCTTGCAAGGGAGACAAGGAGACTTGTAAACTCCCTAACGTGAGCAGTATCCTTATTGGAAATCCACTCTGCAGTTAGTCTTCCAGACCGTGCAATAGCACCATAAGCAAATAACCGTCCAAGAAGACAATCTCTTGCTTCCTTCAATTTAAAAAACAACCAATTATGTAGGAAATCTTCATACAAAAACTGGCAAACTGACCCAGATATAGGTATGTTCTAACTTCTAAGAAAAAGATTCATTCAGCCTACCTGACCCTTCATAGAAGATGAAACCTCCAACAAATTACCTACAAGCTTCAGCAATGAATCCACCTTGATGCTAGAAATTCTGCCAACAAGCAAAGACAATCCCAATGCAAACCCTTGCCTTGCACACTGCAAAAGGAATATCAGAGCAGGCACAGAAGGTGCAAACCACGTAATAGGCTTGCATTAGAAGCTAGTTGTCATAACATAAGATTCAGAAAAGAAGATGCACCATGTTAACCATTAATATTTTTACATCTTTAATAGGGAAAAAATTTGCATTCTCTACAATTATCACTCTAAGTACATCATTCTCTACCTATTAACTAGTGATTCAACAATGAAGCACACGAAAGAAAAGCAGGGCAATGGGAGAAAAGGGAGCAACCTGCAAGCAAAAAGATAAGAGATTGCACATAAAATGGCTATAAATAATAGTTGATAATCAAAAGGAAGATGCACGAGATAACCATTAATAAATTAAATCTTTAATGGAAAAAAATTTCATTCTCAATATGATTATCAAACTGCGAACATCCATCAATTGGTGCTTGAACAATTAAGCACGTGAAAGAAAAGTAAGAGAACAGGGAAAGGAGTAACATCTACACCTTTAAAGGGAAAATATAAGAGACTCCACATGAAGTGGCCGCGAATAAAAGTTCAAATCAGGTGGGAAAGATAGACAGTGTCCAATGAAAATATGGTGCTTGATTCAGACTTGGCTGAGCTTAGTTGGCATATTATATGAATGATCTAGGTTTACTATGCTTATTTGGACTATATAAAGGATATATAGAACATAACATGCTACATAAGACCATAAGCATGAAGTTAATTAACTAAGCACACCCAAATTAAACTTTAATTAACAATAACAGAGCTAACATAAAAGTTTCACACGAAACAATCAAATGAAGGTAACTTACAAACAATCATGAACACAATTCAAATGAAGTAACAGTTCATGTAATAGAAACCATGAACAGCATCTTTTCCACATCCATAAAGCTACCACTTTACATAGATAGCATTCATTCCATTACTACTATCCCCAAATGCTTGTGCTTAGTTTCATTCTACTATATCCCCAATAATGCAGATGGGTAATGCAATTGGGACTAAAAAAAGTCCTTCATGCAGAAATTTTAAAAGATCCATCCTTTATTCTTCAAAGAACAATTAAATCATGCCAAATTGGATTGTGTGAACTTAGTCATTAATTTTATTTTTTTTTTGGTTCCTACATATTAATCAGAAGAAACTTTTATTGGCTTCATTCTCCCATGACACCATAAGCACATTTAAGCACCATTGCACAGTGATACATTCATTTAACGTATAAATGACCTCAAAAGATTCATAAAAGGGGCAAAGAAATATACTTCTCTCGATGAAGAAACACCGCGAATAAGCCTTCGGATGGCATATCTCAAAGAAGGAGCACAATTATTTAACCCATCATCCTTTTCAGCTTCTAATTGCAACCCACTTTCTTCTAATTCCTCCTTTTCAATCCCATCATAAGCTTTCTGAACTTCCACCAACTCCATCACCATTTTCTCAACCGCAGCCTCTCTTGTCCCCGAATTCGCGGAAGTCAAGTCCTTGAAAACCCCAACATGGAATTCAGGCAAACGAGTAGACACCCTTTTCTCCTCATCAACTAAATTAGGGTTGGGATTTGGCTTTGGGGTATCAGAAGAGGAAGAAGGAACTGCTGCTCTGTGTCTCTCTTTGTCAAGGGCTTTTCTCTTTTTTCTTCTCTCCATTGGCTTTCTAGAATTTGGAAGTGAAGAAGAAGAAGGAGCTTCAGCTTCAGCTTCAGATTTGCTCCCATCTCTTGGGGTTTCTGTAAGAGCCTCCGTTTCTTCTCCTGTAGAATTTGCGGGTCTTTTCTTGCTGCCCATTGATTTTTTTTGAACCTCAAACAACTGCTTGAAGCCTAGAGTTTGAATTAGTTCAACAAATACAGAGAACTCTCAAAACAATCTCTGGGGATAGAACTTGCAGAGATGTCTGTGCGTGTGTATGTGTGAGAAGGAGAGTGAGGGATTCGTTAAACCCTAATCGAACAACGAAATTAAGCCAAACCCTAATCAGATTTTGGGTCGGCCAGGTGCTCAAACCCGCAACTTCATGAGGAGCGGGCCTGTTTCGGGCTGCTAATAGAACCAATAATTTTGTTTTAAAACCTTATATTAATAAATTCGTCACAAATTATACCTACTTAATAAATATATTAAATTATATATATAAATAAATTATATTTTTTAAAATAAAGTATTAATGAAAGGAGAGTAAAAAAATCAATATTATTAATGAATATGTTTGATTCAATTTAAAAATAAAATATTAAACAAATTTACAAAAAAATTAAAAAAGTAAAGGTTATACTTTATATTTATAAATTGTATGTTAGAGAAGAGTTTTCAATTGGTATCATAATTTTTTTTTTCAAAAGCTAAACAAGAAATTTCTGTCTACGATACTAAAAGACTTTTCAATATTAATATTTTTTAACTTGTGAAACATATCAATATACTAAATTAATTAATATTTATATAAAGATTTTTATATTTTTATATTTATATTTTTTTATATTTAACGAATTATTTATCTATTTATTTATAATTTTTATTTTTATGTTATTTTTCTTATAAATAATAATTATATATTTGATCATTTTAAATTTTTATTATAAAATATAGTTATTCTATTATTTTAAAAAAATAATTAATATTTACATAAAAATTTTTATATTTTATATATATATATCTCCCCCCGTTCCTTTTCTTTTAACAAAATGTGTGGTTTGAAACTCAACATAAGCCCACAACGTATTGGAGAGAGAGTGAGAGCATAGAATTCCAAAGCCAAGCCTAAATAAAGATATAGGGCAAATTTATCGATCTCACTGCTCTCAATAACAAAATGTTATTTTACCATATCATTTCATATATATTTCTATTTTTTCCTTTTTTATTTTTGTGCAACCACAACATTAGATACACACAAAAGAAAGTAAAAATTATATGAAGTTAACCTACAAATATCAAGATTAAAGAAGAAAATGGCTTTGTTTATTTAAAAAAAAAAAATAAAGATTAAACACAAAGGGGACCTTATCTGAGGCTTGACCTGCATTGCTTAAAATCTATTTTGTATTTAATTGAGCCTTGATGTATTAGAAACAAGAAATGGCATTTCTTTTCCATGGCAAATGCCAAATAGACCACCTCAACAAATATTCTGCTTATTTTATCATACCTTCCACTCCGGACACCAATTTGTACTATATAATATAATATATTTTTTTTGTGGAAAACAGGAAACACAACAACAGACACACCATACAAGACCTGAAGCAAAAACCCAATCTTTCTCCATGAACCAGGACCCTTTATATCCTCTTCAATCAACCTATTCAAGGCTTAGGGAGGGTGGTCGACGATAGAGACCCCAGGGGAGGCTTCCCGCCCAAGTTTAGCTAGCAAGTCAGTTGGTTTTTATTCATTTCCCTGAAGATATGGGATACTTCCTGCACTTCAAGATCCAACATCAGCTCTTTGCATTCAAGGATAATCAAAAATAGAGGATTATCTTCTTCCTTCTCTTCCTTGAACAGTAGGACCAAAGACCTACAGTCCACTTCAACTTGCAAGCATCTTAGGTGCATAGACTTTGCTAGTTGGAGACCCTCTCTCAGCCCCCACAGCTCAGAAGTGATGGTATCAGACTTTCCAATGTTTATAGTGTATCCTTTCATCCAGTTTCCATCCTCTCCTCTCAGAAGGCCACCAACACTGGAAATCTCTGACGATAGCGAGACCACACCATCAGAATTTAGTTTAAACCAACCTTTATTAGGAGGCTACCACTTAATCCAAACAGATTGAACCCTTGCGCCATTGTCATTAGTCTTCAAAGCTTCCACCCAACTCCTGCTCATTCTGTCAATCTTCTTAATTCTGTCGATCTTCCTAAGAGTGGTTTGAGTATCCTCCATTTTGTTTTCCAAAGCTAGCTTGCATCTCCTTTTCCAAAGAGTCCAAAGAGTTGACGTGAAGGAGTAGCAATTTTGAAATTGAATTTCCTTGGATTTATTCTCCACGCCCTTCTTTAGCCAAGAATTGAAGTTGACACTCTAGAAGTCCTCCTTTCACTCAATGCCAACATGCATCCTCCTCCAAATTTCCTTAGTCTCAGGGCAGTCCCTTAGAATGTGGCTTACGGATTCCGGCTGATCTTTGTATTACGCACAAGTGTCATCTTCAGTGAAGCCCCTCCTTTTCCTTTCTACATTAGTCATACATCTCCCTAACTTAGCGGTCCACACAAAATGTTTCACTCTTTCCAGACATTTCAACCTCCACACCCATCTCCAGTCTTTTGAAGTTACGGAATTACTATTTTGCACTTGTTGCATCAGCTAGTACGCACTAGCTATCGTGAAGCATCTGTTGTTGGACTCTTTCTAAAAAAAAGAGTCTTCATGCCCTGTGCCTCTTGGAATCATAACTCCTTTGATTTCCTCCACCTTATCAGCTGTCACCCACTCCCTAAGCTGTCACCCACTCCCTAAGCTCCTGCTCCTTCCAAGAACCATCATTGTCAATGAATTCCTTTACTTTAAAGTTGGAAAAATCTAACGGTTGGAGAGCAATAACATAAGACTTTAAAGTTTCATCCCTTACCCAACTATTTCCCCAAAAATCATTGTTTTTTCTATTTCCCACTCTCCATTTTATGCCTTCCTTTAGGCAGTTTCTACCTTGAAGAATTCCCTTCCACAAGTTTGAGCAGCTAGACCCTTTTTTGCAGCTGAAAAAACTATCTTTTTTGAGATATTTAGCTCTCAAGACCAAAGGTTCTTCTCTTCCTTGGCCATTTTCCACCCAAGCTTAGCGACATAGCTACATTGTTATCCCTCATTTTGCGAACTCCCAATCCCCCCTTCTTCTTATGCTAGCAAACAGTTTTCTAGTTAACGAGGAGAATTTTCTATCACTCTCCTTACTGCCCCACAAGAACTCTCTGTTAAGCTTGTCTAGCCTATTGCAGATAGTACTTGAAACCCATGCAGTTTGAATGGCATACATAGGGATTGCTGAAGTAACAGCTTGAATAAGAGACATTCTTCCCACTGTGCTTAACACCTTAGCCTTCCAACCACAGAGTTTTTGCTGACTCTGTCTACCAAGTAATTGTAGAACTCCTTTTTAACTCTCTTATGGATGGTCGGAACCTCTAGGTATCTTCCCAGATCCATTGAGGGAGTAAACTTACTGGTAGCAATTAGGGTGTTCCTTGTAGTCCACAGGGTCCTTGGGGAGAACAATATCCTAGACTTAGTTTGATTGACTTCCAAACCACTCTCCTTAGAGAAATCTCTTACATAATCCAGAATAGCACTTAGATACAATTGCTCCGCCTCTGCAAAAAGAAGCAAATCATCTGTAAAAAACAAGTGAGAGACTGCATGGCCATTTCTGGCTACTTTTATAGAATTCCATCTTCCTTTCCTCACTCTTTCTTCAATCATGTAGAATAATCTCTCCGTAACTAGGATGAAGAGATACAGAGATAAGGGATCTCTTTGTCTTAATCCCTTGTCGGTCTTCATAGAACGCAACAGCTCCTCATTCCAGATAATAGAAGTTTCCCCCAGTAGTCATAAACATTATTAGTCTGATTAGCGGGATTGGAATGTTGAGGTCCATCAGAACTTTCCTCAAATAGGACCAGCTGACATTATCATAAGTTTTTCTGAGGTCAATTTTTAAAATCATGTCATGCTTACCACTTTTGGACTTAAAGAGAGAATGGATTATTTTTTGGACTATTACAATATTGTCTGTAGTGCCTCTCACAGGAAGGAAGCTGCTTTGATGAGCCCCAATGATATACCTGAGCAGGGGTCTTAATCTTTGGACAATGACCTTCGACAAGATCTTAAAAGCTGTATTTAGAAGGCTAATAGGTCTGAAATCATTTACCGAGTTGGGATTCTCATATTTAGGAATTAAGATCATATGAGCATCTGCAATTTCAGGGTAGGAAAAACCTTCCTTTATAGCTGCATTAATAAACTTGCAGAGGGAGTCTTTGACCACCATCAATTAGCTTTGATAACATATGGGTTGAAGGCCATCCGGACCAGGGGCCTTAAGACCTTGCATGAAAAAGGCAGCCTTCCTCACTTCCTATTCATTAGCTTTCTTGATCAGGCTATCATGATGTCTCTCCTCAATCTTATTGATATATCTCTCAAATCTAGCACTGGGCTGGGTTACCTCTCTGTCAATGAAGAGGTCTATAAAGTGATTTCAGATATGATGTTCCAATTTCTCTTGATCCATACACCAAACCCCATCAATTTGAAGCGTCGCGATCCTGTTTTCCTGTCTTCTGATCTTAGTTGTTAGATGGAAGAATCTCGTGTTTCTGTCTCATTTGCTTATCCAATTTACTCTTGCTTTATGGTGCCAGAATATTTCTTCTTAATCCAACACTTTCTCATACTCTATTAACAGATCACTTTCTAACTTCTGCATGGACATTGACTTCCTATAATTACTTGAATTTTGAATTCCCTTGATTCTTGCTTCAAGTCTCCTTTTCCTTACAAAGATGTTACCAAACACTATGTTGTTCCATTCTCTCAATTCCTTCACTATGCCTTTTATTGCCTAGGGAAGAAATTCCTCACCTGTAGTACAAGCTTTTTTGAAAACTTCATTGAAATCAGGACTAGACAGCCAAGCCGTTTCGGAACGAAAAGGCTTTCTATCTAGTCTGGGGGGGTTTGATAACCTTGTATGAAGAATTACAGGGTGATGGTCACCATGCAAGCACGAGAGATTGATAACTTTAGCTTCCGAAAATGCTAACTTTGCCTCTAAATTTCCCAGAACCCTGTCCAATTTTTCCTGAAGGACCACCCTTCCATCATGTCTTCTTGTCTAAGTAAATTTTGTGCCAATTGATTTATAGTCCAGGAGATTGCAGTCTATCCACCTTTCTCTGAACTTTTTGCCCCTTATCTCGGCCCTAGGGCCTTTACTCGTGGTATCCCCAATCCCAGATATGTCATTAAAATCACCTATAATGAACCAGGGACCATTCACCTCTTTAGCAATCTGAGACATTTCTTCCCAGAAGATATCTTTCTACTCTTACGGTTGGACGTAAGCACAAGTTAGCCACCAGCAGCAAGTGTTGTCCTTAATTTTCAGGTGAGCCCACTGGTATGAATGCTTTGTAACTTGAACATCTACCTTGTTCTTATTCCAATTGAGCCACAAACCACCTCTGAAACCATTTGTCTCTATGATGAATGTGCCTTCCAACCCCTTCTTCATCAAAAAATCAGAGTACTTGTTCAAAGAGATCTCGTTTCTAGTAAACAGATAATCTCTGGAGATTGATTCCGAACCAATTCACTATAAATTCTATGAAACTTACTATTGCCAGCCCGTCTGCAATTCCAAGAAATTATTTGGCAATTCATGGAAGAGGAAATAAGAAGAGATGAGAGGATACAATGGCCCCTGGTAGTAATCCAACTCCATTCCATCTTCTCTCAACTTAGCTTCTCCCTTCTCCCCTCTATGATTTTCCTTTCTGACCAAGTTGGCTACCTCCTCAACGGTCATTTTGTTGTTGCGTGGGAATAACCACAATGGCAGTTGAATTTGAACTTCTCCATCTCGCACTTGGGCTCTCATCTCCTAGGTTATAAACGAAGGCAACGCTTGTTTTAAGCATATGACTTCTATTTGGGCTAACTCCATATGTTATATTATTATATTATACTATATAATATAATATAGTATAATATAATAATATAATATATGTATGTGTATTTTTTTTATAACATAAATTGAATCTCAGATTATAGAATTAAGGGACGGGAGACTATTGCTACTGTACTATCTTGAGAATATTTGTGTTTTTTTGTCATAGGTATTTTCAATTTTAAAATCAATCATTTGATCAATAACATGTATGATAGATAAATCTTATCAATCTCTAGTTGGTTCAATAATAAGATTATTAAAATTTTCTTAATCAACTTTTTAATTTTGAATCTTAAAAATAAAAAAACAAACATCAGGAAAACTCATTCTTTGATAAATCTCACAGTTTGGTCGAGTTGAATTTATCAAAACCAATAAATTGAAAAAGCCAATGAATTCTTGACAAGGCCTTGGTTGGGCGGATTGGGTTATTTTTTTATATTTATTTGAATGATTTTATATTTTTCATAAAATTCTTATTTTCATTAAATTTTATTATAAATAATATAAAAAATATAAATAAATTGAGACAAATTAAAAGTTGTGTTTTCCCAGGCTCCAAGATTGATGGTTCACATGACGGCCCTCACTAGAATCATAAAAAGATGATCCTGTGAAATATAAATACACCCGAGTCTCATAAAGATACTTATCATGGCACGCTTTCTCTATCATAATTACTTTTTATTGCTCAGGATATAAATTTCAAGAAAGTAAAATATATCATGAAAATTGACCTTATTCTAAACCCAAGCAATCTAAAATCGAAGCACAATGTAATCCCAGAAGCAAACCGGAATTTAAGTAAATAAAGCAAACCAGGGTCTGCTCAAATGGGAGACAAGATGCAGAGCAGCAGATTTAAGAAATTTCCTGATAATGTGCAGACATATTTCATGGCAATTTCTACAGTAGAATTTCCTGATGCAAAGCTACCCATGAAATTGAATTGAGAATCATACACAATTTGGCTTCCTGATGCTTCAGATTAGACATATTTCATGATAACGAAAATTGAGAACATGCACATCCAACCGACAGCTAGATGGGCAAACTTGCAACAAAAAGCCACAACTCATCATATCCCGAGAATTATGCTGATGTATAATCTATAAAGGGAACAGCAGGTGTTGGAAAAATTAAGAATTTCCTGGTACATTTGAGGTCAAAAGCTCTGATTACAAAAATCCTAATGGCACTTTGTAAGGAAAATAAGGTTCAAAAATTACATTCAACCATTGCAAAAGAACTCTCTTCATAAATTTAGGGTCCTTGCCAGCCTACTTCTTTGCCTCCTCATACTCTGCCTCAGGAGCATCACCACCCTGTGATCCACCAGAAGCGGAACCACCACCACTGGACTTGGACATGTGCTCTCCAATCTTTGAGACGGCCTTGTTTGCTGCATCAAGCTTGGCTTTTATTTCATCGTGACTCTCGCCGGTCATTGCCGTCCTCAAATCAGCAACTGCAGTCTCAATTTCTGTGGCCACCTCACTTGGGATTTTATCTCTGTACTCGTTCAAGCTCTTCTCAATGCTGTAAATAGTGGTGTCAGCGCTATTCTTGATGTCAATCAATGCCTTCCTTTCTTGATCCTTCTTTGCATGCAACTCAGCTTCCCTAACCATCTTTTCAATCTCATCTTCTGAGAGTCCTCCTGATGAACGGATTTCAATCCTTTGCTCTTTATTGGTGGCCTTATCTTTTGCAGAGACAGTGACTATGCCATTGGCATCAATGTCAAAAGTGACTTCAATTTGGGGCATGCCTCTAGGTGCTGGTGGAATACCGGCCAGTTCAAACTCGCCCAACAGCTTGTTGTCTGATGCCATTTCACGTTCACCTTGCAAAACTTTGATGCCCACCTGAGTTTGGTTGTCTGCTGCAGTTGAGAACACCTATAAAGAAAGAAGCATTAATTTTTCACATGAATTTACCTTTCAAAAATCCAATAACATGAGAGATAGAAGAGTGCAACTTATACAAGATTTTCCAGGGTTAAAGTCCAACCACAAGACAAAATAGCCAAATGACAGTATAATAAGCTCTCATAGCCAAAAAGGAACGTACTGGCTTGAGACCAGAAGATAATTCTAGAGGAATGCATTCACTGAAGGAATTTATGGCCATGCAACTAAAAATGGAGATAAACAGATGCATATTTTGTGTTCAGCACAACCTAAATATACCAGTCTCATCATTTGGTAATCTTATAGGAATTCAGTCCATAAAACATAAGAATATTTATCCAAAGGAGTCCTGAAAATGACTATACAGTGCCTCAAATTAGTAGAGAATTGCATGAACTCACCTGGCTTTTCTTGGTAGGAATGGTTGTATTTCGGTTGATAAGCCTGGTGAAGATGCCACCAAGTGTCTCAATGCCAAGTGAGAGAGGAGTTACATCCAAGAGAAGCAATTCCTTAACATCTCCACGGAGAATACCACCCTGAATTGCAGCTCCCATAGCAACAGCCTCATCAGGATTCACTCCCTTGCTTGGGCTCTTTCCAAATATCTCTGCAACAATCTCTTGGACTTTGGGAACTCGGGTCATTCCTCCAACAAGAAGAACCTCATCAACATCCTTGATAGATATATTCGCATCCTTCAAACAGCTCTTGCATGGATTTTTTGTTCTCTCAATCAAATTATTGACTAAAGCCTCAAATTTCGATCTGGTCAGGGTAATGTTCAAATGCTTTGCACCTGAAGCATCTGCTGTAATAAATGGCAAGTTAATTTCAGTCTGAGAAGTAGATGAAAGTTCTATCTTGGCCTTCTCTGCTGCTTCACGAAGCCTCTGTAAGGCAAGCCTGTCTTTTGAAAGGTCAATGCTCTCTGTCCTCTTAAACTCGCTTACCAAGAAATCCAACAAGGCATTGTCAAAATCTTCACCACCCAAGAAAGTGTCACCATTTGTTGCTTTAACCTAACCCGGAGACAAATAATGGTGAGACAATATCAAAAGGAAAGGAAACCCGTTAACTCCTTTTAACAGGAAGTAAATTATACCTCAAAAACACCATTAGAAATTTCAAGAATTGAAACATCAAATGTTCCACCACCAAGGTCAAAGACTGCAATAAGGCCTTCTTTATTGTTCAATCCATAAGACAGTGCAGCAGCAGTGGGCTCATTGATGATTCTCTGCACATCGAGTCCTGCAATTCGGCCAGCATCTTTCGTTGCCTGCCTCTGAGCATCATTGAAATAGGCAGGAACTGTGATCACTGCTTTAGAAACAGTTTTTCCAAGGTATGCCTCTGCTGTTTCTTTCATCTTTGTCAGAACAAAGGCCCCAATTTGGCTAGGAGAATACTGCTGCCCATTAGCTTCAACCCATGCATCTCCATTGGGCGCCTTCACAATCTTATATGGCACCATCTTCATCTCTTTTTGTGTCTGGGGATCATCAAAACGGCGACCAATCAGACGCTTGGTTCCAAACAATGTGTTGGTAGGGTTAGTCACTGCTTGACGTTTGGCAGGAGTTCCCACAAGCAGCTCTCCCTTCTGGTTGAATGCCACAACTGAGGGTGTGGTACGGGCACCTTCAGAATTCTCAATGACCTTGGGATTCTACAAACAATTTAGAGAAAAATCAGAAAACCAAACTCAAAATGAATCTGTAAATCAGGAAAAAAAATATTGGTTGACAGGCTCACCTTCCCCTCCATAACTGCAACACATGAATTAGTGGTACCCAAATCAATACCGATAACATCATTCCCAGCAGGTCTTGTGCTGCAGTAATAAGACATGTTAGAATTATAAGATAAGCAGAAGAACCATATCTTCTGAGACCATGCCAGTCTGACATACCTGAATGGTCTGGCCAAATTTGTCCATGACTTGACATTTCCATTCAACTACGCCAAAGCAACAGACACAAAATTTTTTAGTACTTAATCTACTTCAGTTGGACTATTAACTACATTAAAAGCATAGCATGATTGAAGAACAGATATTGCCTACATCAATAATTACAGAGCAAATTAAACAATGACAGGTGCCATTTGGGAAAGCTAAGGACAAACTCAACTGATGTTAGGCGGGTTTTCAATATGAAAATTATTGATATAATAATAATAATTTTAATCCCTTTTTAATTTGACTTCTACTTGCAAAACTTAGAAACTCCTACCAAGAGTTTTTCGCTTTAGTTAAAACATATTACATGTTCAAAAAAAAAGGAGATAACTTGAGAACCAAAGATTTGCCGGACAACATCCTATTTCAGGACATGTCACAATGCAGTGCCAAGATAGAAAAACCAAGCATTACAAGGTACTCAATAAATTTACCACGCTAAAGGAAAGGGACCAAAAAGAACAAAATGACTTCCACAAAAACAGATTTAAGATCCAATAACGTACATATCCCCCTCAAGGGACCAGCATCCATAATCACCAAGATGAACACACAAACAAGATAACTGAAAAGACCCTAAGAGGAGTTCATTTATTTTTTATTTATTTTTTATTTTTTTAGGGCAAATGAGCCAATATTGCCATTATCATTAAGGAACCCAAAAAGGCATCTGATACAGCAAAATCCTTAAATAGAGAGTCTCAAAAGTACCAACTATTATAATGTTGTCTACATGAGACTTCACAAAGCACAAATAAGTTTCATTTGAACTGGAACAAATAAGACCTTTTCGACCATTTAAAAAAAAACCCTTCAACGAACTTGAAAATTTAACACTAAAATTTGCATAGCACAACATAGGTTTATATAAATTTAAGAATTCCAATCACAGTCAGTAGATGTAATCACCAAAAAGTAACCAAATCACAAAAGAAATATGTATGTGAAACAAAACCCACATCCCGTTTCCAGAAAGAATACTGATTTCAAAAATCAAAAGCACAACACTAATATCACGAACCTAAACGATCTCATGTAATTAAACAAAACCCCTTATCATTTCAGCCACTAGAACCTTAAAACAGACAAAAAAAAAAAGATTGAAATCGCTGAACTTGGAAAGAGCGAAAATTATAAGCTTGAAGCACACGAAATGATCGTTATAAGAAAAGGAAAACCAAAAACTACAGAGTTCATAAAGTCAGACGAAATCGGCAGCCCAAAATATTAAAAATTAGCAAAATCAACGACAACAGATCAGATCAGTAGAGAGAGAATTACGTGTTTGTAAGCGGAGAAAGTCGAGGAAGCGAGATCACGGCGTCTAAGAGATCTGAGCAACACGGAGGTCGCCATGGATCTCTAGCAGAACAGAGAGAGAAAATGGATTGCTAGGGTTTTAGGGGGGGAGAGAGAGAGAGAATGGGGGAAACGAGGGTTTAGGGTTTTTGTGGAGTGAAATAAGACGAAGAATGGAAAGGTAATTTTACACATATTTCCAGGGGCAGCCACTTAGAGTGTGCCACGTAGCAGTCTCTCAGACGTATTCCTATCACCACAGAAGGTTCTGGAGTCGTATGTTGGTTCGGTGGGCCAATTTCTTGCGGAGCAAATTTGATATCGCCAACCTAAGAAAACCTAAAATACCGACTTTGCCCCTTTAATAAAAGTAAAGTATAAAACAAATTACTCTTTTTTTTTTTTCACGATTACAGTGAAAAAAAAAAAAATAGAAAAATAGAAATAAAAGTGGAAAAAAATAATACTTTTTCAGTCATTTGATAAGAAAATAAATGTGAAGATGAGGTAAAAATATGATATCATCCATTCGCTTCTCTTTTAATAAATTATTACCATTTAAAGTGAAAAAAAATAATAAAAAATAAAATTTTTAGACAAATTCATCTTTATTCATTTCTTATATTTATATTTATGAAATTATTCATTATTTTTTCTATTTTAATTTTATTTTATATAAAATAATAAAATTTAATTTCTAACAAATTATTTTTTTAATTTTACTCTTAAATTTTTTACTTTTTTATATTAATATTTTAATTTTATTTAATATAAAATAATAATAAAAATAATTTATAAAATATAAGAAAAATATATTAAATAAGTATTTTTTAGAAAAATTATATTTTTTGAAAAATAATTTAAATTAAAAAATAAAAAAATTACATGATAAAAAATATTAAAATATTATTTTATAAGAGTATAATAGTAAATAAGGTATTATTTTATTCTATTTTTATTCAAATTAAACAAAAAAGATATCATCTATTTTCGTTTTTTCTATTCTTACTAAAAAAAATGAAGGAAATTATGAAATGAATCTCCCACTTTTCCGATCTTTAAACCAAACTTACCCTAGAGCAAGGCAGACTTGGTCATTGTTCACAAAGGTCAATCAATATGCTGAATGAGTGGCTATTGCCTATGCTTACCATTGCTAGTTCTTTTTTTTTATTAATTATATTAAATTTAATTAAATTCAATTATATTCGAATTAAATCTTAAAAAACAAAATAATTCAATCTAAAAGACAAAACTCCTTAATATCTATCTTCTTTAAATATGAAAGTCGAATATAAAATTTTACTTAAAAAGAAAATGGCTAATCAACCGGTGGAGTTGATTCCAGTGCCATTGAAACTTCAGATGCACTTATTGTTTTGCAATCGTCTGCCCGGAGTTGAAGAGGGAGCCGGGCAAAGACGGGCGGGCGGAGGTTCCTTCCCAAGGATGCATACTTAGTTAATAACTAAAATAACCCTTTTTTCTTTCTTGTTTGGTTTAGGTAAGGATATAAAACCTTATCCAATTTCCTCATTTCCATGATTCTAAATTTTGCCTTACCTTGGAGTAAAGGGTATTTGCTGCTGCTACTTCTGTGATATCTCATCAAGTCAATTCACAAGGTTTTATTTAAGTGAAATATGGGATACTGGAAATTTATGAGAAGAGGGAGAATCAAGAGGGTAAGGGAAAGGCGGACAAATATGTTAAGTTTTGAATTCATGATCTCGAAATCATCAAAAAGAACAATCAACCGTTTTGTCAAGTTTTGTTCTCAGTCGTAGATCAAGGAATGAAAATCAACCTTGGCAGTTGTTTAAATATGTAAGGTGTTTGTCGTTAAACATTCTTAGATCAAGATTATTAAGGTTGAGTCTCCAGACTTGAATATAAAGAACAACAGTTGCATCTAGAAGGGAATAGCTTACTGCCATATCTTAAATCTCGTTATAACCAAAAAAAAAAAAAAGGAGTTGCACAAGCATACATAGTTTGGTGGCTCGAATAGTACACTAGGTAGCATTTTTAGTGAAGAGCGAACCAGGAACCTCCTATTAAAAAATAAAAAACAAGAGTTATTGTGAATGATGAATGATTTTAAACTACCTTAGTCCTAAAATTTAGCAATTTACTTTTAATTAAAAGATTTGACTTCAACAATAATAACAATTTAAAACTCAAGTTCTGTTCTGTCTCTGATGCCAAAATGGGGCCCCTCTTTTTTGGGTAATGTTAAAATTTATAAAAAAAAAAAAGAACTAACACCTACTAGGTCTCTAAGAAATAGCGCAAGTAGTAGAATTTTTTCATTTCTATTTTTGATTTTTTGATTTGATTTTATTTGATTACGTCTCTTTATACTAAAAAATAAAATAAAATAAAACTAACACCCAATCATGCTCTAGCCTGTCTGAGTAAGAGCCTGCTCAAAATAACGACCACCCACTACAAGGCCTTAGCCATCTTTGCAAAATGGTTAGTACTAAGAATTGTTTCGATTAATAGCTCAACCAGCACCAACTTCCCGAATCCGAGTCTCCCCACCATACAATAAATAAATAAATAAATAAAAGGGTTCTAAGAATTGTTTCACGGGAAATTGGGGATTTTTGACACTACTGGATTTATACACTCGGTGATTCTATTAAGTTTGGAAATAGCCACTTTGAAATCAGACCCGATCTTCACTTTATTGAAACCACCATCCCAAACCATGCTAAGAACATAGAAAATACCAAGTTGTTCTGCATTAAAAAAGTTGATTGCCCCGCATGGCAACAATAACCACATATCCAATTTGCATTCACAGCAATCCTCCAGCAGAGGTGGCTTTTGTGAAGGGTGAACCAGGGTTATTCATAGTAATCCAGCCTAGCCTATACATGGGCAACACCAGATTACCAGAATTTCATGCAGACTGGGGGTACTAATTGAGGAATATATTTCTCGGCAATATTCCTGTCATTGCTTGAACTTGCCGGTGTCATTATGCCCATGAAATGCATTCTCAAAAAAAAAAGACACTCCCCAAGAAAGAGAATGATCAACATTCACTTGCTATTTGCAAGATTAAATCGAAACCATTGCTTTAAATCACCATTGCAGAAACTCTCGATACAATGGTTCAGCAACAAATCAGTCCAAAGATGTCGAGAGCCTCCCAATGAGGATATAAGGCATATCAATAAGTTGCGGTGCACAAGGAGGTCATCTGTCACAAGTCTGTCCCACATGGCAGTAGCCTGCACTTTCTATTGAACTGCTGCACATATAAGATTGTCATAGAAAGAACATGTATGAAGCATGCATGGATGTGACCAAAAAAGGGCAAACATAAAATAGGCAGATTATTTTTTTTCCTGGTTTTTCTTTTGGGAGGAGGGGAACTACTTTGATAATGAAAAAGATGATCAAATATTGTAGAGAGAAAGATAACTGTATGCTCAAATGGGGGCTAAAAAAAGGAACATTGCTTGGCACCTTGCTATCTACCATCCTTGCACGGAGAACTAAAATGAAATTTCTGTACAATATATGATACAAAAAAAAAGCTTTCCAAAACTTGAATACCCAAGAAACAAGTAAATAAACAGAATGAATGGAATAAACAAATGTATGGAAGCACATTCAACTCCATGGGATCAAGACTTGTTTTGAAGAAGCAATCTAAGAATTTCATCTTTTGTTGCTCTAATCGAAGTAAGTTTTCAGAGTTTTAACTCCGAGTTGAGTTGGGTTCAGTTAGATTCTAAATGAAACAAAGAATTATCCTCCTGCAAAATCATACAAAATGAATTATGAGAATTCTACATATACATTTGATTACCTAAAAACCTTGGAAAATGAAAGTGTAGTTTGTACCATCAGGGATTAAACAGGCTTTCGGTTATGTCCTCAAATCCGAAGATAGCCCTCTCGTTCTTGAAATCCAAGAGTTCTCCTAAGGAATGACTTCCTATGAAGGGACCAACTTCGACTGATAGCTCTCCGCCGCCGCCAAGCAGCTATGCGTGTGTATAACGCTGGGAAACTGAAGCAAAGCAGCACAAGGACTAGCACAATGATACAGACCACAATAACATTGCGAAAGCCATCCTTTAGCTCTGGACTATCTTGCCCGGTCCATGGAACTCCTCCCACATTCATTCCAAACACTACCAAGAGCATTAATGCAACCATTCAGTGTCTTCCGAACAACCAAATTCATTGACCCAAGTTAAATTATAGCAAATAATCAAACCATAAAGGGAAAGGTCACCCAAAGAGAGAGAATTTGTACCTCCAGTTATGATTGATAATGGAAGAAACACGATTGAGAGGAATGAGAGATAGTAAAGTTTTCTATTGATCTGCTCGGACTGCCAGCTATCGAGACCATTCTGAATGGCTGTAACACGATTAGCAAGAAACCCCACACTCTCTCTGAGTCTCCGGAGACGGGCAATTAGCTCTTCAAGGGCATTAATGTCCTCATTGGCAAACCAACGTTTTGCTGAACATTTTTCTTTCACCCGTGGAAATACTTGTTCTCCATGTGCAATGACCTGATTTCCGACAAGTGAAGTTAAATCAACAAAGTAATGGTACTTAACGGTCCTATCCCATAATAAATCACTTCATTGAACCAAAACCAACCACATCTGACAAGTTCTACAAAATAGGAAAATGTTGAAAACAAGATTGACTTCCTAAACTCTGTGAAACTTGTTATTTGCATTTTAGAGAATCCAAGGCCATCTACAGCCAAGTATACTTAATGCCACCAATTTGATTTGTTTATGGGATCAGTTCCTGGCAAATCTATTCCTTTTTTTGTTGTATGTGGCTGTGATAAAATGACTAGTTTAGTAGAAAATATTTTCCAATCAGTTCATAGCAAATTTCAAGAAAAAATACTTTCAAATTACAGCTCCTTAATTATTCTCCGCTATTAATCTGTGAGTTCCACTTCCGCATCTCTAAGATATATTCAGTATTTCACCCATAGAAAGAAACTATTTTGTCGGAAAGCATTTTCTAGAACAAGGTTTTTCCATGAAAATACTTGCATCTAAGGTTTAGACTAACCAGAGCATATGTCACAGACTCTTGCAAGGTGATCAAAGACCAGTGAAGAAATCTAAGTATGTTGGTCAAAGGATTGACCTGGGCCCCGACTTACAGAATTCACAGTTTCGAGCGTTCAAATATTAACTAAAGCTTCCAATCACCAAGTTAACAAAAACCATCACGTAACGCTTATATTTACATGTCAGCTTAATTCCTCCATGTTTGTTAGGGGAAAAAAGGAGACAAAGAGACATGCCTGCAGGAAGCGCTGCAAATTAAGATGCATTTTGGGGAATCTTCTGTCTTCTAACAATTGTTTCTTCAAAGCGAAGCCACCTGCGATCAAGAAGAATGAAAATAAGCCTTCACGAAACCTAGACAAAGCATGAAAAAACATTTTATCCAACTAAGACATTGAGACAAGTATTAAAGATTTAAACCATTTGAAAACAACTATGAAAAGAAATAAATATTTAATCCTTCAAAATTACTGTGATTGAAGAGCAATTAAATGTTCTTATACTGCTAAACCAAACTGTGTTGTGCTTGTCTAGTGCTAGACTGGAAAATTAACGAGATGTCAAGAAAAAATGAAACAAAACCTGAGGAACAAAAACAACTTCAACAGTAATGGACAAGTCAAACGGGTAATGGGAAAACAATGATTATCCTTTCCTTAGACACATGAACAAGACATAAAAGCTAGATTTGATGCATAAGTCATGGCAGGTTAGTTGAAAAAACACTAATGATGGTCTTGGCTGAAGCACAGTATTCATCGGATGATATTGTAGTAGAATAGAGAGGTGCTGAAGGCATGACGAATGAAGCTGCAAAATTAGCATGTGGGCATCTATGCAAGTTTCATATTTAAGATATTATGCAAACCGAAGCCAACTTTGAAAAAAATGACTAATAATAACTAGTCTCTTGTTATCAGGTTGCCAGCAGAAACGAATGATTTCCTACTTACCTAGGGACTTCTATAAAGCCATTTTGCGCATCTCCTTTTTCTTGTTCGAGTTTACAAACAAATTGAAGTGACAGATAATCAGGACATTAATAAACAAGTTAATGAACAATTCTTCTTTTCCAAAATTAGTGTTAATGATTCACCATCCCAGTTGCCCATCTTTCTCAATCACTTTCACCTAGAGCCAGCCTTATTTAACTCATCAATAAGTTCAAACAACCAAGAAAGCTTCATATAGATTGAGACTGAGACTGGACTCGCTATCTCTTATGCAGAACAGCCTCTTTGCACATCTTTTTCAATCAAATGGCAACCAGAGCTAATCACTCTCCATAAACTAACTCATCGATAACATTGAACGTGCAAACAGTTCAATTCATCAGTAACTTTGACAAGATGATGTTCTGATGATCAAGATGCTACTAGTTTGTGTGAATTAAGCTTTTCTTCCAGCACGATGCAAATTACTTAATTATTCTTAGGAACGGCAACAACTAAGGAGCGCCATGTGGAAGTGATTCTAGCAAGGTCAGAAATTAAAAACACACATTACAGTAGGAGTCAAGTTTTGATCGTTGCTGGATAAATACACTCTGATAGGTTTCACAGCCTAGACTACTTGTGGTAGGTCTTGATATCCATGATGATTGTGTACCAGATTCAGAAATCGCAGAAGCATTGTTGAACCTATGGTATGCTAAAGTCTCACATCACCTAAGGAATATAGGGCAAAGTGTATACGAGTGTAGCCATATACTCCGTACGTGAGGAAACAAAATCGTTTGATGTTGCTGGGTATGTAACATGCAATTGAAAAAAAAAAAAAAAAAAAAAAAAAAAGACAAAACTTTTTCTCAGCAGGAAAATTACTAAGGGGAATTGTAGTTCAGAGGCAAACCTTCAAGAACAACAATACTATGGTAAAATAACCAAGAAGAATTTTATTGAAGTTATGATTCCAAATAAACAATATGTAAACCATTCACTAACATTAACAATATAATAGCACTTGACACCATAGCTGAGGAAAATATCTTATATTAGATTATTTCCCTCCTTAAAATCCCTGCACCCTGCATGAACTTTTGTTTTCTTCCTAATAGGATTCCATGGTTGAAGTTGTCTTCTCTTGACCAAGTTCAACTTCTGATCAATTGCAGTGGTGAGCAGAAAGATTTCAACCTCTTATTGGTACAACGACAGCACTATGTTTCCGCTATGTGGATGCATTAACTGTTGAACTCTATTTGAGTTCACCCTTTTGATACTCTGAACAGGACTTTTGGTAACAAAAGTGAAGTTACACATTTTGTTGTAAGATAATTTTATAAGCACTTGCAGTATAAACAGAATGTCTTTAAAGATTGTAGCTTGTTGAATTCTTTCATATGTCATGTTAACAACTGGGAGCTATACCATTTTAGTTATCCTTTACAAGAATTTTTCTACAAGCTTATGAAATATGAGACTATAACAAAATAAAATTTTTGCAGTGCTTGTGGAGAAGATAACATTTAAAACTAAGAAAAGAAAGAAAATATTCTTTTATATATATATATATATATCAGGAAAAAGAAATTTATCAACAAGGAAAGGGAAAGTCTACAATGCTGAAATCTATAAAATCAATAACCTCTATAGGACACAAATGACTTTGAAAATAACAAAAAAATACAAACATTTAATGACAATGTCCACAAAACTCAATGAGCATTTCTCCAGACCCTCACAAATTCTCCTATTTCCTTCTGTCCAAGCCAACCAAAAGATGGCCAGAGGGAGCAACTTAACAACTCTCCTCATCGCTGCATATACCCTCACCCCACTCCAAGCCCACAGCCCACTTGGGATCGAGCTAGAATTTACCCAAAGAAAGAAAACACCTTTCCTTTGAAATATCAATAGAACCAAACAAAATTAAAAAAGTAAGCAAAGAAGTTAACTAAATTCAGACAGGTATGCCAATAAGCTATAGCTCAACTAGCACCATCCCCCCTCCTCCTTGTAAAGGTTTCGAGTTCGAGCCTCCCTATATATATATATATAAAAAGGGGCAAGTACATTTGTTTAGATGTGGAAAATTTTAATTCAATAAAAGACTATGAATAAAATGAATCAACATTAGAATGATACAGAATAGCATTAAGTACAACTAACCAGAATTGACAAAGCAGGGCCGAGGTTAATGAAAGCTTAAAAGATATGCATTCTAATAGACATGCAAAAAATCTCTAGCACTAGCATCAATAAGCAACCTTAATGAAGGGAGGGTCGCTGGTAGAGAGTTACTATGCCGAATAACTTACATTTTCAGTGAAGCGCATCTGTTATAAAGGCTAGAACTTTAAGACCTAAAAGTTTGCATATTGGAAAAGGTAGAGTCATACTATAACCAACTAGAGCAGTAAACTGATCCAAGTAAATGAGCTCTACTAGATTTGACTAGTTAAAATCCAGCCTGAGCTCAGGTCATTGTTAACAGAGCAATGAGTCATGCTTGAGTAACGGCACTCAACTTACACTTGTTTATAACCCAAAATTGACTGACGTGAAGCTTGTTTGAGCATGAGTCATTCATTACAGAGGTGTGCTTGAGGTTCATTTTAAGCACGATGCCTTTAAATCAAGCCTGGCCAAATACTCTGCAGCTTAAGCCAACTTATTTTAACCCATATAAACAACTTGACCAACTGCAAATCTATTCATGATCTAAATGCAAATAACTGATAACAACCATCAGCCAGAATGATCAGATTATATTCTTCATGCGTTATGTGTGCTGCTAAACTAGCCTTTCACGTTGGAATGAAGCAAACAGACACTAGAAACAGTATATGTGCCATACAATCATGAGTTCAGACCAGTTAATGTAATAAATTATCCAATTGTTGTGCATGTCATTCTTATCTAATAATTCTTGCAAGTCAACCAAATCCATTACTGAGCTTTAAAGTCAAAGGAACAAAGGGCCAAATAAATAAAGCATTCATTCAATGTCATACGAGGATCATGATATTCAATTATAAGTTACAGGTGCAGAAAGAAGTACTAACTCGTGCTATAACAGAAGGGAAATCAATGAGAAAAAGGAGTCACATTGGATGTGGCTAAATTTGTAAAAGTGAAGAAAAAGGTACCTTTATCCATTTCAAGCTCCATTGCATCCAACTCCATCTCAAATTTTGTCACAACATCTTGAAGATGATCCACATGGGTGTCGATGACATGAACAACAAGATTAGATATGGTTCTTGGCACGGGATTATCAGCATCCTCAGAATGATTCATTGTCAGCAAAAACTCAAGAACATGCTCTCTGATCACAATCCCACCTGCTTCCTTATGCTCACCACGAACATAATGTGGGCTTTCCACCTTAGGAATCTCCGAAAGAAGAGATTCACCCATAGGAGAGAATCCCAATCTCGGTACACGGCCCAAGGACACAGTAATCAATGAATTCTCAGTAAGTCTAGCAGATATCCTAAACGTGAAATTGCTAGCAGCAGGTCCAGGAGAATTTACTCTAAATACAAGGGCCCCATCAACGTGCCCACAAAAGGGTCCATTACTGACTAGTGAAAGAATGTCTTGAAGTTTCAAAGGTGGACAAAGAACATCAATGAGGTATTGTGCGAGTTGAGATAGTCTTTGATTTCCCTTTGGAAGCTCCACATGATACCAACAAAACTCATTCCCTCTACCTTCTGAAAGATCCCATTCCTTGGTATAAAACTCACCAAGTCCATCAAAAATATATGCCTTTTTCCTCACAGCCCCTGGAAAATGAGTCCGATTGAACCGGGATTCCCTCATAGGAGTATCTCTAGTTGTGTCCATCTCTTCTCCCTCTCCAATGGCAATTGGTTCCTCTTCTTGAACCAGCTCCATAACTTTTCTTCCTTTACCACGTCGAACAACAGCCAGTCTGATAAAAATCAGACAAGAAGATAAGCCCTTAATTTCAAAAACTCTACCAAATGAGTTTCACATTCAATTGGTTTAAAATTCTCTTGTTAACAATTTTTTTTTCCCTGATTCAAAATCAATTCAAGCCCCCTCCAAGGATGCCAAATTAGGAAAGTAGATTCCATAGTAGACAACTGGAAATCATGTCCCCAACCTAATTGGTTGACCAAAATGCAACTCCTGAGATCTAAATTAAAGAAAATCCAAATCCAAAAAATTGAACAGATCCACAAGGAATCAACCAAATCCCACCTAGAAGACCACAAGATTTCACCTTCACACTCATGAAACCCCACGAAAATGCATATAAAAATCCAACCTTTTTCATCATCACAATAATAACAACCCACAAAAAGTCAAATACATTATTGATAGACCCACCAACAATTGGAGGACAATAATCAGAAATTAATTCAAATGCAGTACAACAAAAGCTTTACCTTGTCAAAACCCACCTCTGAATGAGAAAGAACCAGTGAAGAAGATTCACAATATAAAAATGAGGCTCTTGAGTCTTTTGTTGAGAATTGTTCCATTCAAACCCCACTAAATTTAAAAAATAAATTCAAAAGGAGTGTATTATTTTAACAATAAGAAGAAGGGGCCAACAAGAAAATTTAGAAAAACCTCATTTCGCATACAGCAAGAAGAAGGGGATTTTTTTTTTTTTTTGGTTACATAAGATTTAAATTTTAAATCTCACATTAGAGGATCAGAGAGGAAGAAGGGGATTTGAACATGGCAACAAGTGACGAAGCAAACGTGCTCCACAGACCTGTGGTTTCAAAGAAAGTTCAACCCACCACGCCACGGCCCGTTTGAACAATTTTCAAATTCTTTTCTCTAATCTTTATCTGTTCGCTTTTTTTAATATAAATTTTGCTATAATTACTGTATTTAAGATCTGGGATATATTTTGCTTTTGACCAAATCCGATATCTGCTTCCACTTTCGGAAAGAACCAAAATTTTGTAAATATATATATTTTTTTTACTAATAAAAGAAATAATTATGATGAAACTTAATTCAGTAAAATATTTTTCATGACGATCAAATGATTCTGATGAAAATTAAAAATAATGTAGTAGCCCCCACTGATTCAATAATGTTATTTAATTATTTTGTATGAGCTGATGAGAATTGTTAATTAATACTGGAGTAGCCCAAATTCAAAATTAGGGTTAGCTAGTTTTTTAACTTACAATTAGAACTTATTTAGTGTGATTGTTTAGTGGATGTGCTTTGTAATTGTTGCATATACTTGATGGCAGCGAAAGGGCGCAGCTACCCCTGTTTTTTCTTTTCCTTTTTCTTAGAAATTTATTTATTTATTTATTTGTATTTTTAAAATTATAATTTTAAAGATTTTAAATTTATAACTCATTTTTTTTTATTGAGGTCAAAAAATGACTTTACAGCAGACCATCCTTTTATCCTAGATGAAAAAATGATGGTGGAGAGTCTCTGATGTGATCTTCAATGCAAACCTACAAAAAAAATCCGTTGAAAGAGGTTCTGATAGATAAAATTTTGACGTTCAAGTTAAAAAAATGATTTTAGAAAGAAAGAACGAGAGAGCATGAACCTTATATAGTTTTTATATGTAATGTGTAGAGAAAGATGCCTATCTCATATGTTGTCTATGTTTAATATAGATGGCACAAATAGTAGTGTTGTATATATTTGGATGTGTAGAAACCTTATTTGTCTTGTAAAGAGATTATATGAGGTTTTATGAGATTACATGAACTGTAATAATGGAATTTTAATAGATTCGGAGTATTCTAAAATAAAAAAGTTTCAATTGTTGTCGTGGAGGTCAAGAAAGTTTCTGCCATTAATAGATTTATTTCTTAATCATGAGAGATTACGGTCGCTTTGAATCAAATTAAGAAAGATTTAAATTTGGTCAGAATTTCTTCCCTTATCGGATAGTGAAGACCTGGACTCACTCCATAATGGAAATAGTTCTTGTAATAACCGAGGGGAACGAGAGGTCGGAGAGTCCTTTCGGTGGCCGAGAGATAAGCTCGGCTCTTCATGGGTTTGATTGTAACCATAGTGGGCCCAATGAATTTTGGGCTTTAGTTGCCATAGGCTACTTGATCATGGATCATTAGGTCCCGTATCATCATTTTTAAATTTATATTTTACGCATTGTATTTATAGTTGATTTAAATTTTTAATTTCTCCACTCATGAATATAAACTAAAGAAGTAAATATTGAGATTCTCAACTATTTTTTTTTTTAATTTAGAAAGACTTAAATTTATTTATTTTACTAGATATGAAATCAATGTATTTTGCAAGAAACACTAAAATTTTCAAGAGAAGAGAAGACATTAAAAAAGGGGGAAAATTAATTATAATTTATGAGATGTTAATTGAGAGCGATTTAAAAGGGAAATGAATGCTAATTTTTTCCTGATATGTATGAGAGGTTTGAACTCAGGATATAAAGAAAGGAAAATAATGACAGTTGAGTTATAATTTATTAACTAAAAAAAAATGAGAAAAATGATTTGGAAGAGCCAACTTCTAGCAGGTCCCATAGTGTTCAAGTTAAATTAGTCAGAGTAATACAGATACCGAGTGGTGAAAACAAAAAAAAAAATAATTCATTAACTGGGGGCTAATTTGTTATGATGATTTTTATATAGTTTTATTATATTGATTCTTTAATTAATGACCTTATTTGTGTTGGGATGATTGTGCAATTAAAATCCTATAAATTTATATTAATGGGGAAAACGTGACATTATCCTTTGTTTTCATTTTTATTTTTTTGTGGGTTTTTCTTGTTTTATATAAATAAATTTATTTTTAAAGTAGATTTTGGATTTCGTGTCTAAGATGTACATTTCGCTCACGTGAAAAGGAGATCGCTTGTGCAATATTAAAGTGAAAAGCATGAAAATGTTGAAGCAGAGTTGAGAGTTCAACGCCCGTCCGTGAGGAAGCGAGTGCAGCCATCGCTAACCCCAACGATGTAGTCACCACGTGAAGAACTTTTTATCGCCTAATCAGATAGTCACAAATGTGCGTTGATTAAAATATTGTTGGTTAAATCTTTCAACCAAAAATAATTAAAAAAATTACCATGTAGTTTGATTTACACTCCCCAACAGAATTAAATTCAAAATCAAAAATTTTAAAATAATTTTTCAAATATCTCTTTAACGCTTGTATCTACAGTACTTGAATGGAAAGAAATAATAAAAGAATATATGAGCGTCAGTTACCTTTACAAGTCATTACAATTTTCATTATGAGCGTCAGTTACCTCTGCAAGTCATTACAGTTTTCATTAATGTAATCTTACCATCAATTGAGATTAGAATTTAGATCTTTTGTATAGATTATTGTTGCTTTGGATTTCTCAGGATATATGATGAAACATGTATATTCTTGATGAAACATGTATATTCTTTATTTCTTTTGATATAGAGTTTCTTTTATATCAAAAAAATAAATTTTAAAAATTTATGTCCTTACTTTACTTTCGGAAGTATCATAATTTGACGGTTTTATTTTTAAATCTATTCTTATTTCATTAATTTATAAATCTGATTCTTAATTTCGATTCATTTTAAGTATATCATAAGTTTAAAAATTTGTGTGTATAGTTCAAATCTAATGACAATGGTAAAATTAAAAAAATGTGCAGCAGAAGGACCTCAAATTTGGGGGAAAAAATAAAAAATTGTTGCATTTGGAGATGGAACAAGGCTTACATGTCACATAATTGTGATTACGAAATTGATTTTGTTAATTAAATATAACAAAATATTAAAAAAAGTCTCTTAAACTCCAAAAAAATAAATAGTGGCAAATAATGAATGTAATGGAGAATTATTGATATATTTTAGATGATGTAATCTTAGTTTTTTTTATGGAATTTTCTTTCTTTTTTTACTGTTATTATTCTTTTTTCTTTGGTTACATTTTTTCTCACACTCTTTCTCTCTTCTCATTTAAAAAAAAAAAAAAAAAAAAAAAAAAAAAAAAAAACTCATTGCTTAGTCGACTAAGGCATCCCTTGGTGGACTAAGGAATTTTTTCATCTTTTTTTTTTTATTTTTTTATTTTTTTTTTTTTTACTATCTTTCTCTTTAAAAAATATTAAAAAATTTAAACTATTTAAAAAAAAAATCAATGATATTTTTTTAAAAAAATAACAAAAAATATAAATAAAAAAGTTTTATAAATTCTCTCATTAAAACATTAAATTATCAAAATATTAAAAAATATTCTTTAAAACAATTTTTAAAAATATCTGTAATAGTTTATTAAAAATATCACAAAATATAAATAAAAATATTTTTAAAAATATTTTTAAATTTTTTTAAAATAACAATTTCTTAAAAATATTAATTTTTAAAGATATTTTTTTATTAATTAAAATATATCATCTCCCTCTCTCTTTCTATAAAAAAAAAATGCCTTAATAGACTAAGGCATCTCTTAGTGCATATTGTTTTTTTCCCATTTTTTTGAAAAAATATCATAAATATTTTAAAAATATTTTATTGAAAATATCACAAAATATAAATAAAAATATTTTTTAAAATATTTTAATTTTTTTTTAAAAAATAATGTTTCTTAAAAATATTAAATTTTTTTAAAACTATCTTTTACCCTTAACCTTATTTTTTTAATTTTTTTGGGTTTTTTTTTTATTTTACTTTTTTTCTCCTCCATAGTCAACTAAGGCTTTTTTTTTTTTTTTTTTTTTTTTTTAAATATGACCTCTTTTTCTTTTTTAATTAAAAACAAATATAAATAAAAATGTTTTTTTTTCATTTTTTAAAAATAATATTTCTTAAAAATATTAATTTTTTTAAAACTATTTTTATCTTTCACCGTTTTTTAACTTCTTTTTGGTTTCTTTTTTTCACCCTTTATCCTTCTCATTCTCTCTCTCTCCTCATCAAATAATTCTTTTATTATAAAAATTTTTAGTCGACTAAAATAAATCATTTCATCGACTAAGCAAGTTCTTAGTCGACTAAATTTTTTAGTCGACTAAAATAAATCCTTTAGTGGACTAATTTTTAATCGACTAAACTATATTTTAGTCGATTAAACACTTTTAGTTGATTTTTAGTAGATTAAATAGTCTTTTAGTACACTAAAAAAACTTTTTTTTCACTGATAAAAAGCTCTTTGGTAAAAATTTCCGTGATAAAAAAACTAAAAATATGAAAGTTTCTCAGTAAAAATCTCTCCGGTAAAAAAATAAGAATATTAAAATTTCTTGGTAAAAAACTCTTTGGTTAAAAGTTTCCCGGTACATGAAAGTTTCTCAATACATGAAAACTCATCGGTACACAATATATTTCTCTCTTCATTTGTCTGACTTATATATAGAAAGAGAAAAGTTCCCCGGTAAAAAAAAAAAAAAAAAATTAAGAATGTGAAAGTTTCTCGATAAAAAGCTCTCCATAAAAAGTTTCTCGGTATATGAAATCTCCTCCGTATACAACACCTTCCTCACTCAAGACACCCGACAAAAAACTTCCCGATAAAAAAACTAAGAATATGAAACCTACTCGGTAAAAAACTCTCCAATACATGAAAGCCTCCTATCCTATTCCACATGCAGCATTTCTTTAGGACAAAAAATTTTTACTTGGAAATATCATATTTTCAAAAAGTCATAAAATGATATTTCCAAAAAGTCATAAAATTTCTATGAAAACTTTGGTCATTAATCTGAATAATTTTGGCATTAGTTCAACCTTTACTGCATGATAAATTGCATCCAAACAATTTTATTCTTCTCCATGATTATGACAAAGTGACTAATTTTTTTCCCTTCTCATTTTCAGTTGCTGAATGAAACTATAAATCAGCACTGGGGAGGTAAAAGGTGATGCTTGAGAAGGACGCTAACAGGCCCTTGGTAACACAAACTTAGGGTTCCAAGGTATTTAGGAAAATCTTGAGGGTGCACAAACCTTGCCGTTAGTCACGGCGCAAAATGGTCACTTATTCAAGACAATCAACGTGCGAAAATTTGATAGCTTGAACATTGAAGCAAATAGTGGTGTATCATAGATTTGGGAACCTAGATTTCTCTTGAAACATTGCATTTCTAATCTATTTTGTTTTTGTTGTTTGTCTATATTCTGCAAGATCTTATTGTTTGATGTATTGTACTCGACCCTTTTCACTGACTCATTTCTAATATCTCTAGCTTTGGCCGTAGTGAGAATGAATCATTTCTTGGCACTTGAAATATACATTTCTAGGAAAAAAAAAGATGAAACTGTACGAGAGAGAGAGAGAGAGAGAGAGAGAGAGAGAGAGAGAGAGAGAGAGAAGGCAGCTTCATAAGCATTGTTAAGGCAATAATTTGGCGATCGAAAACATAAACAGTAAACATGATTAACAAAGTGAATGTTTCCACACTCATAATTCTTAATAATATAAGTGCATTCCTGGTAAGCTATATAAGGAAATCTCCAAGAACAGTGATTGATTACAATGCATGGACTTGGAATGTTGCACCGATCTCCTTGGTCATTTGTCCATCCGCATTTTGACCTCCATTAAAATATAGAATCATCAATAAAATTTTGTGTTATCTGGTGACTTGATTTTGGCTAGATCTAAGGTGTGCTACCAACATTTTCTATGTTTTGTTGGAGTTTTTAATAAAGGGTGACAACAATGCGAATCAGACAAATAATAATAAGGTAGTTGGTTCTTAATTTTGAATAACAAAACAGTAAATTATAAAATGATCGAACTCTAATTGGATGAATTCATTCCAAGGAAAATATTATTAAAAAAATTACCGGGGATCAAAAAATCTCAAAATTATAAAATGTTTCATATTAATTTTTTTGGTACTTTACTTACTGATATTTGAAAATATATACTAAGTAATTTAGTTTGAGTGTTTGTCATAGCTATTTTAGGAGGTAGCTTTGTTGACGTAATTTTTATTTTTAAATTTTGAATAAGGTAGTTGGTTCTTAATTTTGAATAACAAAACAGTAAATTATAAAATGATCGAACTCTAATTGGATGAATTCATTCCAAGGAAAATATTATTAAAAAAATTACCGGGGATCAAAAAATCTCAAAATTATAAAATGTTTCATATTAATTTTTTTGGTACTTTACTTACTGATATTTGAAAATATATACTAAGTAATTTAGTTTGAGTGTTTGTCATAGCTATTTTAGGAGGTAGCTTTGTTGGCGTAATTTTTATTTTTAAATTTTGAATAAGGTAGTTGGTTCTTAATTTTGAATAACAAAACAGTAAATTATAAAATGATCGAACTCTAATTGGATGAATTCATTCCAAGGAAAATATTATTAAAAAAATTACCGGGGATCAAAAAATCTCAAAATTATAAAATGTTTCATATTAATTTTTTTGGTACTTTACTTACTGATATTTGAAAATATATACTAAGTAATTTAGTTTGAGTGTTTGTCATAGCTATTTTAGGAGGTAGCTTTGTTGACGTAATTTTTATTTTTAAATTTTGAATAAGGTAGTTGGTTCTTAATTTTGAATAACAAAACAAGAAATTATAAAATGTTCGAACTCTAATTGGATGAATTCATTCCAAGGAAAATATTATTAAAAAAATTACCGGGGATCAAAAAATCTCAAAATTATAAAATGTTTCATATTAATTTTTTTGGTACTTTACTTACTGATATTTGAAAATATATACTAAGTATTTAGTTTGAGTGTTTGTCATAGCTATTTTAGGAGGTAGCTTTGTTGACGTAATTTTTATTTTTAAATTTTGAATAAGGTAGTTGGTTCTTAATTTTGAATAACAAAACAGTAAATTATAAAATGATCGAACTCTAATTGGATGAATTCATTCCAAGGAAAATATTATTAAAAAAATTACCGGGGATCAAAAAATCTCAAAATTATAAAATGTTTCATATTAATTTTTTTGGTACTTTACTTACTGATATTTGAAAATATATACTAAGTAATTTAGTTTGAGTGTTTGTCATAGCTATTTTAGGAGGTAGCTTTGTTGACGTAATTTTTATTTTTAAATTTTGAATAAGGTAGTTGGTTCTTAATTTTGAATAACAAAACAGTAAATTATAAAATGATCGAACTCTAATTGGATGAATTCATTCCAAGGAAAATATTATTAAAAAATTGGGATCAAAAAATCTCAAAATTATAAAATGTTTCATATTAATTTTTTGGTACTTTACTTTCGATATTTGAAAATATATACTAAGTAATTTAGTTTGAGTGTTTGTCATAGCTATTTTAGGAGGTAGCTTTGTTGACGTAATTTTTATTTTTAAATTTTGAATAAGGTAGTTGGTTCTTAATTTTGAATAACAAAACAGTAAATTATAAAATGATCGAACTCTAATTGGATGAATTCATTCCAAGGAAAATATTATTAAAAAAATTACCGGGGATCAAAAAATCTCAAAATTATAAAATGTTTCATATTAATTTTTTTGGTACTTTACTTACTGATATTTGAAAATATATACTAAGTAATTTAGTTTGAGTGTTTGTCATAGCTATTTTAGGAGGTAGCTTTGTTGACGTAATTTTTATTTTTAAATTTTGAATAAGGTAGTTGGTTCTTAATTTTGAATAACAAAACAAAATTATAAAATGATCGAACTCTAATTGGATGAATTCATTCCAAGGAAAATATTATTAAAAAAATTACCGGGATCAAAAATCTCAAAATTATAAATGTTTCATATTAATTTTTTGGTACTTTACTTACGTATTTGAAAATATATACTAAGTAATTTAGTTTGAGTGTTTGTCATAGCTATTTTAGGAGGTAGCTTTGTTGACGTAATTTTTATTTTTAAATTTTGAATAAGGTAGTTGGTTCTTAATTTTGAATAACAAAACAGTAAATTATAAAATGATCGAACTCTAATTGGATGAATTCATTCCAAGGAAAATATTATTAAAAAAATTACCGGGGATCAAAAAATCTCAAAATTATAAAATGTTTCATATTAATTTTTTTGGTACTTTACTTACTGATATTTGAAAATATATACTAAGTAATTTAGTTTGAGTGTTTGTCATAGCTATTTTAGGAGGTAGCTTTGTTGACGTAATTTTTATTTTTAAATTTTAAATTTTAAATTTAATTAAAAAATTTAATACTCTTACCACTAAACCAACTGTTCGATAATAGATGTTTGATATCACATATAAGGTACCATCTTTAACAAAAAACATAATCCATCACCAACATCACATCTATGTATACGGTAATTTTGAACACAAAATGGAGTTGCTAAAGGATCCGAAGCCACACCCCTTTGACTAAGGAACCCACGAATAAGAGCCTAGGGACCTCTTTTGACCTTAGACTAGACATTTAAGCCTAGGATGGAGAATTTGGCACTGCCCTTTAGCCTTTTTAATAAGGGATACTTACAGCCAAGTTCCCAAGCTTGATTCGCTTTCACCGAAGTTAAAACTTGAGGGGGGGACTTGGCTAGAATTATCATTTTTAATAATTTATCCTCTGCTGAGCCCAAAATTAAAAGGAGAAAAAAAAAGAGCATAACTAGATTTGCTTTATCTGCTCTTTGCCCATGTCTGCTCGCAGCAAACGGATATGCATAAGTTCAATACACGCAAGCTTCGTAGTTAAACGCTGAAAATTTGTATACAAAGTAAAGGAGAGCATGACATTTTTCCGATAGAGAGAGATGATTAGGGCAATGTCAAGCAGACTAAATTCGGCTTCATCAAATTCATGGCTTCGACCAATTGCACTTTCCCAGAGAAGTAATTTCTGCTCTGGAGTTCTTCCAGATGGGGTTGATAGGAGCTCGGAAGCGTTTTCTAACAACTCTAAGGTCATGCAAGGTTTACTTTCTTAGCTTCAATCTCACATTAGCAAGGTCTGTCTGTCTGTCTTTCTGTCTTTCTCTTTCTCTCTTCGTGTGATTGAGTGAATCGTGATTCGGGATTGTTTGTAGGTACTGGAAGGAAGAGGAGAAGAAGCTGTGAAGAGAAACAGTAGTACTTCTTCCTCGAGACAGAATCAGTCGGTTGATTGATCCTGGTTCTTCGTTTCTCGAGCTTTCTCAAGTGTTTTTTTCCCTAAATTCTCTAAATCCTTGGACGAGTTTAGTTATAAAAAACGTATTCTAATTTTTTTATATTTTTTATCTCTAAAGAAAAGAATAAAAAATTTAAAAAAATATGTTAAAAAGATATATATTTTCCTATCTCTAATTTTCTCTAAAAATTTAAAAAATTTTAAAAAATACGAGTTTATTTATAACGAAAAACAATAGAAAATACTCCTTGACTATTTCTATTTCTCTTCATAAAATTAGAAAACAGTGTTTTCTAATTTTTATTTTAAAAAATTGAAAACTAGAGTATTTAAATATAATTTCATTTTCTCAGAAAACGTTTTTTGAAAAATACCCTTATTTTCCATAGATAAACACATCCTAAACTTTTTGCTTATTTTGGTTTTGCGAGCAACATTGTTCCCTTCGAAATTCGAATTTGGGCGGAGACTGAGGTCTCTTGAAGGTTTTAATGGAAGACTCAGGTTCCCTAAAAGACAGAAGCATTGAGGGCAGTTTATCTTTTTAAAACCCGTAGAAAGGGGGTTAAGTGATTTTGAATTGATCACGAAGAAAGCTCTTTTGATAACATATAAAAGAACATGGGCAGTTCGACGTCCACATGGAGAAGGGAAAAAAATTCTCATTTTCAGAAACAATGGAAAAAAAAGGAAAGAAAATGTATGTGCATGTTGGGGGGAACGGGATTTGGTCCATCTTTTGGTACTTTATTAGTTGAACAAGTTGACACCCATTATTTTAGATTATGCTGATAATCAATCTAGAAAAATATTATTGCAACTTAAATTATTTTGACACAATTCAATATCATTCTGATTGTTATGGATCTCTCCCTCACACAAGGTCTAACTTTAGAAAAGATGCATCAAGTTCTTCGACATCAAGTTCTCCGACCTTGAGGAGGCAAGTGGTCCTGTAAGACCTTTTTATATGAGTACGCCATGTTTGTAGGCAGAGACTTGGGAGTGCCAGTTTCAGGGTCTAGTCTATGTCTATTTGGGAAGTCAGGATGGAGTCCCAATAACAGTGTGACAGTGATGGACTGCCCTGGCTAATTTCCAACATCCTACTTTGGAGATCCACACATGCTAAAGAATCTGTGATGCAATCTTTCCTTTGATTATATTTTTCCTCACTCACTCACTCTCTTCTCATTCAGAAGAAAAAAAAAAAAAAAAAAACACACACACACACACACAATGCCTTAGTCGACTAAGGCACCCCTTAGTTGACTAAGGAATTTTTTCCTCCTTTTTATTTTTTTTTTGGATTTTTTTTACCATCTTTCTCTTTAAAAATATAAAAGAAATTAAACTATTTTTTTAAAAAATCAATGATATATTTTTTAAAATATATCAAAAAATATAAATAAAAAAGTTTTATAAATTCTCTTATTAAAACATTAAAATATTAAAAAATATTCTTTAAAACAATTTTTTTAAAAAATATCTGTAATATTTTATTAAAAATATCACAAAATATAAATAAAAATATTTTTTAAATATTTTTATTTTTTTAAAAAATAACTGTTTCTTAAAAATATTAATTTTTTAAAGCTATTTTTTATTAATTAATATATATCATCTCTCTCCCCCTCTCTCTCTAAATAAAAAAAAGAGATGCCTTAGTCGACTAAGGCATATTGTTTTTTTTCCCTTTTTTTATGATGCTTTGAAAAAATATCATAAATATTTTAAAAATATTTTATTAAAAATATCACAAAATATAAATAAAAATATTTTTTAAAATATTTTTAATTTTTTTTAAAAAATAATGTTTCTTAAAAATATTAAATTTTTTTTTAAAACTATTTTTTACCCTTCACCATTTTTTATTTTTACTTTTTTTGGGTTTCTTTTTCACCTTTCACTTTTTTTTTTTTTATTTTTTGGGTTTCTTTCTTTTTTTTTTTTTTCACTTTTTTTCTCCTCCTTAGTCTACTAAGGCTTTTTTTTTTCTTTTTTTTTTAAAAAATATGACCTCTTTTTCTTTTTTAATTAAAAACAAATATAAATAAAAATGTTTTTTTTTATATTTTTTAAAAATCAAATTTTTGTTAAAAATACTAATTTTTTTAAAAACTATTTTTACCTTTCACCATTTTTTAACTTTTTTTTGGTTTCTTTTTTTTTTCACCCTTTACCCTTCTTCTCTCTCTGTCCTCATCAAATGATACTTTTATTATAGTGGTGGGAGTGGCTCATGCCTTGGCTTATCATGATTGTGTGCCTGCAATCATGCACGGTGATGTTAAGGCTATGAGTGTTTTGCTGGGTCCTAATTTTGAGCCTTATCTTGCTGATTTTGGCCTGGCTAGGCTTGTGAATGTCACGGGCTCTAATGAGTTCAGTAAAGTGAACCAGAAACCTTTTCTTGCTGGGTCCTGGTAATATTTCAACCTAGCATTTCTTAGTATGATTTTGTTTAATATTTGATTTCTTATGTTCAATTTTTTTGGTACTTTGCGGAGCATGCTTCGATGCAGCGGATAACACAGAAGAGTGATGTATACAGTTTTGGTATAGTCCTTCTTGAGGTTCTGACGGGAAGGCATCCGTTGGATCCAACCTTGCTGGGTGGTGCACACTTGGTTCAATGGGTTAGAGAGCATTTGCAGAGCAAAAATGACCCTGTTAACATCCTCGATCAGAAACTGAGAGGAAGAGCTGACCCACAAATGCATGAAATGCTCCAAACGCTTGCAGTTTCTTTTCTTTGCATCAGCACTCGCGCTGACGAGCATCCAACCATGAAGGATGTCGTGGCAATGTTAAGAGAGATTAGGCATGTTGATTCTACAAGGACCGAGGATGACCTTAAGGGCTGCTTGTCATGTGATCCTTCTCCACCAACACATGCAAGGACCGTGGATCTACAAGGATCATCTAAAAAAAAATGACTAAAAGTGTTTAGTTGACTAAGCAAATTTTTAGTTGACTAAACACTTTTAGTCGATTTTTAGTAAACTAAACAGTCTCTTAGTCCACTAAAAAACTTTTCTTCTATCAGTAAAAAGCTCTTCGGTAAAAAACTCCCCGATAAAAACTAAAAATATGAAAGTTTCTCGATAAAAAACCCCCGGATAAAAAACTCCCCGGTATATGAAAACTCCCCGATACATGAAATCTCTTCGGTACACAATACCTTTCTCTCTCAAAACTCTCTGATAAAAAAATTAAGAATGTGAAAGTTTCTCGGTAAAAACTCCCCGGTAAAAAACTATTCCGATATATGAAAACTATTTTGTACACAACACCTTCCTCTCTCCATTTGCCCGACTTGTGTAGAGAGAGCAAAACTCCCCGATAAAAAAACTAAGAATGTGAAACCTTCTCGGTAAAAGCTCCCCGGTACATGAAATTTTCTCGGTACACAACACATTCCTCTCTCCATTTGTCCGACTTATATAGAGAGAAAAAAGTTCTCCAATAAAAAAACTAAGAATGTGAAAGTTCCGCGATAAAAAACTCCTCAATCCCTGATACATGAAAACTCCTCGATACACAACACTTTCCTCTCTCAAAACTCCTTGATAAAAAATTCTCCGGTAAAAAAACTAAGAATGAGAAATCTTCTTGGTAAAAAGCTCTTCAGTAAAAAATTCCCCGATGCATAAAAGCTCCATGATACATAAAATCTTTTCGATACACAATATCTTCTTCTTTCAAAACTCCCCGATAAAAAAAATAAGAATGTGAAAACTCCTCGGTAAAAGCTCCCCGATACATGAAAACTCTCCGATACATAAAGGCTCCTCGGTATACAACACATTTCTCTTTCCATTTGCTCGATTTATATAGAGAGAGAAAAATTCCTCGATAAAAAAACTAAGAATGTGAAAACTTCTCGGTAAAAAGGTTTCCGGTAAAAGGCTCTCCGATATATGAAAACTCTTCGATACATAATACATTCCTCTCTCAAAACTCTCCGGTAAAAAAATTAAGAATGTGAAATTTCTCGATAAAAAACTATTCGATAAAAAGCTCCTCGATATATAAAAGCTCATCGGTATATAAAAACCCCTCGGTACCCGCTCACAAAGACAAAAAATATCCCCGATTTTTTCGTTTAATAAAAAAAATAATAACAATAATAAAAAATGAATAAATTATACATTCAACTCACTAATGACAAATCACCTGAAATCCGAGATGGCAGGGGGTCATTCATGTTTATATCTATATTGTTAATAAAAAACTAAAAATATGAAAACTCCTGGTAAAAAGCTCCTCGGTACATGAAAGTTTTCTGATACATGAAAACTCCTCGGTATCCGCTCATAAAGACAAAAAATATCCCCAATTTTTTTCATCTAATAAAAAAAATAATAACAATAATAAAAAATAAACAAATTATACATCCAAGTCACTATGAAAAATCACCTTCCGCAAAATGGTGGATGATGAAATTCGAGGTGACAGGAGGTCATTCATGCTTATATCTATATTGTTAATGATGGAATAATCTCGTTGTTTTTTTTTTTTTTTGTGTATATTAGGAGGTTCGAAATCAAAACCTTTGGAATAGTCTCATAATATGTATATGCTTAAAAACTTTTCAATATTAATATTTTTCGTTTCTGAAATATCTCAATATATTAAATTAATTAATATTTATACAAAAATTCTTATACTTTTTATATTTATATATTTTTCATATTTAATGAATTATTTATTTATTTAATTATAATTATAATTTTTATGTTATTTTTATAATTAATAATTACATATTTGATTATTTTAAATTTTTATTATAAAATATAGTTATTCTATTATTTTCATAAAATAATTAATATTTGTATAAAAATTATTATATATTTTTATATTTATGTATTTTCTCACATTTTCATTTTCTTTATTTTTATAAAATGTCATTTTCTTATATAATTTTGTATTCGTTTTTGTTTCCATACAACTTATCTTTTTTTTTTTGGATTACATAAAAGCCGCGAAAATGTAGAAATACATGTATCCATGGAAGTTCGAGTACTAGAACTTGAAGAAAACATTAGAGCAAGAGATCTTTACCACTCGAGTGTCCATGCAACCTACCTTGAGAACACTATAGTTAATACTTAATAATTGCCAACAAAAAGTGTATTTCTATGAATAAATTGGAGTTATACAATATCATAAAATTCAAAACTAAAACGAAAATAAAACTATTAATCTTTTTATTAAATATCAACTTATTTATAAATATTTTAATTCTATAGCAAAAAAAAATATATTTAATTTCGACCTCAAAAAAATCTTTGGTAAGCATTAGCACCAGTTTTAATCATTGTTCAAGAGGTCCTTTGGGTTTCTTTCTTTTTTTTTTTTTTTGGGAGTTTTAATCTCGACAAATTATGGAGAAAATTGATATTAAGAAATCCTTTGAGTTTTAGAGTTTTCTGTAATTAATTTTTTATATTAAAATTCAGTTTGCAAAAAGGCTCTCCTATAACATATAATTATGTAATATATATTGAAATTTTTAGAAAATAATTATGTAATATATATTGTTGAAAATTTTAAATAATTATAATTATAACTCCTGCTTTAGCATTATGTATTTTGTTTGCCCTGTAACATATATATAATTAATATAATGTGTACTGTAACTCTGGCAAAAAATTTGTGTCCTTATTGTATTAATCTTTAGCCATTTTGGTGCATAATATTATTATTCAATATCAATTTTTTTTCCATGACTTCTACTCAAAATTTTAATTTTAATATTAAGAATATAAATAATTTTTATTTTGAATTCACCTCTAAATTATTTTTGATCAAAGGGTTTGACCGACTATATCTACGCCATATAAATTAATCAAATCTACTGATTAAAAATAATTTATAAATGAGTAGATGTATGATATTGATATAGATTTAATGTGATTTAATATTATCGCTTAAATCTATTTATTGAGAAATAATTTAGAGGTGATTTCAAAATAAAAAATATTGTAGCTAGTAAAATTTTTTCATAATTTTTGACTGCAATATTAGTAATCGAATTTGTGAATCATGATCCCAATGGCATTGCTTAGCCTGCACTCTTTTTTTTTTTTTTTGGCTAAGAAGCTTAGCATGTACTTCACTTTCGCTTGTTTTAATGGTATGGTAGGTAAATTGGAGAGAGAGAGAGAGATGAAATATCACTTTCAAAGTAGGTTCTTCAAAGTAGATTAAGAATTTGTCAAGATCTGGTCCTCACCTTTCTTTTTTACCTAAAATTATATTTTAATTAATTTGATTCAAATATCTACGAAAATTTTATTTAAGAATAACTTTTTTAGTATAATTTTTTTTATTTTTAAATTTTAAATTAAAAATTCAATTAAAAAATTTAATATACATTCTATTGGATCACGGTGCCATTTTCTTTATTTGTGACATGTAATGGGAGAATGTGACGAGACAAAAGGGGATGCAAATACTGTGGGAGCCCCCGGGGGCGGGGGGAGCGGGGTTCATGGAGAGGGTGACACACGGCTCAGGCTGAGGAGCGGCGGGTTCATGGAGAGGGTGATACACAGCTCAGGCTGAGGAGCGGCCTTACGTTTTGATATAGCATAATTTTGAATGATTTATTTGGTCAAGTCATAAGGGTATTTTTTATTTATAAGGGAAGCACATATGACTAATAAAAAATTAGGAAAAAAAAAAGAAATTAAAATGTACGAAAAATCCCTATATAGCCTTTTAGACCGTCAAAATTTGGGCCAAGCCTGTCTTAAGCGATATCGGCGGGGTTAGGCATGCCCAAAGTGATTAATTTTTTTTTTTTATCATGTTTTGGATACTGCCAGGTATCCAGGATTTTACCTCTATTAATTCGAATCGACAGCTACAGTGACTTCTTTCGGAGGGGGGTCTCCAACGGGGAACGCTCCATACACATGAGGGTCCGATGCTCCCAATAAGAGTCGAATCTTGGTCATATTTAAGGGTACTTAATTCACGTTGAGCCAAAACCCATATATTTGACATTTTTATATTGTATATATAGATATAAATTTTTCTTTCTTTTATGAAATGATATAATAAAGGTATTTTATTTTTTTTTATTTTTAAGACGAACTAAATGGTAGTTTAGAATTGAAGTCTCGGCTCCCTCTTACTGGTAAGGTATTCAAATCTTTCTAGACAGAATTCCAAACTTTAGGGGTTTGTTTTATACTTAAATATTTGTTAATTATTATGTGAAATAACATGAAACTATTTATGAAATATTCTAGGAGGGGTATTGACAGACACTCCTTAAAGGGATGTAGTGCTAGATTTCTTAATTAAGTCTCGAGTTCGAAATTTGGAAATAAAAAAAATTATATTGGTAAATAGGATCTCCAAAGAGGTTCGATATGGATTAATTGAAACACAACTCTAAATATTGGTGATAGCAGAAAAAAAAGAAATATACTAAGAGGGGTTTGGATGTTTGGGATAGTTCGAGCTTGGGCATTAGAGCAAGGTTTGAATTTTCAAGAGGACAGTTTAGTGATCACAATCCTCTTATCCAATCTGATAATTTGAATTCAAATTTTGATGTAGCTTAAAAAAAAAAAAATATTGAGCAAGGCCTGATGCTTGGGCCGGGCTTAGTCCTAGCTTAGGGCCTTATTATGGGTCGCCAAGCCCGGACTGAGCTCACCCAATTTCCACCAGTTTAATAATTCGAGTCATACAAAAGAATTTCTAGACAAAAATGAGAAAGTATTTGTTTAAGTCACTTTTGATTTTTGATTTCCGTTGGAATTAAACTTCATACAGACAATTCTCAACTTTCTACCTCAGCTGCCTTTTTTTTTTCCTTGCATGAACTAAATATGTGTGTAGCTACCTTTCTGATGTTCGAAGCACTGGTTTGAGGAAATGAGGTGACCGTGCTTTAGATGATGGAGCTAGAGGTGTGCCTCCACTGCAAGACCTTAGAGAAAAACTTCGGCAAGATTAATTGTAGCCACTCTCCCATCTTAGGTAATTCAAGTTCTTATAATCTCTGAATTTTCTGTAATTAGCAAATCATGAAAATTTTGTGTATACACACACGCACATACATACACACAGATACACACGCACTCACATACACATAGATGAGTTGGACATAGTTTATTAGCAAAAATTACATTGTTTGACTTGTATAAATGATCATGCAACAAAAGCAAGACCCACTAATGGTATGCTTTCTTTCACACTAGAATGTTGATCCTCTGATGCAGGTTCACTGCAACCTGCAACTTGTATTGTAGAATTTTGAGTGCTCCAACCAAGTTAGATGCTGCCTCTTTCCAAGTCATAGACCCGCCAATGACAACCATCTTTTGTGTTCTGCGCAAAATATATGTAATTTCCTCTGCATCCAACTTTTCTAAAACAAACCTACACACAGAAATTAATTCTAACAACACTGATCAGTGTTCTAGACTCTCCATCTTATCCTATGAAAGGAGAGCAAGATAAAGTTGAAAAATGTCCACATTATTGATTACAGTGTTTGAATTTCTAGAGATCATAATGACAAGCAATATTTTCCCTCTCGATATAATGCATGGATGGGGTTGAGGGAGTGGCGCGTTTGGTACCCAACTGGGATCTAAGCTTAGAATCAGTATCTTGATCTATTATGGCAATTGTACCTTGTAAACTCAAGGCATAAAGCTTACCATCATAGGTAATTGCTCGATTGAATTGAATAAATCGTTTTCCTTATTTTGAGTTGTTTATCAAACGTAGTTTGGCTACATGGAAGTCTCCTATGGTCCACGTACTTTTTTGATTTCACAAAACATAAAAGCCGGATTAAAGATATCTGTATGGGATTTGTAGGATATGGATCGGAAGGTTTCGAAAGGAGAGCATGCTTGTAAGGAATGCTTGCATCCCCATGGTGGTAAGAAAATGTTAGCATGCAGCATTGGATTTTCAAGATAGTACTCTTGATGGTGTCGCTCCTCTAGCCACAAGTTCACCATGAGAGTATCCCGCCTAGCTTTCTTTAGGGTCTTCGAGATGTTAAATTCTACATAAATGTCTGCATACTTGGCTCTTGTTGCCATGTGTGTCAGTGTTTACCTTGATGACTCGTCAGTAGCTGTATGTAGTCCGGAAAAGGCCGGAGGGTTGCCATTGCCAAAGAAGGTCGGAAATCCACTGTCCACCACCTTACTGTATGATATTGTCTTGCGACGATCAATGGACAATTACTCATGATTCGAATTATCTCATATCTGTCCTTTATTTATGAGGAAAAGTGTCCTTCAAATTCTCACTTTACCAACTTTTAGTTGGTTCAATAACCGGAAACATAAACACTTAAATAAAATTTCTATGTTCGAATCTTATATATGAAAAAAATGGATATTAAAAAAGTTTTGTCATTTAAAATCTAATTTTACTCGAATCGAATTTAATCAAAATCAAAATAATTATAGAATAATGTTGATTTTTCCTAATAAAAAAAATATATATTCCAAAGTGAGACTTTTTAAAGGGCCAGATGGCCATCGCCTTGGTTAACACATTCTAAGTATAAAATTATAAACAAGTGTTATCTTCCCAAATGAGGTATTTGGAAAATCTTAATGTTTCTTAGCTTTTGTGTTATTTCTAATATCTTTTAAATTAAAGAGGAAAATTTTTAAGAAAAAATATAAGATTTTATATATAAGATTTTATAAAAAGAAAACAAATTTTTACCTTTAAAAGATATTTAAATTATCATCAAATTGATACTTTTTATTAAGTCTACCTAACTAGTTGTACTATTGCAAATTATTACATATTGTTTTAAGTGTTTCAAGGTATACCATATCAAATATGATATATCACCGTAGGAAAAAATGAGCAAATTGAACTCCAAGAAAATTATTATGTCATTATTATCAAAAGAAAATTAATTATCATAAACTATTATGGAAAAACTATAAAATCAGTATTTTCTTTTTCACTTCTCATACATACATTCATAGACAGGAGACATAAATATTGTTATTTGATCACAACTAATTGTTTTTACCACCGGATGACTAATGTCTGAATTAAAATTTGGGGGGGGGGGAAAAAAAAAAAAAAATATAAAAATCTAATTTTAAAAAAAAAAAAAAAAAAAAAAAAAAAAAAATGAAATTAAAATAAAAATAATGAAAAAAGAGAACTAAAAATAAATTATTTATAGAGACTTAAGATAATAAGAGAAATAATTTAACTGTTTTGCATTCTCAAATATCACTCATTTCTATTTAAAAATTATTTTTTCAATTACATACTCGACACTCATAATTTTACGGATAACTTGCATATAAGTTTTTAATGATCTATTCCAACATTTCATTAAATCTACGACATTTAATGCCTCACTTATCCTAATTGGTGCATCTTTATATTTTCGTTATACATGTTCAAACCACCTTAGACGATACATTCATATTTTATTCACAATTGAACTCACTCTCAACTTACTATGTATCTCTTTATTTCTAATCTTATTTTTTTTTAATTTTATCACATATCATATGAGTATTCTTATTTCAACTACAATCATTTTATACTATTGTTATTATTTAATGACCCAACACTCGATGCTATATAATAATGTAGGTGTTGCTGTGATTCTATAAAATTTTCTTTTCAATTGTATTGATATCGTGTTCTCATAAAGAACTCTAAATGTACTTTTTCATTAAATTTTCTAATTTATAACATAAGAAAAAAAATATAATTTCTATGTATTATATAGTGATAAAACAATCCTTTCACTATGTAATATCAGAATCAAAAGGGTAAGTTTGAAGACCAAAAAAGAAATATAGAAAAAATATGATAAATAAAACTATGAATCTGAATAAAGTTAATAGAATTTTCACTTTCATCTCTATATCTTAGTACCATATACATAGTAAAAAAAATTCCAATTGAGAAAAGGAGAAAAAAAATATGTATTCCTTTATATAGAAAATGTAATAATCTATGAATCTCAATCAGAAAATATTTTCAAATGCTATGGCATTAGCAAGAGAGGCTAATGCAGATTAAATTTTATATATAAAAAAACTAATTAACAGAATTTTAGAAATCTTTTCAGAAAATTCTACTAAAAATCACAAGAACCCAAAAAGAGAATTTCAATCATGTTTCTTTTCATAGATTCATTCTTCTCTATTCCATTTTTTGTATCTATGTTTCCTGTTTTGCTTGCTTAAGGATTACCTCTATATGACGAACTTAGCATTTTTGTGAATATATTGTTAATTTGAGCGAAGAACTTATGTGGGATAATTTGAATTCATGCAGCAGGCTCACAACTTTTTCTCCTAAACCCATATATACCAAGTTCATTTTGAATAAAAATGTCTAAATTTATCACTGTATCTTGATACATACCTTAAGCAAAGCCCTACCCTCGACCATATTTGAGGAACAGAAGTTTCTTGTCCTTCTTTACAGAATCATCATTCTACTCTTTGCTTCTTCATCATGGCGGAGGTGAAGAAGAACAGGGGAAGACAAAAAATCGTTATGGAGAAAATGCAAAAGAAGAGTAACTTGCAGGTTACCTTCAGCAAGCGTCGTACTGGCTTGTTTAAGAAAGCCAGTGAACTCTCCACTTTGTGCGGTGCTGAAATTGCAATAGTAGTTTTTTCTCCAGGCAAAAGGGTCTTCTCCTATGGCAATCCTTGTGTGGACATGGTAATAAATCGTTTTCTCAGTAAAAACTCAAACACTGTAAATTCTGATTTAGATGAGTTGATGGAGTTTCAAAGAGATGCGAATGTGCGTGAGTTGAATGCGCAACTCTCGCGCCTGCTTGACCAGTTAGAGATGGAGAAAAGGCGCGGCGAAGAGCTGGATCAAGCCATCAAAGCGACACAGATGCGAAATTGGTGGGAAGCTCCTGTTGAACAACTTGGTGAAGAGCAACTCAAGGTTCTGAAGATTTCACTTGACGGGCTGAAGAAGGAAGTAGAAAAGGAGAGTCAAGTGAAATTGGTGAGGTCTTTGAATTTGAATTCTGTGCCTTATTACAATGCTCATATGGGCAATGAAATCCTTTCTTTTGGTGAAGCTACTGCTTACCATCCTTATGGATACCCTTCTGGGTCCGGACCCAGGTATCTTTGAAAACTCTCTTAAAGAACATTTATGTTATTTTGCTCTATAGTCTAGTCCTAGTTCTGGTCTTTTCCTGTCTTGTCTCTTTTCTTTTTCTTAAATTCCTAGACACATCTCTTGTATTACTTATTTAAGATGGTTGTTGATTTTTGGATTTTGATTCTCATTGATGCAATCAAGTGTGACATGAATTGTCTTCTAGGTAACGTTTGTTTTTTTGTTTTTTTTTAAATACTCGATTACAATATTCAGAAATCCAACTAATCTAATTCAAGTAGTTATGAGATCAAATTTAGATGCTGTAGCATCTGTTGTTTTATTTTCAACTCTCAAACTCTAGATTTGGTTAAAGAAGTTTATTATTCTGTTACTAAACTTACGTGTTGTTAGTATAGTTAACGTATTTTCTAACAATATTGATTTTATCATTTAATAAGATTTTGGATAAACTAATAACAACATTGGGTTTTTCTTGCCATGTGATCGAATACCGGTGAATCTTTAACCGGAGAAGGCTTGAAGGTTGAATTTTATGACTCCTAAAGGACATTTAGGAAATGATTTATTATTTTTTTCCTTACTAATTTGGGTTGGACTGAGCGAAAACAATTTAGCCTAACCCATTTTCAAACCAACCTTCAGACATGGGCCTTTAGTCCAACTAAATGATTGAACTTCCACAATGACCAGAAAGGTTTTATTTATTTATTTATTTTTAATAAATTACGAAGAAACTAGCGGTTTGAGCTGAAGCAGCTAAGTTGGGAACCGGATCCCCATAAATACGTCGAAGCTCTGTTGGACCGGTCCGTTGGCATGGTGGTTTGCTCTGCAATCTATTCACCACCCAGCGACGGCTCGAAACGTGGTACAGTCGTACGGAGCCAACGCCTAAAGCTTTGTTGGAAATTAAAGCCTATTAAAAGATTTTAAACATCATAGCTCCCTCGCGGTCGTGAGTCCAGATCTAATCTCCTTCTCCTCCATAACCTTCCTGGCGGTCATGATCGACGATATCTTCCCATCTGTAGCCCTCACGGTCGTGACTGTAGACCCCTGTCACTGTCCCTCACTCTCTCTGTCGTCGCCACTGTGTCTTCCCCTTCCCTATTCTGGGTCACCATAACACCCTGTTACTTGCCCCTCCCTCTGTTTGCTTATTATTAATAACATTGCTAATATTAATATTACTATTATTAATACTATAATAATAATAATAATATTATCATTATTATTACTATTGCTATTAATAATAATATTATTATTACTATTATTTAGCATTATTACTATTATTAATATCATTACTATAGGTAATAATAATAATATTATTATTATTATTATTATAAAATCTATTAGTATGAATTTAAATTTTTTAAACTCATATCGGTATAATGTAATATAAAATTTATTATTTTATTGATATTCAGTGTGTATATATATATATGATTTATTTATTTATTTTCAATCGTTTTAAATTGTTTTCTGAAAAACTTCACCACGGTTGGTCCGAAGTCTGGATAAAGAGTAAGATTACAATAAACTGACAACCAGCGTAAAATCTTTTATCAAATTAAAAATGAGAGATACATATAAGAAAATATTTGGGACGTTTCATTCTCAACGATGCACTACGTTGGATCCCGAGTATAGTGACAAGTTATCAAGAAATATTAGGGTATGGGTAAATAATATAATTCATGATAATAGAATTCGCTTAGCCACTTGAAATATAGGATCTTTGATTGGATAGTTAGGAGAGATGGGAGAAGTAAGAAAAATTAATATCATGTGTTTTCAAGAAACAAGTGGGTGGGAGTAAAAACCAAAATAATAGAGAATTATGGTTATAAACTTTGGTACACAAATAAAGATAGAATTAAGAATAAGGTAAGAGTAATCGTATATAAAGATCTATTAGGGGATGTAGTAGAGATAAAAATAAATAGAAATAGAATTATGCTCATCAAATTAGTAAATGGAGAAAATGTAATTAACATAGTTAGTGTGTATGTGTCCCAAATAGGTGTAGATGCAATTAGTAAAAAATAATTTTGGGAAAATTTAGATGAATTTATACGAGTCATACCGAGTGGAGAAAAGTTATTTATTGGAGGAGACTTAAATAGACATGTAGGAGATAAAAATGAATAATTCGAAATTGTACATGAAAACTTTGGTTTCGGCAGTAGGAATAAGATGGAAAATATCATTTTAAAGTTTGTTGTAACGTTCGATTTGATACTTGTAAATACTTTTTTTAAGAAGGGAGAGTTGTATATAGTTACCTATAGAAGTGAGTCAAATGTTAGTCAGATAGAATTTTTTCTTACTAGGAGAGGTGATAGAACAATTTGTAAGAATTGTAAGGTTATACCGAGCGAGAGTGTAGTGACTCAACACAAACTTTTAGTTTTGGACGTATAAGTACTTAAACGACAAAAACAATGTGGACTATATATAAAATCAAAAATTAAGTGATGAAATTAAAATAGAAAAAAGTGACGACTTTTAAGGATAAAGTGATTGGGATAACAAATTAGTCTACTAATAATGATTTAGAAATAATGTGGAAAAATATATTTAATAATATTAAGAACATAGGTAGGGAGATATTTGTATTATCTAAGGGCGGGGCTCAAGTAGGCAAAGAGTCACAGTGGTGGAACGAAAAAATACAAACTACTATCTGAATTAAAAGAGAGTGTTATAAGAATCTTAAAAGTAATAGTAGTAGTGAAACTTAAAAAAAATATAAAAATGTTAAAAAAAAAGATATAAAAAAGATGATCTACGAATCAAAGAGTAAAATGTATAACGAAATATACTAGAGGCTGGAGACTTGAGACTAGGAAAGAAAGATCTATAGAATTGCCAAATTAAGAGAAAGGAAGGGAAAAGATTTAAATGAGATCAGATGTATTAAAAGTGAAATCGATAATATATCAGTAAAAAACGAAGATATAAGAAAGTGGTAAAGAGAATATTTTGAAAATTTATTTAATGTTGAGAATATAATAGATATAGAAAATATCGAGATATTTGTAGAAGAAATCAATAGAGATTTTAAATGTAAAAATCGTCTTCAAAAAATAAAGATGACTCTAAAAAAATGAAAAATAATAAAATCATATGATCTAATGACATTTCTATTGAGGTGTAGAAATATTTGGATGAATTCAACTTAATAATATTAATAGCTCTTTTCAATAAAATTTAATAAACAAAGAAAATTGTCCAAATATGGAGGGAGAGTACACTTATTCCGCTCTATAAGAATAAGAGGGACATACAAAATTGTTTCAATTATAGAGTAATTAAATTTATAAATCATACAATAAAATTATGAGAGAGAATAATATAGTATAAATTGAGACGAGAGATAAATGTATCTCAAAACCAATTTGGATTTATATCTGGATGAGCCACCACCAAAATAATTTATTTGCTAAGACAGTTGATAGATACATTAAGAGCGCAGAAGAGAAACCTACATATGATATTCATTGATCAAGAAAAAAACATATGATAGGGTCTCTAAGGACGTGTTATGGTGGACGCTAATGAAGAAAGAGATTTTGCTGAAATATATTAATTTGATTAGAGATATGTATGAAAGAGTTGTGATAAATATAAGAATTTATGGGAGTTTGAGCGATAACTTTTCTATTAACATTGAATTCTTTCAATATTCGATAATGAGTTCCATACTATTTGAAATAGTGATAGATGAAATCACAAAAAATATTCAAGATGCAATACCATGGTATATGCTTTTTACAGATTATATAATTTTAATTGATAAAACTAGAGAGAGTATCAATACTAAATTAGAGTTATGGAGAGTCATGTTAGAATTTAGAAAATTTAGATTAAGTAGGTCCAAATTTGAATATATGAAATGTAAATTTAACGACAACCATTAGAACAATGAAAAAACGATTAAATTAAAAAAAAATTCTAAAAAGTGAATAATTTAGATATCTTAATTCCATCATTTAAAACGATGGTAGTATCGATAGAGATGTGAACAATAGAATTTAAACGGGTTGGATGACATGGCGAGAGGTATCCGAAATTTTCTGTGATCGCACGATACCATTATATGTAAAGAGAAAATTCTATAAATTCGCAGTAAAATTTACGTTATTGCATGACACTGAATATTGTGTCATTAAATAGTAACAAGAGTAAAAAATAACTGTTGCTAAAATGAAAATATTTAGATGGATATGTGATAAAACTAGAACATATAGAGTTAGAAACAATGAGATACGTAATAAGTTGAGAGTTAGTTCAATTGTAGATAAGATAAGAGAGTACTGTTTAAGATGGTTCGGATATATGCAATGAAAATCTAAATATGCATCTATTAGGAAGATCAAAAACTTAAAATTAGGAGATTTAATAAAATATAGAGATAGTCCGTTGAAAATTTAGATATAATGTATTCGTAAAGACATGATAGATATGAATTTAATTGAGAAGATAGATTAAAATAAAAATGAGTAACGTAAAAGAATCTGTATAAATTAAATCATTCTTTTTAATTTTTTAGTATATTTTTTTTAAATGATCGATTTCAAAATTAAGAAATAAAATGTTTAGATTGTTATTATTGTGATACATATTATTTTCTTTGTTGTTTTTTCGTTGAACTTGCATTTTATTGTCTTTTTAATAAATTTTTTATGATATTATATATATAATTTTTATTTTTATAATTTATCATATATTTTATATTTTCGTTGTGTAAAAAAAAAAAAAAATCAAATCCACAATGGGAACGCAATGGGGGCCAAGCAGAAAAGATTTACAAAAGGGGTATGGAAAAGTTGCCTACGCAAGTGGAAAAGTTGACTACGCAAATGGTGGCATACCAAGGACAGGCATTATGATTTGACCGGCATTTGGACTAATTTATTATGATTTGACCGGCGCTTGAACAAATTAAATGGAACGATGATTAAGCCTTCATCATCGGTAAATGAAGATAATTATGTTTTTTTTTTAAAAAATATAATAAAATTTTTTAAAAATTTTTTAAAAATAAAATTATAAATATAATAATAATTTTATTTTTTTAAAAAAATTGATTCCTATTTAAATAACTCTTTATTTTCTATTATTTTTTATTTTAATTAAAATATTATAATAAATACAAGATAGAGACAATTTTAACTAAATTGAAAAAATTTAGATTTATTTGTATTGTTTTAATTTGGAGTGAACCCTCATTTATTTTGGTACCATGTTGAGGTCACGGGATGCTCATAGGCCATGACCGGAAGCCTTTTTTTTTTTCTTTTCAGTAGAAATGTTTAAATTTAAAATCATTATAAAAAAGATGAGAGATAATGTCGATTGAATTAAAACTTATTGATATGAATAAAAACCATCCGAGACCCAAAAAGGATAAGAGTTATGGGTCTATCCTCAAGCAGGGTCAAAAATATCTTCCTAAGAAGAGAGAAGATGTAATTGATTTTGGGGAGCAAAAGGAAAAAAATTAAAATTAACATAATCAAAGTGAGGAAGAGAAAGATCAAAAAAGCAAGAAAGAGAGCGACTGAGAAAGAAAAAAAAAATAGATACAAGAAGAGTTTGAGAAAAAAAAGACAAAAGAAAAAATAATAAATTTTCTAAATTAGAGTTGAGGAATATTTTTGGATATACTATTTTCACTCAATTTCTCCATTAAAGAGTAATAGGAATAAAACCAACGCCGTCATGCAGATCTAAATAGGTGTTGACGGAGTTAATATTTAAATTGAGCAATACACTATTCGAATTAAATTAATCAAGTTTTTAGATATCAATAGTCAATTAAAAAAAATATTAGGATTTAGTCATATTTTTAAGAAATAAAAATCTTTTAGTAGATATCAAGTTTTTATGTATGAGTTGTATTATATTTTTTATTTAAAATTATTTATTAAAAAAGTATAATTCTATATTTATATACAACTCTAGCTATAAAAAAGTGAGATTATTTGGATAAGGAGTTATAGTAAGTATTAATTTTTCTAATTATTTTAGAGACTAAAAAGAATTTTTTAGGATTCATGAGAGATTGTATAATGAAAATTGGGTTGATGGGTTTAAAAACGGAATATTATTATTTATATTGATTTATTCTCGTAATAAAAGAATTTGAGTTTATTATAAATAAAATTAAAAATCGTAAAATTACCTAAAATAATTATTTTTCTTTATTTATTTTTAGTATGATTGGGTAGCTTTATTATTATTATTATTATTATTTTCATATTTTTAAGCCTGGGCGACATGAGTTGACAATTTGACAATGAAGTTGATAATGATACGACGAATAGAATCTGAATCTACCCTTCATATATTCTTTTTTTTTTCACCTCTTTCGTATGACCAGGGTGGAATCTCCATTGGTTAGCTTTGAGGGCGAAAAGAAAAATCTCTTGTTTGTCAACCAAATTCTTTTTTCCACAAAAGTGGGGAAAGTAATGAAAGAAAAATCCAAACGAAAAAAAAAAATAGTTTGATTGGGATAGTTTGTTTATTTATAGGAATTCAAATTTAAGACCAATAGCTTGACTAGGATAGTTTTTTGAATACTATTTTATATATATATATACATAAGAAATTTGAATTCAAAATTAAAATAAAAAAAAAAGAAAATGATTTGAGTTATAGTCCATGGACGCCTAAGTGGGATAGTAATCACCAACCTATGAGGTCACTTAAGGGGATTAAGATACAAACATAACCTTGTTCGATCATACCAAAAATGAAAAAAAAACATACTTTGGGGGAGGTCAAATTGTATTTGCCACTCTCTAACCAAACCATGATTAGGATTTTGGATTACACCTTAAAATAGTAGCTCTACGTGTTGTCGTGTCGACTCAAGCATTGTTTGTGCACATCAATTGATAATTGTCATACCTTAAATCTTAGGCCAATTCGACATTTTCTCATATGTATCAAAATTTATCTTAATCTAAGAATTAACATATAATATTAGTACGTATCACCGATATGGATGACGATGAGTTCGAACAAACATTAATTACTCTTGTACCGCAGTAGTCATAGACATTCATTTTAGGGTATTTGTCTGATCGCCCAATCTTCGAGACTTATGTTTATTTAGAAGTCAGTGTTTTCGCTTCATTTATATTAAAAAAACATGCATTTTGGGTCCCTCGATAAATTGTTTAACGTACATTTTGGGACCCATGATGAATTGTTTTTGTCCTTAAAATCCACCAACCTAGCCCTATGGATGAAGGAGAATTGTTAACATGTTTGAAATGTAGAAACGAGTAGTAAAATCTACAAAATGATAAAAATAATATTCGACAGATCAAATGTGGACCGGGAATACTATGCATAATTTATAATATAAAGAAATTTAATTAATTTAATTCTGATTTTATAAATTAATTAAAATGTCTATATGAATTATCCTATAGATATTTTGATTTTATAAATTAATGAATCACATGTGCTCAATCTATCATCTTTACCCCTACTATCTCACCTTATCTAAATTCACTCAATTCTTAGCACTCAACAAAGTCAAAGGAAACCTCCAGCATTGTTATAATTGAACCAACCCCTCATCAAACCTTCTTCATCCTCTCTCTCTCTCTCTCTCTCTCTCTCTCACTATGGGAACACTAGAGGTAGAAGTAACACCACTACCCAAAAGGGAGGAAGCTAATGGTGAACACATGGTCGAAGATGAAGACATCTCTCCTATTGAGCAAGTCCGGTTGACGGTATCCAATACCGATAACCCGAAGCTACCCGTTTGGACATTTAGGATGTGGTTGTTGGGTCTTTTGTCATGTGGGCTTCTCTCTTTTCTCAATCAGTTCTTCTCATACAGAACTGAGCCTCTTGTCATCACCCAAATCACTGTCCAAGTTGCCACTCTCCCAATTGGGCATTTCCTGGCAGCAGTCTTGCCAACCCGGGAGTTCCGGGTTGGGTCAAAGACATTTTCTCTTAACCCGGGTCCTTTTAACATGAAGGAGCATGTGCTGATCTCCATTTTTGCTAATGCTGGAAGTGCTTTTGGAAATGGATCGGCTTATGCAGTTGGGATTGTTAATATTATTAAGGCTTTCTATGGGAGGAGTATCTCCTTTCTGGCTAGCTGGATCCTTATTGTCACTACCCAGGTAAAGGCAATACTTTTGTTTTTCGGAGGTACTTTTGTTGTTCTACAACATTGGAATTGTTTTAGCTCTTCTCCGTGAAGAAAAGGGAAGACTTGAATCTCCGACCACTTTTGCTGGAAGGAAACAGGTCTCATGAATTATATATATATAATTTATATATATATTTTGCATTGTGAAGGAAGCTAGCTACATTCAAAATGATTAAAAATGTTTTCGTAAAAAGAAAAGTGTTTTTCTTTAAAATTTTAAAAATCTTAATGCATCATATTATCAAAAGGGTTGAGATTAGATTGAAGTTTAAACTCAATAAGAATTACTTAAATTTTTTAATAATAGTCTCAATTAATATGATAATAATTTTATTTTTTAAAAAAATTTGGGTTTTATTTATAAAATTATAAATTTTATTAAAAATTGTTAATTTAATTAATTAATATTATAAAATAAAATAAAATAAAGACCAATGGATTGAGAATAAGAAACTTTTCCAACCGCCCACCACATTCAATTTGGGTGCTCCCTAACAGTTTGTTTGGGAGTTTTGGAGAGAAAAAAAAAATAGTTAGGAGAGAAAATAAAATAAGAGAAAATTTTAATTTTCTTTTCATTTTGTTTGAGAGTTTTATGAAAGAAAAAAAAGAAATGAGATTTATTGAGAATAACAAATTTTACTTTCAACTTTTAAAGGATAAATTTGATATATCTATGAAACAACTTTTTTTTCTCTCATTATTTTTTTCTTTTCTTCTCACGTTTGAGAATAAAATTTTTTATATTAAAAATTACTTCATTTCATTTCTTTTCTTTCCACATAAAATTCCCAAACCAAAAAAAATATTTTTCTTAACCTCCTAATATTTTCTTTTCTTTTCAAATCTTTTCATCTAAATATATTATAAGGGCTTGGGTCCGGAGTGACACCAATCCTTGCTTTCGCTTTCTTCGGTTTCACTTTTACTTTTATTTTATTTTAATAGTATTTAAAAATTACAGGATTTACCAGAATTTATTATAATATTTCATATTTTTAATGAATTTATTTTACTGTCTGTAAAAGGTTAAAAAAAACTGCAATTTTTATGATAAAGTACTAATTTTAAGTGGATGGTGGTTTTTATATTTCATGTTATTTATTTATTTCTTCAAATTTAAAAGGTATTGGGATATGGTTGGGCTGGGCTGATGAGGAAGTATGTGGTAGAGCCGGCCCATATGTGGTGGCCGAGTTCTCTGGTGCAGGTCTCACTTTTCCGGTATGTTCCCTCTCTACCCCCAATTTTCTTAGAGTTATTTTGAACTGGCAATAAACTATCATCCACATGGACATAAAATAATTGTAAGTGTTGCTCAGATAAATTGACTTAAAATTAAAAATTATAGTATTATTATTGAAATGTGAGGAGATGTTGATTTATAATATAATTATTTGACACTTGCATGAAATTAGTATTGGAATATAATTGCTTGAACTTGAGGTTAATGCCCCCACCCCCCGGGGGGGGGAGAGTGTGAGAGAGCTCACATGATTGTTAGTGGTTTAGTAGAATGTGACATTAGATTACTTAATTAAGATCACGAGTTTAATTCATAATTTAGATATTGAGTAAATTACGTTGGGAAGGTAATTTTCTTAATGGGCCATTGTAATGGCGGGTGTGAAACCTTTTTTACTATTTTTTCTCAGTTGAAAAGATTAAAATTCAAGGAAGACGACTTTCTTCTCTTGATTTTTTTAATCTCAAATTCTAGAAATTCAAATTTTGACTCTTCTTCCCTAAAGTCACTCTCCCTTGGGGAAGTTGCACACCTAGGGTTTCCAAAAACTTTTCTTTGTTGCCCCAAACTCCAGTCAACTACATGGGAAGACGGGTATATTCACCGCTATAGTACAACAACACGTTATACTTTTAGTACATATTTTCATAATAGTATTTATTACTGATGTTAAATGTTCGTAGGGGACATAATAGGTGAATTTAGAAAAATATTATATTTCATTTTCTCCCTTTATTTTTACAAAACTTTTTACTGTGAAAATATAATATCTAAAGTTATTTATAAAATGACAATTGTGCGCAGTTTAAATAATAGAATCTTTTTATTTCTATAATTTATTTTTTAATTTGATTTTATTTAATTATATATTTTTATATTAAAAAAAAAGACGACTAGCAAATTATAAGGTCGATATAGCCTCCCTTAAAGTCACCAAAATTGACTAGGACATTTTAAAACATAATGTTTGGCATTTATTGACAAATGGGCTTTTCCCATTTCCACTTTCTCTCACTATGGTTTTTTGATTAGGACATTTTAAAACATAATGTTAATCCATAGTTAATGATTATTGTGATTAGCGATTATAACATTTAAAAACCAAAATAACTGTAATGAACACAATTTTAATCGTTATTTTAAAATTTTTAAATTTAGTTTTAACTATTTATATAAAGTTATTTTTATTTCTTTTGGAAAAAATAGAATCTATTATAAATAAAATATATAATATTATATATATATATAATATATATAATATGGTGTTTATAATATATATATATTTTTTTGGTCCCGGGCTTGATCACCGTTCGGCATCCAGAGTTTTATCCGATTAATCTAGATCGACCTGCTATCGAATCCTTTATGGAGGGAGGTCTCCCAATATCAACTTTTATGTAGTGTTTATACTATATGTAATATATATAATACAATGTCTATCCAAGCCGATCCTAACCGTCTATCATATCCCAACTTTGGCGGCCTTCCACATGTTGCCAAATCACTAAATTGATGTCTTTGCATAGTTTAATATAGTAGTATGCATTATTTAAAACAATAATGTTATGAAAAAAATGAGCAATTGTGCCAAAATTTGAAAATTTAATGAAGTCAAAGAATCATTAGGACAAGTTATAAAGATGTTAGAAAACAGGGATCAAAAGAGACCTCAAAATCAACAGATTGTGACTTTCTTGTATAATTATCTGAAATCATGGGACACCAATAAGGAATATGACCATTCACCCATATTTAATTATTTTCATGTTGAAAAAAAAGAATAAAGACAATCATGTAATCCCCTTTACATGCACATATATAAGAAATGGATATATCAAAGTGATATTAGGTTTCTTATTCAAGACTTGAATTTGAATTTTGGGAATAAAAAGAATAGTTTGAAGAACTCTCCTCTATATAGAGGGTCCGACAGTAGTTCGAACTGGATTAAACAGAGTATGATTTTTGATATCGATTGGTCAAGTATATATATATATATATATATATATAATGAATGCCATAGTTTTTGTACATTTCAATGCTTGCATTCAGGTCTGCATGTATCTATATTGACTTCAGATATTACGAAAGATCATATATCCATGTAACTTACAGTATACCAATTTTTGGATCTAATAAACGAATAACAAATTTATGTAAATAAACCAGTGACATGAAATTGTTGCTCATTTGAATCAAGATTTTCATTTTGTATGTGCTCTCTGCCCCATTAGAAACAGCTAAGAACATGACGGTAGTTGTCAAAGTTTTGTGTCTCAGAAGTATTTTCTAAATTTTGCAGGGCTTTGCATGAGAAAGAAGAAGGGCATAGAATGTCAAGGGCAAAGTTCTTCCTAATTGCCCTAATATGCAGCTTCTGCTGGTATGCAGTTCCGGGGTACCTTTTTCCAACACTCACAAGCATTTCCTGGATTTGCTGGGCATTCCCAAAGTCAGTCACTGCTCAGCAAATTGGGTCAGGAATGAGGGGACTTGGACTTGGAGCCATTACACTCGACTGGTCTGCCGTGGCATCCTTCTTGTTTAGTCCCCTCATATCTCCTTTCTTTGCCATTGTCAATGTGTTTCTAGGCTATATTCTGATCATCTACATAGTCATACCAATTGCTTACTGGGGGGTAGACCTGTACAGTGCCAAAAAGTTTCCTATATTCTCCTCACACTTGTTTACATCTCAAGGTCAGATTTACGACATATCCGCAATTGTGAATAACAAGTTTGAGCTCGATGTAGATCAGTATGAGAAGCAAGGAAGGATCCATCTAAGCATGTTTTTTGCTCTCACCTATGGTTTTGGGTTTGCTACAATTGCGTCTACCCTTTCTCACGTGGGATTCTTCTACGGAAGGTAATCTATCTCTTGTTTAGATGGATGCTATCAATATCAGCTTCCAACTTTGTAGATACTAACATTTAAAATATTACCTAACAGGGAAATCTACGGGAGATTTAAAGCTTCTTACAATGAGAAAGAAGATATTCACACGAAATTGATGAAGAATTACAAGGATATACCCTCCTGGTGGTTCTACTCCATGCTTGCAGTGACCGTTGCAATCTCCCTAGTGCTATGTACAGTCATGAAAGATCAGGTTCAGATGCCATATTGGGGTCTCCTATTCGCTTGTGCCATTGCCTTTGTTTTCACTCTTCCTATCAGCATCATCACGGCCACTACTAACCAGGTAACTCCCCCACCCCAAGACTTCTGCTTCTTTCTCTTACTAGGCATTTGTTCGCAATTGCTAATTCTTGAAAGTTTATGTGCAGACACCAGGGCTGAATGTAATCACGGAATATATCATGGGTCTTATACTACCGGGAAAACCAATCGCAAATGTCTGCTTTAAGGTCTATGGTTATATGAGCATGGCTCAGGCTGTCTCCTTCCTGAATGACTTCAAGCTTGGGCACTACATGAAGATCCCTCCAAGGTCAATGTTCTTAGTTCAGGTACTAGTTTGCTTTTGTTTAAGCAACTGATCCTATGTTCAGTCTTTGCTTCATACTTATGTCGCTTCCCTATCTGCAGTTCCTAGGAACTGTCATTGCAGGAACAATAAACCTCGGGGTTGCGTGGTGGCTGCTAGAATCTATTGAAAACATATGCCAAGACGATCTCCTGCCACCAAACAGTCCTTGGACATGCCCTAATGACCGGGTGTTCTTTGATGCATCAGTTATATGGGGCTTGGTGGGACCTAAAAGGATATTTGGAAAGCTTGGAAACTACAGTGCCATGAATTGGTTCTTTCTTGGCGGAGCTGTAGGACCATTTATCGTTTGGCTCTTCCATAGAGCATTTCCAGAGCAATCCTGGATTCCTTTGATAAACCTTCCCGTTCTCCTTGGAGCAACGGGAATGATGCCACCAGCAACTCCATTGAACTACAATGCCTGGGTATTAGTTGGAACTATTTTTAACTTCTTCGTTTTCCGTTACAGAAAGAAGTGGTGGCAAAGGTACAACTACATTCTTTCCGCGGCACTGGATGCTGGAGTCGCGTTCATGGCAGTCCTTTTGTACTTCGCAGTTGGACTCGAGAACATAAGCTTAAATTGGTGGGGAACACAGGGTGAACACTGTGATTTGGCAACTTGTCCAACGGCAAAAGGAATAGTAGTTGATGGATGCCCGGTGAAGTAGTGCTTTCTATAACTTTTTGTCACGTACATGTTTACATACAGTGCAAACATAGCTAGTCTAGTTATTGAAGTTTCAAATGGTGCCATGTAAGAGATGAAATAGGAGATTACAATGTTATACACAAATTGTCGTCTTTCATGGCATATGTATGATTAAAATTTAAAAGCCGCTCATTGTTCTGCTAGTACGTATATATGAATAGGGAAGCGTCAATTGAATGAAGAAAAAGCATCTACTGCATGCAAAAAGAAATGGATTTATAAATGCTATGAAAAATATGCTTCAACATAAAAATATCAATCGGAAACTCTAATTATAACCAGGAATTTTTATATCGATATACTTATTTCGACTACCACTATTAATATTCTTAACTAAAAATATAGTAATTGAATTGTCGCAAAAAATACATGACTTAGGTATAGAATCTAAAACCCTAAGTTTGGATATGAAACTCTTGAACCATACCGCGTGTGATTTAGTCTCAAAATACATCACGAACTCAGCTTCTATAGTGGAGGTTGCAGTCAATATCTGCTTAGCACTCCTCCATTATACAACTCTACCGGCTATCATGAAAATGTAACCCGACGTTGATTTTCAAGAATTAATACCGACAAAATCCAAATTCAAAAACTCGACTATATACAAATTGTCAATTCTTCTGTATGTAAGTATGTGTTTCTTGGTACCTTGTTGATATATTGTTAATTTGAGTGAAGAACTTATGTGGGATAATTTGAATTCATAAACTAAGTGAATATGATCTAAATCAATTGACCAAGAAAAGGAAAAAAAAAAGGGCCTTTTTTCCCCTTCAAACCTTTGCTAGTAGACACACATGAGCCTACGTAGACAAGGTCCTTGAAATATTGTATATACCCTCCGATGATTCATTTTTCCCAAATGGTAAGTTCCTTAATTTGCTTATTTTTCTAAATAATGTATATGATATGCATGCAATAAGCTCACAACTTTTTCTTCTAAATCCTTATATACCAAGTTCATTTTGAATAAAAATATTTAAATTCATCACTGTATCTTGATACATACCTTAAGCAAAGCCCCACCATTTACCATATTTGAGGAACAGTAGTTTCTTGTCCTTCTTTGCAGAATCATTATTCTACTCTTTGCTTCTTCATCATGGCGGAGGTGAAGAAGAACAGGGGAAGACAAAAAATCGTGATGGAGAAAATGAAAAAGAAGAGTAACTTGCAGGTTACCTTCAGCAAGCGTCGTACTGGTTTGTTTAAGAAAGCCAGTGAAGTCTCTACTTTGTGCGGTGCGGAAATTGCAATAATAGTTTTTTCTCCGGGCAAAAGGGTCTTCTCCAATGGCAATCCTTGTGTGGACATGGTAATAAATCGTTTTCTCAGTAAAAACTCAAACACTGTAAATTCTGATTTAGATGAGTTGATGGAGTTTCAAAGAGATGTGAATGTGCGTGAGCTGAATGCGGAACTCTCGCGCCTGCTTGACCCGTTAGAGATGGAGAAAAGGCGAGGCGAAGGGCTGGATCAAGCCATCAAAGCAACACAGATGCGAAATTGGTGGGAAGCTCCTATTGAACAACTTGGTGAAGAGCAACTCAAGGTTCTAAAGATTTCACTTGATGGGCTGAAAAAGAAAGTAGAAAAGAAGAGTCAAGTGAAATTAGTGAGGTCTTTGAATTTGAATTCTCTGCCTTATTACAATGCTCATATGGGCAATGAAATCCTTTCTTTTGGTGAAACTACTGCTTACCATCCTGATGGATACCCTTCTGGGTCCGGACCCAGGTATATTTGAAACCTTTCTTAAAGAACATTTATGTTATTTGCCCTATAGTCTAGTCCTAGTTCTGGTCTTTTCCTGTCTTGTGTCTTTTCTTTTTCTTAAATTCCTAGGCACATCTCTTGTATTACTTAGACGGTTGTTGATTTTGATTTATTTTTGGTAATCATGAATTTGGATTTTGATTCTCATTGATGCAATCAAGTGTGACATGAATTGTCTTCTAGGTAACAGTTTGTTTGTTTGTTTGTTTTTTTTTTTTTTTTTGTTTTTTTTTTTTTAATATCTAGAAATCTGACTAATCTAATTCAAATAGTTATGAGATCAAATTTATTATTCTGTTACTAAACTTACGTGTCATTGGTATAATTAACGTATTTTCTAACGATACTAATTTTGTCATCTAATAAAGATTTTGGATAAACTAATAACAACATTAGGTTTTTCTTGCCATGTGATCGAATACCAGTGAATCTTTAACCGGAGAAGGCTTGAAGGTTGAATTTTGTTACTCCTAAAGGACATTTAGGAAATGGTTTATTATTTTTTTCTACTAATTTGGGCTGGAATGAGCGAGAATAATTTAGCCAAGCCCATTCTCAAACCAACCTTCAAACATGGGCCTTTAGACCAACTAAGGTATTATAAGAGTTAACTCCTTATTTAGATCTGATAATTAATTTTAATCGTATTAGTCGAGTTATTGAATACCCATTGATCAAAGCACCAAAAAGGAAAAGAATTTTTAAATTTATAATATAGGTTTTTTTTTTTTTTTAAAATAAATAATAGGAGGCAAGCATTAGAGAAAGTGAGGTAACTTTTCTTAAACAACCACAAAATAAATTACAGTCATTATTCAGATTCAAACTTCGTTCTTTTAGGAAGACTATCAAGTCCACTAACTGTCACAATATACATACTTGTGATTCCCGAATTCCCTTTTTTTTAAAATAATTAAAAAGAAAAAGATAGATAGCACAGATAGTGATTTGATATTTTATCTAACTTACTGCAATTTGAAAGAATGTTAAACTATCTTTTAATCGATAGCAATTAAGGGATAAATTTATTTTCATCTATATTAAAAAAATAAATCTTTATTTTCTTTGTTTTTCCATTGAACTTGCATTTTATTATCTTTTCCATAAATTTTCTATTTTATTATATAGTAGAATTGTTTATTTTTACAATTTATCATATATTTTATATTTTGCTCTGCCCAAAAAAAAAAAAAATCAAATCTACAATGGGAACGCAAAGGGGGCAAGAAGAAAAGATTAACAAAAAGGGAATGGAAAAGTTGACTCCGCAAACGGTGGCCTTCCTCTGTTAGGTATTATGATTTGACCGGCCGGCATTTAAACAAATTATATGGAACGTTGATTAAGCCTTCATCAACGGTTAATGAATCTAATTATGTTAATTTTTTTTTTAAAAAATAAAATTATAAATATAATAAGAATTTTAATTATTTTTTTTATAAAAATTGATTCCTAGTTAAAGAACACCATATTTTCTATTATTTTTTATTTTAAATAAAAATATTATAATAAATACAAAATAGAGACAATATTAACTAAATTGGGATGGAAAAAAAAAATTTACTAGTATAACCTTCCACGATATTTTAATTTGGAGTGAACCCTCATTCGTTTTGGAACTATGTTGAAGTCACAGGATGCTCGTAGGCCATGAGGAAAAGCTATTGGAGACCAAAAGGGATAAGGGCTGTAGGTCAATCTTCAAGAAAGGTAAAAAATATCTTCTTTCTCAAGAAGAGAGATGATGTAATTGATTTTGAGGAGCAAAAGGAAAAATTAAAAGTAACATAATCCAAGTGAGGGAGAGAAACACCAAGAAAGCAAGAAAGATAGCGAGGGCTGTCGGCCAAGCCTTAATGGGAAAACTTATGGTTCAATCGGTTCTTTTCATTTCACGAGAGGATAATAATTGCATGGACATTCTTACGTAGAAGGGTCAATTGGGTCCTCCAGGAATACATAAGTTATGGTCCTCTCCTAAGGAGGTCTATCTTGCTCTTCTCGCTGATATTCGGGGATTAACTTATTTTAGAAGTTAATTTTTTTGATTCTTTAATAAAACAAAAAAATCTGAGGAAGGGAGAAATATAGATATAGGAAAAGTTTGGAAAAAATAAGAAAGGAAAAAAGAAAGAAATAACAAATTTTCTAAATTAGAGTTGAGGAATATTCTTGAATATATTATTTTTCCTCAATTTCTCAATCAAAGACTAATACGAGTGATGCCAACGTTTAGTGAATTTAGTAACATAATAATAAACTCTTTCAATTAAAATATCAAAATTGTGCCTTGAGAATGAAAAACAAACGCCGGGATAATCAGCTCCTGAATTGGACTTTACAACCGTTCGAACTGAATTGGTAAGATTTTTAGATATTTGTAGTTAATTTAAAAACAGAATTAGGATTAAGTCATATTTTAAAAAATATAAAAATTTTCTTAGTACAGTGTATGGGTTGATTATTTATTTTTTTATTTAAAATTATTTATTAAAAAGGCATAACTCCATATTTATATACAACTCGAGACATAAAAAAAAGAGAGATTGTCTGGGTAACGAGATATTAGTAAGTATTTTGGAGAATAGAAAGAAGTTTTTAAGATTTGTGTGAGTGTATAATGAATTTTTAGGTTTGATGGTTCATAAACCGAATATTATTATTTATATCGATTTATTTTTGTAATAAAAGAATTTGAGTCTATTTTAAATAAAATTAAAAGAAATTATCCAAAATAATTATTTTTCTTTATTTATTTTTGGTATGGTTGGGGAGCTTTATTATTATTATTATTATTATTATTTTGATATATTTGAGCTTAGGTGCCATGATATGACAATTTGACCATGAAGTTGATAATGATATGACGGATAGAATCTGAATCCATCCTTCATATTCTATTTATTTTATTTTTTTCCAAGTCTTTCCAAGTCAACCAAAGTTTTTTCCACGAAGTGGGGAAAGCGATGGAAGAAAAATCCAAAATTTTTTCCCAGCTAGCCATTAGAATGAGGCTATTTGAAATGGACTGCCGACTGCAAGTCAATGCCAACTGTGGGTATTACAAACCTCCAAAAAATGTTTGCCATGCTTTTGCTCCGCTGCCCTCCATTCATTCTCCTTTTTCCTGGTTGATGTATACTTTCACTCTAGAATTCAGAGAGAGAGAGAGAGAGAGAGTGAGTGTGGTGCATGTCTGTGTGTGTTTTTTTTTTACTTATTAATTGATATTTAGATTTTATTTGATTAATTCGATATATATATTGTGGAGCTTATTAAAGAATTGTTTTTTTAAATTTTATTTCTTTATTTTTATGATTCGAATCAATATAACGTTCCATCGTTACACTCATAAAAATTTAGTTGAGGGTATATGTGTGTAATACATACATAAAAAATTTTTGTTAAGCAGTGAAAAAAAAGACATATTATTTAAGTAGACATACTTTCCTTTTTAATTAATATCATAGATCAACATCCCCTCTGAATTGCCTTAACTTTTATGACTATTCTATTTTTTGTTGGTTTAGTTTTCTAGGTTTGCTTAGGATACAATGTTTCCCTCAATTTCTCGATCAAAGAGTAGTAGGACTAAGTTCAACATTTAGTAGATTTAGTAGTAAAATATTAAAATCTTTTAATCAAAATATCGAATTTAAATTTTGATAATAAAAAAACACACATCGAGAAAGTCAATCTTTAAATTTAATTTCATAACTACTCA